>JAENRP010000008.1:208683-224767 GCA_024741835.1 Diplocarpon mali
GGCCACCGTCGGGGTGATCTGATCTCCGCGCTGACATCTTTTTTCCAGGGGCCTGACGTCCTCCAGCAGCACCGACGTCGAGGCGGCCCTCCGCTACGTCTCGGTGCCGGTCGTGTCGCGAGAGACCTGCAACACCGACTACGGGGCCGGCTCCATCACCACCGGCATGTTCTGCGCCGCCGCGGTAAGTGACCTCTCCTCCCCAGTCCCCGCTTCCCCCTCCCGTCGACGTCTCGCCCCGAGGGGGGGGGGGGGGGCAGAATCTCGAGAATCCCTCCACGGGTCTCGGGCTCCAAGAGGGACATCTCTGACGCGAGAACAGACGGGCAAGGACTCCTGCTCTGGCGACTCCGGCGGACCCATCACCATCACCAGCACCGGCGTCCTGGCCGGCACCGTCAGCTGGGGCAACGGCTGCGCCGAGGACGGCTACCCCGGGGTCTACTCCCGCATCGGCAAGTTTGTCGACTGGATCAACGCGAACGTCTCATAGACGCTCTCGGCCGCAGTCGTTGTCGGTGGAAAGATGGCGGTTGGAGAGGCGGGGGGGATCGGAATACGTAAGCGAGACTTGGATTCATCACAGTAAATAACGCGTCGAATATACAATCATTTAGCCGCGCCATCGGTCCTCTTGACGCACTCTCATCGCAAGTCAGACGTATCGCTGTGCTCTACTGTGCTCACGAACCTGCTCTACCCTACGAGCATAGCCACTTTCATTGCGGCACCTCTCTCTCTACAGCACTGGCCCCACACACCTTGAGATTCTCACAGTCCACGAGCGAGGAATCAAGATCTGGTAAGGATCGATGCAGCTGTGATTGCTTGCCACCCGCACAAGAGCTCGCGAAGCGCGCTCGGGTTGAGCAGCAGCTAGACGTTGGGACCGAGAGATCCTGCTCGGGGATATGCGACGGGCAATTACCCGCCGTCAACAAGCGGGCGTGGAGCCTGGGGAGGTAAACTCGCTATTCGTGGCGCTGATTATCTTCCGCTTTCAAGTAGCTGTAGTGGCCGGTTTTCATGCGCTTTCAAGTAGCTGTAATCCCTAGCCGACGGATGGCGATCAGGACGCAGGCGCGTAGGAAGAAAAAAGAAATTCAAGAGTCGTAACATGGGTATACATGATCTCATCTATTCTGCCCCCCTCTCCCTCCCCCTCCCCCTTCCCCTCCGCAATTCTCTTCTCTCGGCGAGTCTTGTCTCCCTCTCATCTCATCTAAACTCATCTCTTCTCCTCCCCAATCTTCTCTCTTTCCCCACGAACCACTTGGCATCAAGCATGCGCTCGCTTCTCTCCAATGCCACGCAATACAACAACAGCAACAACAACAATCGGGCCAATTATTGAACACTCCTGACTCCCTCTTCCCGATATCCTGAACCTCGCTCCCCTCAATCTCTACTTCTGCCCCGAGAAGAACCAGCTCGTCCGCTTCCCCGCTGGGTTTCCGCTCGCCTCGCTCTGGAGCCCCGAGATCGCCGGGTTCTGACCCTGATTCTGTTGTTGGTCACCCGCACCGCCTCTCAGCGGCTTCGCAATGCGGGAGCCCCCGAAGTTGAAGCCGCCGTTGGTAGGCGAGCTGAGGCCGCGCGTTGAGCCCGACTTGGCTGCTTCAAGGCGCTCTTTGACGGCTGTGAGTTGTGTCTCGAAGCTAGAGGAGTTGGTTAGATATTGATTGTCTTATTCCGTGAGAGGGGGGGGGAGGAAGGGGACGCACCGGTGATTGGCAGCCGTAAGCTTCTCTTGCGAATCCTGCAGCAAGCTCTCTAGGCTCTGTATCCGCTCATTCCGCGCAATGAGTTTCCGCTCGGCAATCGCAACCTCCTTCTTCAGGCTGCCGTTCTGCTCCACCAGCTGCCGCTGGACATGCGTCAGCTGCTCCAGGTTCCGCTCCAGGAAAGCCATCTTTTTCTGCTGGGCGCGGTTATTAGACGAGCGCAACACGTTGTTGTACTGCTCTCGCGTCTCGTCGAGGGAGATCTCCAGCTCGACGACACGCTCACAGCGGTTCTGCAAGTCGCGCATCAGGCTCTTCTTCATGACGTCGAACTCGGCGATTTGTTGCTGTACCGTTTTGCCGTTGGCCATGGCTGCCGCCCCACCAGGGGGCCCGCCAGCTTTTACCTTGCGCTGAAGATCCTCATTGACAGTCTTGAACTTCTGTATCTCAGCCGACTTTTGCGCGAGGTCGGCTTTTAATTCTTCGACCAGGGAGGTCTGCACGTCTTGCTTGGTAGAGTAGGCTTGAGCAAGGCGCTGCTTCAGCTCCTCGACGTCAGCTTCGCTAAGATTTCGCTCGAGGAGGTCCTCGTAGTCGCGCTCGACGGCTGAGAGGCGGTGCTCCAGCTCCTCTTTTCGCTTAGCATGAGTCTCGTCCGAAGATGTGCCGTAGGACAGCTCTGCTTGACGGACGATGCCTTGAGTTTCGATCAACGCGGCTTTAATAGATTCAAGCTCGTCCGGAGCGATAGCTTCACCAGCAGCTGATTGCTCGTGAAGCGCATTGACTTGCTCGATGACCTTTTGAATTGTCCGCTCATTATCGCTGAACACATCCCCTCCAAGGTCAAACCCAGCCATCATCTTGGCCATTTTCTCCGCCTTCTTCTTCTCCTTCTCGTCAAGAACGGCGCTGGTTTCCTTGGCAGACATCTTGACGTCCATTAGTTGTTGCTTGATCTCATCGAGTTCGGCCGTAAGCTCAGCATTGGCCTCTTTAAGACCATCCATAGTGATCTGCGCCTCCTTGCTCTCGAAAGTCAACCTTTCCATCTGCATCTTGAACTCGTTGACTTCACCAGTGAGCTTCTCATTCTCGCGATTGCCCTTACTATCTCGTTCCTTCAGGTAAGTGAGCTCTTCCTTGGTATCTCGCAACGTCTTCTCCACGGCCGCAATCTGGCTCTCCTTTTCGGCAATTTGATCCTGTAGCTCATTCTCCCGTCGCAAAAACTCCTCCCGTTCATCCTTGTCCAGAGGTAAGCTAGGGGTGGCAGAGCGTTCGGAAACGGCGGGCGTCTCTGCCCGACTCTCGGCCGCGAGTCGTGACGGCGTAGATGGTCTCGGTGGTTGACTCTTGGCCTTGGAGACACCAGTGCCCTCTAGAGGCGGTGGGGGCGCCCACTTCTCCTTCGGGACCGCCTCCCCAGAACGCCACTGTTGCACCTCGGCATCCAGGGTATGCACATAGGACTCAAAGGTCGTGACTTGGGATTGTGCCTTCTTGAGCAAGGCCTTTAGTTCCGCCGGACTAATCTCCGCATTGATCTTAGCCTTGTTCTTGATCGCCTTTGCCCGCATACCAAAGCGCAGCGTACTCAGCGTCTCGGCATCGTTGTAACTACTTGGCGAGCAGTTGATGATAAGTGTCGTCCTACTATTTCCTCCCAAAGACTCTTGTAGAATCCGCGTAAGCTTCGAGTCTCGGTAGGGGACATGGGACGATTTGCCGTCCGTCAAGTTGTTGATGACCATTCCCAGGGCACTCAGACTCTTGTTGATCTTCTTGGCCTCCTCTAGAGTCTGTCCGCTCGCACCGGTCTTGCCGACCTTCTCAGAACCCGCTAAATCGACCAAAAAAAGCTGTCCGCTCTTTGCGGACCCCGTCTCGACGTTCTTCTGCGTGATCGTAATGACGAATATAGAATGTGACCGCGAGGACTCGGCGTTCATATTCGTAGCAGCGACAGCCCTCGAGTTCCCACCCCTCCGCATGACCTCATACACCTCTTGTACGCTGGAGACGTAGATCTCCAACAAACCCTTCACGTAGACGCCCCTGTTCTTCTCCTCGTGCACCGGCAGGTTGTCGTTGTGCGGCGCCAGCAAATCCCGGATGCGTTCCATGTAAATTTCCATGTAGCTGACGCGCACCGTGTACTCGATGGTGCCGGGACTCGACAAGATGCTCGCAAAGATCTGCTCTACGATCCGCGGGATCACTCCTTTCCCCTCGGGGTCGTCCATATCCGTGCCCATCATGGTATACGACTTTCCGGCGCCGGTCTGGCCGTACGCGAAGACAGTGCCATTGTAGCCGTTCAGGATGTCGTCGACGGTGGATTTGATGGAGAAGTCGAAGACGTCCTTTTGGCGCGAGGTCATGTCGAACACGCGGTCGAACGTAAAGGACCCGGAGGCCTCCTTGCTCTGTGTGCTTGTCAGTAGATGCTGCCTGCCTGCCTGCCCTGGCCTGCCGTCTCATGCCTGGGGATACCTACGTCCAGACGACATGTATCTTCGGTCTCGAATTCGACGATGGGCTGCCCTTGAGCCTCCAGCTCAATACGATTCTGCGGCCGGAAGCGCGCAACCACCTTGATGCTGTTCGACATGATGGCGGTCGGCGTGTGCTAACCGGGAACGATCATATGTGCAGCAGCAGATGCTCCCGCGGTGTGCCCTTTCGATGGGCGGGGGTGAGGTATGAGGCACGGAGGTGTGAGGGTGCGAGATATGCGGTGCAGGATGCGCGGTGCGAGGGTCGAGAAGGATAAGATGCACGTTCGCCGCACCGGAGGACCTGGTGTTTGGGTGAGAGTGATGTTGGACCTGGACCTGGACCTGGATCTGGACTTGGCCTTGGATTTGGATTTGCCTTGGATTGTACCGCACTGGATCTGGAGACAAGGGGGTTGTTGTGTTGACACAATCAATGGGGCTCGCGTACTGTTGTAAGGTTCCGTAGTCAGGAATTCCGCGGTGCCAGCAGTCAGGCAATTTGGACGATATAATGCGACCACGATACAGCGGCGAGGAAGATGCCGGCAGCGCGGACGGGCGGCGCAGGAGAAGTGATTGATTTAACTGCAGCGCAGAAGGGGATATGATTGCGGATTCATGGGGAAATGTTTTGTCTTCTTTTCTTCTCTGAATTCATCTGGTCCTGATCGGCTCGGGTGGGATGCCTGACGTGGCTGCAAGGTAAATCCTGAGGCTACCCTGCCCTTTGTGGCCGGGGTTTCAACGGCATGGAATTCCAGAAATATCAGAGCCGCCTTGCTTAACCGGGCACTGGCACTGGTACCAGAAAAGGAGTAATCAATTGATTCAGCAGACCACATATGTTAGACGACCGAGTAACCAGTACCAAGCGCATGGGCCAAATTGCGACTAAATCCATTTGCTATGCAGGACGCGGAAGATCATGAAAGCACCCGGTTGCCCTGTTACTCCCCCATCATAGCCAAACCACCGGCACAGTAAAAGAATGGAAAGCGTCCATCAACATAGTGCACCGTCACCGCAACGCCAGAACCTGGACCCGAACCTGAACGAGCACCAGATCCCCGCTGAACATCAGAGTCTCATTATGCCTGGACCTGCAGATCTCCAAACCCACAGAACAGCCCTCCTGCGCCTCCATCAGTCCTCCCAGCTCTTCTCCACGGATTCCTTGACGCGTTTGGTGTACTCCCGGCGATTGTCTTTGTAGAGGTTGGAGGCTTCGACGTTGGCGGGCGAGCTGGTATTGGGATCGTTCAGGAGACTGCAAACATTAGCCAGAATGGAGAATGTTCCATGTGGCCGTGCGTACCTCTGGATACTAGTCAAGACGGCTGCCACGTCGTACGTCGGACTCCATCGGTTCTGCAGGATATCTAGGCACAGCTCTCCGGTGGCGTATACATTGGGATGAAACATTTGGCTGATGAACTTGACCGCCGGCGGTTTGTTGGGGTATTGCTCGTCGAACTGCATCACCAGTCTGAAGGTGCCGTCTTCGAAGGGGGTATCTGCTGGCCCGATAATGACTGCGTTCCTATATGCTCGTTAGGAGATGTCCGCCGGTCTCATCCCCCTTTCGCCCAAGACCTAACTGGAATCCACCTAACCAAGTCCAGGAAGTCACCCTCGGGTCCTGAGCTTCGCACTTACCATTGCATAACATTGTCTGCTGCCGGCGATGCGGAAACACCGGCGGGAGGATCTGTTTGCATGCGCTGCAAAGTGTCAACAGATGATTGTCTGCTTGGGTGTCACCGCCACGAACCTTGAAGTCTCGCATCAACCGGCGGCGAGCTGCTGTCGACATTATGGGTGGAAGGTAATCTGTAGAGAAATTGGCTTCCGGTTGGTATCCTGTGGCAAAAGGTCGCAGCTCGAGGTCGTGTCCTTGGGCGATAAACGGGATGCCGAACTGATGTTGACAAGCGGAAGGTTATGTACGTTCGCGACGGAAGGATGCTGTGACAAGGTCAACGGCCGCAACGAAGAAAGGCACAGGTGAATGCGGGAACCCGTCAACAAGTAGATGCAAGCCCAGAACAGGAGATCGTGATGCTCTGAAGAGTCTCGAGTAAACGACGAACTTAATACTTCTCTCCTAACCTTCAGCAGAAAGTCCAGCGGGCCGACCAAGTGGTGCAATAGTGGATCATGGTCACGTGGTGATAGTGCTTATCGCCCTTCCCCCGCTTCCACTCCAGCCCAGCTTCACATGCCCGCGGGAAGCAGCGGGTAATCCCTTTCCCCAACTTCCTCTAGCTAAATAGCCCCCTTTTCTGACCAACTACTTTCTTCTGTCGAGCTTCTATCCTCTCAAGCTTCCATCTTCTCGTCATGTCTTCACGACTTACTAGAATAGCTATGGCCTCTCTACGCAACCCCCCGTCTTCCTTACAGCGGATTACACAGGTACGACGGCATTTTAGCGCTACTGCCTCGGCCAAACAAGAGATTCAGGAAGCGTATATCCTCAGTGCTGCCAGAACACCTACCGCCAAGGTATTTACATACAACATCTATCTATGATAAAATACGATTCAAGCTGAGAGAATAAACAGTTCAATGGCTCCTACACAACAGTCTCCGCCCCCCACCTCGGCGCCGTCGCCATCAAATCCGCGCTCTCAAAATCGAAAGTCCCCGTCTCTAGAATCTCAGACGTCTACATGGGCAACGTGCTACAAGCATCCGTCGGACAATCCCCCGCTCGTCAAGCCGCAATCTTCGCCGGTCTCCCCTCCACAATCGAAGCCATCACCATAAATAAGGTCTGCGCCTCGGGCCTCAAAGCCGTCGTCTTCGCCGCGCAGAACATCCAGCTCGGGCTCGCGGAGGCCCAGATTGCAGGCGGCATGGAGAACATGACGCGCGTACCTCTGTATACCCCGCGAGCCAGCGGGCTGCCGGCGTTTGGCAATGTGACGATGGAGGATGGGCTGCTGAAGGACGGCCTGTGGGATGTGTATAACCAGTTTCACATGGGTGTGTGCGCAGAAACAACGGCGAAGAATCATGGAATCACGAGAGAGATGCAGGATGAGTACACCAAGCAAAGTTATTCGCGCGCGCAGGCCGCGTGGAAGGATGGAGCGTTTGCAGAGGAGATTGCTCCAGTTACGGTGAAAGGGAGGAAAGGCGACACGGTGATTGACACCGACGAGGGCTATCTCGATATTAAGCTTGACAAGGTGTCCACTCTCAAACCGGCATTCGTGAGAGATGGCACAGGGACCGTCACCGCTGCTAACTCGTCTACTCTGAATGACGGAGCTAGTGCGTTGGTCCTTGGTAGCAAAGCTATCGCCCGAGAATTCGGGACCGCATCGAGGGTGCTGGCTCGAATATGCGGATCAGCAGATGCCGCGATCGATCCGGTAGACTTCCCAGTTGCGCCCGCGAAAGCCGTCCCACTCGCATTGGAGCGCGCCGGCATCAAGAAGGAGGACGTAGCAATCTGGGAATTCAACGAGGCGTTCGCCGCGGTGATCAAGGCGAACGAGAAGGTAGTTATCCTTCCTACCCTCACTCCCTTACACGGCTAGATAGATTTGATACTAAAACCCGCAGATCCTCGGCCTGGAGAACGCAAGCGTCAACCCCCTCGGCGGCGCCATCTCCCTCGGGCACGCGCTAGGCAGCTCCGGCTCCCGCATCCTGACGACGCTGCTGCACCAGCTGAAGGTGGGCGAGTACGGGGTTGCGGCTATTTGTAATGGCGGCGGGGCTGCGACGGCGATGGTGGTGCAGAGGATTGAGAGAGTGTGAAGGGGTGTACACGCTGGATTCTACGAATTGACGTCGATGTTGGTGATGAAAGGCGCGAAAAGGCATTACTCGCGGTCTAGCAGGCTGCGTGTCTGGGTAGGGCACTATCTTTGTACGCTGATCGAGGGTCTTGATATTACCATCTCTCCCTCAACCACTTCCAATGCGAGCGCGGACTACAGGTCAATGAAAATAAAACCCCCAAGCGAGAAAAAGCGGTTGGATATAAAATTTCATGTAAACAACATAAGTTACACCCGTGATTTGCCGCGTGACTTGCCTCAGGACTAGTAGATTCTGGCTAGTAGAAAAGCACCAGTCCTGCGAACCCCATTGTACAGATAAGAAAACGAGCTCCCTCTCCCGCCGAACGAGCTACACGCCTTTGAATATTCAAGCTGCAACAAAACTAGCCACCCATCTGATACGAGAGAATACAAGAGTGTAGAAGATAGCCCGGGAGTCCGCGGTCCTCGGGCCAGCCGGGTGAAGATTCGCACTGTCTCCGCCATTTCTGGCTCTTTGGAATCGCGGGGGCTGTCGGGGTTTGTGTGGCGTTGTGTGTGGCCGTAAGCCGCCTGTCCTAACGCTTTCCGCCTCTCAATGTTGCGCTTCTCGATCTTCCGCTTCTCGATGCTACCCACTCGACACCAAACTCACCCCGGGTCATGTACGCTCCAGCCCAAATGCGCACAACCTCATCTCTCGTAACCCTCCTCGTGGCTTTTTCCCACCAATGTCCAATATCAAAATCCAGCCTGTCCATCCACAAAATACCTTGGTTTTCCCTCTCCACTCTCCTCGCTCTCCCAAGATGAAGAGAATTATCAAACCCAGTATCCAGCATTCCCATCCATCACCGGAAACCAGCCCCCTTCCTCCCTCCCTCAATACGCACCTAAAATAGGATATCCAGACAACAACAACACGCCATTGCTGCCAGACACCCCCCCAAGCACCCGCTCCCCGCGCCGGTTGTGTCCCGCCGCGCGTCGAGGTACTGCCCTTGCGGCGCGTAGCCGCCATAGTTCATCTGGGGGTTGGGCGCGTAGCCTCCCTGCTGCCCGTACTGTCCCTGCGGCGGGTACTGCCCGTACTGTCCCTGTGGCGGGTACTGTCCGTACTGCCCTGGCGGCGCGTACTGCCCCTGCGGTGGATGCCCGGCGACCTGCCCGTGCTGCTGGTACGGCGACGCGCCGTAGTAGTCGCTCGCTGTGCCATTGGGCGCGCGCGTGTCGACCTTGTAGGCTGGGGGCGGGGGGGTGATTTTTTGGGAGTCCATCTCGATTTTATTTGTTCGTTCTTTCGTTGGCTTTGCTGTTGTGATGTGTCTTGTTTTCCGAGAGGACGTGGTGTAGATGAGGAGTTGCGTGTATTGGTGCAGGAGCTTGGTTCATGTAGCAGTTGACTTAGATGTAATAGATATATGGCGCTCTCGATCCTTCCGCTTTCTTTCCTCCCTTCCCAACAATCTCAAGTTTTTTTTCCAGCGGCCCAGATCGGAGTCCCCGGCCCGAAGTCGAATATCGCAATAGAAGTCGAGATCAAGGAGAGCAGTTATCAATCGTGTCGTATGAATTGCAGCGTCTTGAGACAGAGGACAATTAGAAGTCTAGGAACATTGATAAGGCCTTGCGGAGGGATGGTTGTTGTACGCAATGCAATGGCTGATGAGGACTGCAGGTGTTCGTAATCCAACCAGACGTCTGGCGTAATGTATCCGAAGCCAAGTGAAGCCAAGCGAACCGCAGATCCGGGGATCCGAAGCTGGATGCGATGCGATGCGACGGAATGCAGGCCAAGTGTCTCTCTATCTGCAGCTCGCCGACTTTGCCCTTTAAAAGTTCCGCCTTTTATTCTTTTTTTTTATGTTTTTTTTCCCGAGAGAGAGGGGAGATGAGAGATCTGGCTGACGGATTGAGATTCTGCAGATGGAGTGGAGAAATTATCGTCTTTGAGGATTCAAAGAGGGACAGCGAGAAGGGAAGGCGGACGAACGAAGGATTTGTACACAGACAGGTATATCGCTGCGGCTGTGGCTGTGTGAGATTGACGGCTTTTCACCACGGCGCGCGCTGCAGCTGCTAGGCCGCTTAAAGTAGCCGCTATGCTAGCGCGGTGCATGGGCCACATGCATATACTCCACGACTTGGGTATTTGTCCTATGCATACTGTATAATGCAAAGATCCCTATTACTATGTTCGTAGACTAGGCCTGATTTGGCGATATGGTTCATTAACGTTACTAATTATAGCCTGATCTTCATCACCAGACCATTTTTGCACACGCACTGCGTATTTCCTTAACTTGGATTCTTTTTTTGTGTTTTATTATGCATCCTTTTTTATCACACGCCTATACGGAAGGGGGGACGACCTTTGAATCAGGCTTTCGTGGAGTCCTGTCGCGGGGTTGGAAGAATAGCCGGTGTTGATATTTAGATCTGCTAGAATAGTACAATTGTCAATCACCCAAGTAGGGGTGAGATTGATTTCTTGCAACCCTTTCCTGGTCCATGCAGAAAGAGATCTCTGCTCTGGGCTCGAGCTGGCTATTTATCTTCCTACAGTACCCACCTACCTTGAACAATTATACATACAGCGTGACTCTGGAACTAGTCTCAGAGTGATAAGCTCCAGATCATTTGCAAGGTACAGGGAGCTGGAACGTCACAACATGATCAAGACTATACACAAGAATGTCTACTATACGACCCCATACTGCAGAGCCATGGAATGAGGATTCCTTTGTAGTCTCTCATCAGCGAGTTGAATTTATACTTTTGTATACACTCCTTTTGGGAACTTGACGTTTACATTCAATAGTATGAATACAAAGTTAGGTATCGGTACTCCCTATTTCGTTTCGCCCATGGTGGATTCAGAAAAAACCCTTTAAACCTACTGGCAGCAGAAATTCTAAACGTTCACAGAAGCGACTTAAGTTCCAAGTGCTTCCGACCTGAAGAGATAGCAAGAGTTGGCTGTCTTACATTCCTCTTTGAAGAAAGCAAGGAAAGAAAGACTGAGGGTCTCTGAGGCTGAACAAACCCCGTGTATCAGCACATGTACGAGGGTGAATTCTTGGTGCGGGTGCGAGAATAAATATACTCTCATATGGTTTTTGTTTGGCCTGCGACGCACTATGCTAAATAGTTTTCCAGCCATGCAGCTTCCTGAATTCCCACTAAAGATTACTTTTGAGTACAACAGAATTGTATGCTGATGTACCGACTGCGTGGGAACAAGAGACCACAAGTGGATCATTTGCAAGTGTATTTGCTAAAGTTTAAAGAGATGTAGACAAATAAAAGCTTCGATAGGAACGAAGTATAGTCACGTGCACACCAAAATAACTCGAAAAGGATCTTAGGATCCCCTAAAGCCCTGGTAAGTACATCAAGGAATCCATCTCCATAATGAGAGTTATGCAAATATGTTAATCAGTAGGGCTGTTCTCATTGACTTGGGTACTCGCCAGTACAAGACCGATACGCAAGCTCACAGATACCATTTGAGCGCCCAAGTCGACCTTCCTTGCTACCGGTGGAAGAAGTTGGAACAAATAAGTGGTGCTGGACATGTGAGGACTTTAATGACATGTAGGTATCCTTACTACGAGGATCCTCGAGCGAGATTCTACGATAGTGTTAAGCTCTTGTACCCTGATCCTGGGAACACTTGACAACTCGTCTTTTCAGAAATATTACTAAGACTCGAAGATACCCCTACCTATCTTTCTTACTGCGCAAGATTCTTCTCGATCATGCGGACACTGGACCAAGAGTTTAGTCGCTCGCTTCCCTTGTACCCTCGTCCCTCGCCCTCACGCTGCAAGTAAGTGTTTACGAGGCATCGACTTCGGCTCAACTGGTCCTTTTTAGGCGTGGCTATGAGACAATCACATTGGTCATTCCCACCCGGCAGCAAGATGCTCTCCGCATGTACCATTGCACTTACGTACCGCCTTTCTCTATTCTCTTGCATTTTTCATGATCGCCTATCTAACTTTTTTTTAGACACAAAGACTTATTATCCTTCCCTAAGAACAATCTCACCTCAGAAGACCAAGACTTCACAAAGGATTCCTCTTTGGGCTCATATACACGCAAAGCTTCGACGTCGATTACTTTATGACATACCTTTGCTTCGTTTTCAATACATTAACGCTTCCCTTTAGCGTGCGATTGTTGCCAAGCCCACAATCCTATCGTGTATAACTATGGACGCACCAATACCTCCAGCTAGCAGCCTCATAAACAACCCGCTTCAGGCTCTCGTACACACACTATCCGCCTACATCTATACATCCCACCAGACCCTAAGCAACAACTAAACGCAAAGAGTGTAGAGTCAATTTCCCTTTAGCGATAACAAATCCTATTAGACGTATTTCTAGCTATCCTAATCGGCCCTTGCATCCCCTGGGATGATTCATGCTATCCTCTCTAGCAGCGTCCCTAAGAGTTAATCAGACTCCGAGCTGGGCTACTATTGACCGCATTGATACATCGAGTGAGTAAGGGCAGCAATACCCATCACTAGGTTTTCAGGTTTCCGCACCGGTGCCCTTGTTTGATAGAACTGAGAAATCGTAGTCAAGAGGTTTGAAACTGCTATTCCTTATTGTCTATCGATAAGAAACCCGAATTCTTGATTTCAATTCAATTCCCGCCTTTGTGCAGGAACTATTGACAGGAACCTAGACGTAGGGCTCAAGGTCAGGCGACTAGCCAACCGTGGGTGTTGATATTTGCAGCGTTCTCGCTTAGCAGCTGCCTGAATTGCCGGTCTGGGCCAGACCACTTATAGGTAGCGACTTGTGCATCAAGATGAGTGAAATATCATACAGCTAGACTGATAGATTACAAAATGTTCATGGTGTAGCAATAAGATATTGGAAGAATAAGAAGTCGTAAAATATGTGTACAATGAACTCTCTGTATCGGTTAGTATTCATCTTACGATTTTGAAAAGTATTGATTCGGTTTAGAACACACGCGTTCGGTTCTACTTGTCCTGACTTGATCTCTATTCGCGCTACAGTGTGAGGGTCATCCCCCTTAACGCAGGATCCTTGTATACGAACTCTTTGAAGGGCACCTGTTTATGCGAACGCAGCAATAGCCTCGTTGAAACCGCGGTCAATCTTTGTCTTCTGCGCCGTGCCTTGGGCCTTAGTATCCGCCGACACCAAGGCAATAAGTACAAGACCAATGAGTACGCCGCAGCCATCCTCTTATGCAAAAATAAATCATCATACTCTAGAAGATTCAAACCCAAACTCAGGCTTACACGCAAACCCATATTCGAAATTCCAATTTCAAGTCCAAGTCCAGCTAAAGGAAAAAAGAAGGGAAGAGAAAAGAATAAGGAGGAATGGCCTCAAAGCAACCGGTCCAGAAACAAGCAATCTACTTTGTCGTAGGCCAAGTAAACACCACATTAGCGTGTATACAAGGGTGGAGTTCTGGTAGGTTTGCAAGGTTAAATATACTTTCATGTGGTGCTTGTTTGGCCTGCGACGAAGTATATCTGCCCTGGCTCGCCATCATCCCAACTCAACCTCTGTAGAAGCCTCATGCCGAGAAAGCCCGCATAAGAAGACCACAGTATCAACGTCGCTGCTATCTGTCACTCGTGAGCTGAACCGTCCCGTATCCTCTTCGCCTCCAACCCCTATGGTGAGATCCACGAGATCCCAGCCTGCGAGGGTTGTAAAACTTTGCCTGCAGTACTTGGAAAAGAGAGGAGACTCCGAGAGCTACTCGTCCACTGACGCCTCCTGAGTATTGTGTTATATGATAGGTATATATACCTTAGCTATTATTGTCGAACATGCAAATTCTCCCACAAATCATCTCTAGCTACTGTATTACTAATCGTATGTACCAGAGAAAGACTTGGCCTTACTGTGCAGATCCGCGCGCTGCCTTGATTCTCCTCCAAGTGGGTATCCCGCCACTAGGTATCTGCGAATCTTTTTCCCCCCTCACAACAACATCCTTCCCTCAATCAACTTCTCGTCACTTGTGATTCCGATCCCAGGACGGCGCGGAGACTGATCTCGTTTCTCGATACTGCCGAGGCGGATTGCACACCAAATGATCAAGCGGGGGAGTGGGACTGCGAATGCACTCGGGCAACAAACAGAGCGCGGACCAGCAGTCAACAACGAGTCCAGCTGTGGCGCATTCACAACAACGCAAGGAGGCCGACAACGACTTCGGCAGCGCATCGCATCGCAATCCCGCCTTTCTGCGACTTTTCCAAACCCCCCCATCTCGCTCTCGCGCATCCTCCTCGCCATCGTCCGACTCGGCCTCTGCCTCCACGATGCCACCCCGCCCTCTCCCTCTCTCCAAACCCGCCGTCTCCCTCTTCTCCCCCTTGCTCCTCCAGCTCTTCCGCCGCCAATCCCACACCGACGCTATCATCCCCGCGACCTACGGCAGCATCGACAGCGGGCCCTCCCCGGGGGCTGTCGCCGGGATCGTGCTCGGCTCCGTCAGCGGTTTCCTGCTGCTCCTGTGGCTAATCTACACCTGCATCCGGTTTGGGGCCGCGCCCTCGTCGCGCAGCTCTTACACGGAGTCCGTCATCGTGCGCGAGCGCCGCAAGGCACGACCGTACCGCAAGGCAAGGCCGCACCGTACGAGCGAGACGGTGGAGGTGAGGAGGGAGAGGAGCCCGGTCCGGATCGTGGTGCCGGAGAGGGGGCCGGAGAGGGTGGAGCGGATCATCGTCGAGGAGACCCGCGAGACAAGGCGGGCGAGGAGTCGAGGGGGGAGCGATGACGAGGTGGTGGTTATTGAGGAGCATAGCCCCCCGCGACGCCAGAGGAGTGAGAGAGCAACGAGGAGCAGCGTTGAGACGGAGCGCAGGAACAGCGGTTACAGGGCCGTGGATCCGATGGCGTATGGGGGCTCTGCTGGGGGCAGGAGGGGAGGGAGGCCGTAGTCGCGCGTAGTGCGTGGCTTGACGCTTCGGGGGTACCAGATGTGTTTATACAGATCAATGGGTATGGGTATGGATATGGGTTGGGTACGGAGATGAATATGGTATGAATATGGGTATGGGTACGGTGATGAATATGGTATGAATATGGGTATGGGTATGGGTATGGGTATAAAACAATGCGACCAGGTGGAATGGCACAAGAACAGCCTTGAATCAGCTGGAAGCTTAAACCAGAAGGATGGGATGCATACACGGTTATAGTGACATGGACATATTGGCAGCTCGTTGCTGGTTGTTTACGGCTCTGGCGGATATCTCTTGGCGTTTTACATCTAGCACGAATATCTATCTGCTCCGTAGCAGGGGAACGGTAGATCTGTAGCATGGCTGGGCATGTACACAGCATACGATTGATATAATTATCCGGATATTGCAGAGATGTTTCGTTGCTCTCGAAGTTGCGGCCTGGCCTCTATCATTCCTCTTGATAGACATGCAGTCTGACGACTTGATACATGAATTGATGTTTTTATAATGAGTAGTAAGCCCTGCATATAGTTCTAAGCGAGAATCGCTCGCTTCTTTAGTAAAAGCCGTCTTTTATGATGTGGCATTATTTGCCTCGCGTATTTGTATTGATAATCTCCTAGTATATCAATTCATCTTAGAGATACGTATTGCTATGATATATTTCCATATTACAATAAATTCTCGTTTCTGTCTTACAAATTTGCTGGCAAGTTTCTATAACGCCGAAGTGAGACGGCTATGTTTTCGTCGGAGACAGCCATGCATCCAATATCGATCGGCGGTGGCCGTAAAGCTCGTGGATCCCTGGGTGTATGTGTTTCTGCAAAAGCAGAATACCAGGCTACGCTTGTCCACTTGGCCACCAAGCGGTCGAAATGGAACGTTCGGCCCGCGCCTCAGATATTCTCGCCCGAGTGCAAGTCATCGAGAGAACCTGGCGAGGCACAAACCCCCAGGGGCTCCATCAAAACACCTCCGACTCCCAGTCTTCGGGACTCACTGCTAGCATCTCGCGGCCCGAAGCGGGTGGAGGCGTAGCAGCATAAACACCCACCTAGAACGCCCCGTCCCTCCCCTCTTCACCTGCCGCACACC
>JAENRP010000008.1:236361-280761 GCA_024741835.1 Diplocarpon mali
TCACTCCCACTCATACACACACACACTCTCTCTCTCTCCCTCTCTCTCTCTCTCTGTGTGTGTGTCTCTCTCTTCCCCTCTCCCTCACGACACACCTCTACCTCTGCTCAATATCTAGCGTCTTGCCGGCTCGATTTCGCAACGGCCATTTAACGGTCACGGTTCGGGTCCGCGGTTGCAACCGTGCTCGGTGCAAATCGCAGAGAGATCCCTGCCGGCATCGCCACACCTACTCTTCCTCTGATGTCGGCTCTCGCTATCCGCCTGGCTGCATCATGGGCAATTCATGCATTGCGATATCTACTGGACATGCCTCTGGGTATGTTGAGTTGACTGCTTCGTTTTGATGAAGTAAGGACCTAGTGGGTGAGAAGTATTGGCAGCTTCTTGCTTCGAGGTCTATCAGCCTGGACGTAATCGATAGAAGAAGAAATAATTCGTTTCTGCTGCGAGGGTTGGGTAAATGCTGCCTACGAAGCAGACCAGCGGCGAGTCCACGCTGGCCCTTTGGATACTATGATGCGAGAGCATGTCAGGATTCCCCAAGGCGAAAAGAATCAACGAGAGAATCCCCCTGGACGTGACAGCCCGGCCCTCGCTTAGTTGATCTTCTCCCCCTTGCGTCGATCTGGGCGTGGGCCTCGCTGACCGAGATCTCATCCCTGGGAACGCAACCGCATCGCAGTCCCGTCGAGATATCTCCCCTTCCTACCCTTTCTTCCCTTCTTCCTTTTTCTTTCTCATTCCGAGTTCACGCGGGAGCATCGCTGTCGACGACCATGTCGCTCTTGCGCCGCGTGCCCGGCAACGTCGCCATCATCTTCCTGTTCGTCTTCCTCGCCGTGTGGTACTACCGACCCGTCCATCGCTTTTCCCACGTGGACACATCCTCGCTCGCGCTGTACTTGAACAGCAGCCATGCAGTCCAGACGCTACAATCGCTCGCCTCGGACCTCACGCCCGACTGCGAACCGATCATCGAATCAGTCACCACCACCCAGATCTCCACCACGACCGAGATCCGATTCGTATCTCAGACCTGTCCAGCCGTCGAGCCAGTGGCGACTCGGATCCCCATACAGCTGCCCTCCAAAGCCGCCCCTCTGGAATACACGGCCGAGCAGCAAGTCATCGCCCGCCTCCGCGATCATGGCATCGTGGTGATCTTCAAGACAGGTGCCCAGGAAGTCTCGCACCTCTCTATCCAGGTCGGCACCACGCTGCGGTATCTCGACCCGGCCGACATCCTGTTCTTCTCCGATCTGCAAGGCTCCCTCGGCCCCTTCCTCATCCACGACGCCCTGCGCAACGTGGACCAGACGCTCAAAGAGTCCGACGGCGATTTTGAGATCTATCGCGCCATCCGTCGGTACCAGCGCACAGGCCAGGACATCGAGGAGCTGAAGGAAGAGCGCAGCAAAGGCGACGACCGGAGTGGGTGGCGACTAGACAAGTACAAGTTCCTACACATGGTCGAGGAGACGTTCGAGATGCGCCCTGATGCGAAGTGGTATGTCTTCATCGAGACAGACTCGTATGTGGTCTGGAGCAACCTGGCGGAGTGGCTCAGCAGACTCGATTCCACCAGACCAATGTACCTGGGCGCCGTGGTGTCCATCGGCGACACGGCGTTCGGCCACGGAGGGAGCGGATACGTGCTCTCCAACGCGGCGATGAATAAGTTGCTCGGCTCGGACCAGCAGCAGGGGCTGGCGGCCGAGTGGGACAGGAAGATGAAGGATGTTTGCTGTGGGGATTTGGCGCTGGGAAGCGCGCTCAAGCAGAAGGGCGTCGATGTGGCGGGCGCACATCCGTTGCTCAATGGCGATAAGCCCGCCACCTTCTCCTTTGGACCGAAGGAGTTGTGGTGCCAGCCTGTGGTGACCATGCATCACGTGCTGCCGCACGAGATCAGCGCAATCTGGAGGTATGAGAGAAGGAGGGAGATACTGGATGCAAACTCAAACGTGAGAGGAGGCTTTGACTGCGACTTCGGGATCGTAGAGCTGATTGGTGACAGGCTACTATATTCGCGGACTTGTACCACCACTTCGTGGAGCCGCTCCTGGTTGAAGAGAAGGATAACTGGGACAACATGGCACACGGGAAAACGTATTCAGTAAAGGAGACCAAGAAAGAGGAGGAGAGATACTTGGAGGAGGAGAAGAAAAAGCAGATGCAGATGCAGATGGACGGTGCCACAGAGGCTGCGAGGAATGACGAAGAGCGGAGGAAACAGGCGGAGGAGGAGGCAATAGAGGATGAGAAGAAGAGACTAGCAGAGGAGAAGCCCAGGGTTAACGGGCAAGAAGAGATTGATAGGAAAAACGCTGCTGAAAACGCGAAGCTTGAAACCCCGATGCCGGCGGGCGGCGATGACTCTGCACATGCTGGGGAGCCAGCATCCAAGGGCGGAGAACACGAGCTAGAGAAACAAGACGGGAGAACTGAGACGGAGTCTCCAAAAGCAGACGAACAGCCAGAATCGACTGGCCTGGAGAGAGGCAGCCAGGACGCGACAAGATCGGCTGAGCAGCCGGACCCCAAAGGAAAACGGGATATTGCCTCAGAGGACGAGGTAAAGGAATCGATTGAGAGGTCAACAGACCCACCCACACCCGCAAAGGCTCGCCACAGCAAGCGAGAGGAGCACAACATATTAACCGACGTCGAGAGGACCGCTCACCTCTCGTTCGAGAATTGCGCCCGGGCGTGCGAGGCGTCCGAAGAATGCTTCCAGTATGTCTTCGCAGAGCAAGAGCAAGAGTGCAAACTGGGCCACTCGTTCCGGCTGGGGAGGTACAAGGCGCCTGCGAAGGGAGATCGCGTCGTTTCGAGATCGGGGTGGAAATTGAAGCGGATACGCAGCTGGACCAAGAACAACCCGTGCGAGTGGGCTGAGTGGGAGGAATGGATAGGAAAGTATGATTGAACGAGACATGCGCCTGTACCAAGAGCAATAGAATAACTACTATGGCCAACGTGAGTTGCTCGAGTGGAATCTTACATGCGGTGATGCGATGGTAAGTTGATGCTATTAGTCCGTGCCTCCACCCGATGAACTCCTTTCTAACCCCAGAGGATATTCAAGCGCTTCCATCCCTTCGTGGGCGGAATCGGTACTTCTGGGTGGTCGATCATCTCATCGAGAGCTTGGCGGATGGGAATCGAGTCCAGGTCCAGGATACTCGTGCCCTTGAAAAGCTTCCATCCTATGTACGCACAGAGCACGAGGGGAATATCCCTAGACGAAAGGGATTAGGACAGCGCTGGTACGAGTGACAGAGTGACTTACAGGTACGAAGAAACAAAGGATGCGGTATCCCAGTTCCCTGCGGTGAGAACCGTGAACCCGCCCGTCCACAGGAAAAGCTGGCAAGCGACCAGAGACACCCGGGATGAGTAAGCTAAAGCGAAGTTAGCGAGGGGGGGGGGCCAACTTCGCTTGAGATGGCAATACGTACGCGTCCACCAGTGATTCCATGGGAGCTCTTCGCGAGCAATCCCTTGCTTCTCCAATGCTTGGTGTAGTCGAATGTGATTGAACAAGATGACGCTCCAGCTCACGAGAGTGCCGGCAGCTGTCAGGTTCAGGAACCAGTAGAAGACGGTCAGTGCACCACTCGAGAGGCTCATAAACGCCAGCGTAGAGATCGCTGTCTGCAGCACGACACAGACCCAAGGGATGCCCCACTTGGTTGTTCGGAGAAACACCTTCGGTGCATGTTTCTTGAGGGCCAGTCCGTAGAGAATCCGGGTTCCAGTGAGCATCGACTGGTTCGCAGCCGACCAGGCGGAGGTGAGGACGACGGCGTTGATGATTGACGGGACCACCTTGATCCCTGCTCTCGTCGCAGCCGTGACGAACGGGCTCGTCGAGGCATTGCCAGCGTCGTTGTTCAGCGAATCGTCGTTGCTAGGTACCAGCAAGCCGACTATGAGGACCGACAGGAGGTAGAAAATCGAAACCCGGGCGAAGACTTTCTTACACGCTTTAGGAATGTTCTGCCGGGGGCTTTTCGTCTCAGCCGCGGCCACCGATACGCTCTCGACGCCGGCGAAGGAGTACACGGCGTTGATCATCGTCTTCCAGAATCCCAGAAAGCGGCCCCAAGATCCTGTAGCGAGATACGCGACAAAGGGTCCCGGGCTACTCCAGTACCTGAATCCGAGTCTCTCCTGGCCCGGAACCCCTCCGAGATCGATGACCAGTCCCATGATAATGATACCGATGACGAGGAGGATCTTCAGCAAGGCAAAGAGGAATTCGACCTCTCCGTAAACCCCGACGAAGACGATCCCAACGATGAAGGTGACGACGATAAAGAGGACGATGAACAGGGCCGGGTAGCTGTCGGTCCAGAACTGGACGAGGACCAGAGCCGCCGAGATCTCCGATGGAACACTGAGATAGGTCCCGTAGACCACGTTCCATCCGATGGCGAAGCCCAGGGCAGGGTCGACCAAGAATTCGGCATGGCGAACAAACGATCCAGTGACCGGGAAGATGGCCGAAACCTCTCCCAGCGCGAACTGAACCGAGCAGACGACGAGTCCGACGAGCGCGTATCCCAGCAGCGCGCCCAACGGTCCACCGGTCTGGAGTGCTCCTCCAAGACTCAGGAAAAGTCCCGTGCCCTGGTCTCGTCAGTACCTGATGTATCACGTGGTGCGGCGAGGATGAAGATATCCTACAATTGCCCCGGCTAATGCGATCATCTGAATATGTCGTTGGCCCAGTGCGCGCGAGAGGTTGTTCTCCTCCTGGGAGTCCACAATCTGCACCGATCCATGCCGAGGCCGCACACTCGAGCCGGTCTCCTTGTTCTCGACGTCCATCTCGGCCCCGGTGGTTGCGTCGGCAGCTTGTGTTGGGTGGAAGATGCCTCCCATCGTGATCTACCGCTCAACGGGAATCTTGTTTTATTCAAGCAATTGGAAAGCCAGGGATGTTCCCATGGTGGAAGGCGGCCGCGAGATGGGGTGGGGGAGGAGAAACGGCGAAGGATGAGGGCGGATCAAGAAATTATATAAAAAGAGAAATCGAGCGGGAGTGAGAAAAGACACGATTTTCGCCTTCGCACGCCACCCGCACTAGGAAGGTAATGGGAGTCATAGTATGGCGGCTCCACGAGAAGCCATCTGGCACCAAGGAGATCCGCAATCAATACCGGGCCCGACGTTCTGGGAGGCGCTCTTCATCTCTCCGTCCAGAATATATTCCTCTGTCGAGGAGGGCCGGAGTCAATCTCGCGGCATTGAATTTGAAGTGGCAAGCATGTATTTCCGAACATCTCAACCCACATGGTTGTATACATAATCTAGGAGATAGGAGGAATTCCGGGCAGACCGCTGGGCCCGGACACATCGCTCTGCCCGACTCTGGGCAAAGGGTCTAACCTCGTGAGGTCAACTCCGACTAACAATAGCTCGTCATCAATGCCACGATGATCCGAAAACATCAGATTTCGTCATGAAAAGAGAAGGACAAGTCCGTGGCAGCACGGCCCATGGACAGGGCCGCCGGGAAATTTTCTCTGGGATCAAAAACCCTGTTCCGTATGGATTCGCAGCAACCGACGGGGTTGGGGGACCGGATTCCCGGAATCGTCAGAAGAGCAGGAGATGATGTCGTGAACTCGCCATGCGCCTCAAGAATTGTCCAGATGTCGCATGGCCAGAGAGACCAGGATCGCAAATACTGGTACGCGAAAATTCTACGAAACGAGGAAGACAGCCGGCACTCCACCACGAGAAATCAACACGCGTGCGAAAAGCTGCATTGGCGATTACTGTTCTCGCGTAGGATCTAGCGGCTGTAAACATTCGCGCGCACGTATACGAGCAAGCATATATCTAAATTCGCCTGCAAACCAGCCTGGCTGATCTGATCCGTATGATTGCAGCTATTGCACAACGATCGAGGCAGTCAGGAGATAGCTGACTGGCTTGGGCTGGTGTTGCGCCATGAGGAGCCTCAGGCACTGAGGCATCTGAGGACTGGCTTATGTAATGTACCCCTGAAGTGGCCACGGAGCACTTCTATAAAGGGAGCTCAGATATACAGTTAGAGTAGAATTTTACAAGCTTCTGATACTATTGAGAATCTACCTTTAAATATAGTATAATAGTTATTAGTACTATTTGCAACTCTTAGGAGCAAACGATTAAAAATCTACTGTGTTTAGAGACTTCTTAGAGAGGTTTTACTACTATTTTCATCTATTCTCCCTTGCCTATATGCGTTATACAACCTGACTTAACGTTCTAATGCTCCTAGCCAACTAATACTATACTCCCTACTATCCTAGTCAATATAAGCGAATACTAGTAAAAAGAAGCTTAGGAGCTTAGCTCTAGTAGAGTTATGCTTTAGGATAGGAAGTCATAGCGCATTTGGTACGCTAAGCTAGAGTTTCAGGCTGAATTTCTACGCCTTCAGAAGCATATAAAGAAGCTAAGATAGGTTAATAACCTTGAACTGTATACTATAGAGATAGGAAACCAAGCTCTGCTCTATAAGAACGAAGCTCTATATCTACTAGATCTAGAAATAGAACTGCTGCAGCTTGAAAAAATTGTAAAAGGATAGGACTAAAGAGTATTATAAAGCTATTATAAGTTATACTAATAGTAGGAAGCTACTAATTAATAAATGCCAGCTCTACTACTACCTGCGAAGATAATAGCTAAAGATATAAAGCTAGAGTATAAAATAGCAGTAACGTAATATAATCTTATAATAGAAATGTGAAAAAGGAATAGGAGCTCCTATATTTAGTTATACCATTGGATTATTAAGATAGTATACCCTATATTGCTTTATGTTAAGATAGGTGATACAGCCATTACTCCGATGTATTGTTATATGACCCTACTGCTTAGTCAATAGGATATTGATACGTATATAGCTATAGGGAAGAAAGGGGTAACCTTCCTTCCCTAACTCTTATTAATATATTGACTATCGACCTTTAGAAGTTTCTATTACCTACTGCGCCGACTTATTTAAGCTTAATAGGTTATAAGCCTTAGATAGACCGATAATAGATTATTAACTTCTCTTAGAAAGCACTTGCGCTGCAACTGTTAGTAGGAAGTTGAACGAGACTTATAGTAAGAGGCAAGCAATCGGCGAATAAGAGGTATAATTCCCTATTTAGCTAACCTATATTGTAAGAGGTATAATTCCTTGCTTTATAACCCTTTAGTATTGCAAGAGGTATAATTCCTTGCTTTATTATATTTTATAAGAGGTATGATTCCCTGCGTTATAGCCTAAAAACCCTTTTTAATAAGAGGACTTCCTCCCTATTTAATACTTTTATAATACCTGCTATTTAATCATTTCAACTTTTCAATAGGAGGAGTGCCTTTAACTATTTAATTTATTTGATTTTAAATGCAATTCTATTTGAAATGGCAATAGCTTCTGATTCTAATTGAAACACTAGGCTTAGAGACCTCTAACTCTCTTAAAAGAACTGGCAATAATAGTTCGACGATTTAAAGCTTTACTTTAAGAGCAAAGGCATTGAAATGGCGATTCAAAAGACACTTATTAAATACGCAAGAATAGCCCCTTATATTCCTTCTACTAATTTATCTACTTTTACTTCAATAGCTAATACAACTGCTAAGGATTTGCCAGATATATTAAATAAGCTTAGCCTAAGAGCCTTAGTAGATAATAACCGAGAATCCTAAAGGCAGATTTTAAATATGGAAAAGGAGAAGGAGTATAGGCTAGCCTTAGCTAAATGTAAGCTTAAGATCAATAGAGGTTTAAGCGATAAAGACCGAGATTTTATTCGAATTTACGATAATGTAAAGATAAGATAGGATACTTTAAAGGTAAAATACTCTTAGATAACTGCCTTTAATACCTAGTATCTACTATAGCAGATTACTTTATTTTAGTATAGAAAAGATAAAGATAGTAAGGATATAGATATAAATATAAACTTTGCTTAATCTATATTGTATAAAGCGAGGAAGAAAGTAAGAGCCGCAGATCCTAAGATAGCTATGACTTTTAGGAAAACTCAGCTTTTTAGTTTCCTACTTAATAGCCTCCCTCTTAAGTTTGCTATTATGAAATAATCTCTTCTTATCTAACCTAACCTTAAGATTTATAAGAAGATCGACTTCCTTCGAATTGTTAAGTAAGACCTCGAAGGACGCTTTAAGTCGGCAAATGCCGCATTATAGGGCAACGACAAGCCTAAGAAGAGGAAGGAGCGTAGGACAAGCCCTTAAGCTTATCAGGGATGCTACTTTTATAATAGTACTTATAATATTACTAATTGTAAAGTTAGAAGGCAACTAATCGATATAGTTGCTAGCTTTAATATTAAGAAGCAATCGAAGCAGAAGTTAAGAAGTAAACTGCCCTTATCCTACCGAAGGCCGCAACTACTAAGGAAAGGCAAAGGAAAAGGCTATTTAGCTAGAACTTTAGCAAATACCTCTAATAATAATAGTAAGTTATTTAAACCTAAATCCACTTTTGATAATTTAAATAATAATTATAATAAAGATGCCTACGTTTTAAAAGCCGATTTTTATAAGATCCTTGAATCCAATTAGTATAGTGATATTAGTTATATAGCATATATAACTAATAAATTCTACCTATTTAAAGGCCTATTTATTAAAATAAAAAGGCGCTCTATTAAGGTTAATAGTAGAAGGTTATATATAGACTTAATAGGTATAGTAGAGATAAATATTACTAGCGTTTCTTTCCTTTTGCAAAATGTTCTCTTTATACCTAGCTTAAGCATTAATCTTTTATTTAGCCGCAAGATTTATATAGAGTTAAATTGTATAAAAGTTTTTAATAATCAATTTATATAATTTATAAATAATAATTATAAAGTGATCTTTAAGGCTAAAATTAAAGATAGACTTTATATTATCTTAAAGGTAATATTATAGAAATTGACTCTTAGGCCAGACCTACGAGTAGGTTCCTTTAAGGAAAGTATACTCTCTACCCTAATACAATTAAGCAAGAATAAGGAGAATAGATAGACTCTTAAGCTAGGATTGCAAGTGAAATTTGCGAAAATGACTCTTAAGCCAGGACTATAAGTAGATTATAAAGTATCCTTAAAGATGACTCTTAAGCTAGAATCATAAGTGAATTTAGTAGAAATGATTCTTAAGCCAGGACTATAAGTAGATTCTGCAAATTCGCTAATAATAACTCTTAAGCTAGGATTGCAAGTGAAATTCGTAGAAATGACTCTTAGGCTAGGACCGCGAGTGAAATTCGCGAATTCGTTAGAGACGACTCTTAAGCCAGGACTATAAGTAGATCTTGCAGTTTTATTAAAAACGACTCCTAAGCCGGGCTTGCAACTGGAAAACGGCAAAACCTCAAATTACTATTACTAGTCCTTTCTAGCCGCTAATAATAAAGTATCGACTAATAATAGGCTACTAAAGCTATTAAAAGCTAAAAGCCTATTAAAGTATTAGCTAATATATAAAAGATTTGCGCATTTAAAGCTAGAGAAATTGAGGGGCCTATATAAGGTCTTAACCCTAAAATAGAAGATCTAAGTATTAAAGGATCGCTTAATGTGCCGAATTTGCAAGCTAATAAAACTTCGAAATCGGACGCAAACTAAGCTTAGTGTAACGGCTGCACCTCCACTTAGTGCAATTACCTGGGAGTACGGCGTACTAAGGTTTTGCAATCTCGATTCGATATAGGGTTTTCTTAAATCGACCCCGAAGGTGTAAAAGGATATTCTTGCATAATATTATGTAAGCGGGCAATAGAGCTCTTAGCTGCTATGTATATAAGGAAGAAGGGCTCTCCCTTAAGGAGGGTTCTCTAACTTCTTTGTTTCCTTTGTATTAGACCTATAGAATACGCCTTTTGCACCACTTCTTGCTCTTATACTTGATCTTGCACTTCGGCGGTTCTGTGTTATTATATTAAATGAAGAAGTTCTTTTCCGCTAGGGATGGCTTTTAATAATATCCTACCCTTTCGGAAAATCGATTCGCGGTTATTTCGACTTTCGATAGAGTTAGGATCCTAGAGATCTCTTGGATAAACTAGGAGCTTAAGTGTAGCTTATTAACTAGTATAATCGAGGAACGCTTTTATTAGCTGGATTTTCTTAATTACTCCTTTTGTAGAAGCGCTATAGGCAAAAGTTAGGAGAGCACTACGCTACTAGAACCCTTTTTCTATAGAACCCCTTTTTGACCGAATTACTACCGAAACCAAAATTGGTAAAATGAATTCCCTACTAGCTGGAAGTCAGCAGATATAGAATGTACCCGGTTCGTTTAAGGAACTAGCTTTTATAGGAAGTACCCTTACCTTAGCCTTTAGGGCCGGACCTTCCTTTGCTGCTAAGGGCAAGAGACTATAATGCTATAGCTAAGCTAATTAAGATAAATAAGACTTTTCGAACCTAAATGTCTTATAAGGAATAGTCTTAGGTTTAAAGGAATCCTTATAATACTAAGATTAATCTAATCGATAACTATAAAGCGAGATTAGCAGGATTGCCTAGGCTATCTTTAGCCTAGAGACCCTAGCTTATTAAAGCTAAGAAACGGCTTAGCGCATATATTAGACTATTAAGCGAGAATCCACTTACCCTTAATAAAGTGAGACTTAGCCTCCTTTAGAAGTTGATATAGATATGAAATAGCTAAAAATTCAGCTGATTGAAAAGATCATCCCCTTTAATAATAGAACCTCTCTAATGTATAAGCAGTAGTTAGCTTTAGTCTAAGACCGATTGCAAGTTAACGCTGACCTATACCTAAATGAGCGAGCTTACTAAGCCCTTATTTAAAGATCTACTATAGGATAAGCCCGAACGTACCTCGAACCCTAGTACCTCTTAGAGACTAACCCCTTTCGAAACTATTAAGAAATAGTAGAACTGCTAAGCAGTTACTTTTTAATTAACTAAGAGGTAGACCTATTCTGATCTACTTTCTACTACCTTTATATAAAGGAAGCCGGTCATTCTAAAGAAACTTTTCCTTAGTTTTAGGCCTAATTCTAATCTGCTGCGATCTAAGGAGAGGTTTTAAGATCTAAGTAGTTCTTCTTTATATAGAATAAAATTACCCCTTAGCTTAGATCTGCCTGCGCTCTAGCTAAGGCCTCTTAGGGGAAGGACTATACTATTATAGTTAACTAATTGAACGCCTTTGATATTAAACGCTAAAGTAACTAACTTCTTAACCCTTCGACTAAAAGCAAGGCGACCCTAGTATTATATTAGAAGACATCCGGTTCGCTCTTTGATAAGACTGCTTGCGGTCTAAGCGCTAGAAGTACCACCTAAGCTTCTAGGATACTAGCCCTAAAGCCGACTACCCCTTTTTACTAAGATATACTAGCTAAGGCTAGTTCTCTTGCTTTGCCTCTTAAGCAAGCTACCTGCTAGACCTATGGTAAAACTAGTCACTATAAGACTAAGTGCCCTTTTATAAGTAAGATTAATGCCTTAGAAGATGCAAAGGAAGCTGATCCGACTCTAGACTTAATTAAAAACAGGGTTAAAACGGAGGAAGATTAGGAAAACGAAAAGGCCTAGGAAAAGACTCTTACTTAGGCTTGCGAAAGTGCGACTTATCGAAGCTAGATCTTAACTCTTTAATAAGAGGGAAGCAATTCCTAACCTCTTGTACTATTAGTATAAATGGACTTAGAGTATTATTATTAGCTTTAGTAGATACTAGAGCCCTTGGTTACCTGTTTTTAAATCGTTCCCTTTTTATATATCTTTTAAGAGCAACTGGCTTTAAAATTCTTCCTCTTCTAGCCCTTATTCCTATCTATGGATTTTAGAATACTATTTACGCATAAGCTATACACTATATGCGCTTTCACTTAACAATTGATAGAAGGCGTATTTACAATTGCCCTTAGGTTATTCTCGACTTAGGCTAGCGCGACGCTATTATTAGAGTCAAATGGATGCGCCGATTTCGATTGAAACTTGATCCGAAGGAAAACCGATTCGTATAGCCTTTGTATTACCCCTTATCTCCTTGATTCGCAAAGGAAATTCTTATCTGTCTTCTCCCTTCTAAAGGACTTTGGATCCAATCTAATTATTAAGCTAATATTAATCGCAAAGAATAGGAAATAGCTATAGATAAAGCTTAATAGATTAATAGAAGATAGTCTTATATTAATTTAGTAGTCTTAGCTAAGCGCGAGATCCCTATTGCTATCACTAGGCCTGCGCCCCTGCCTATAACTAAGCTAGATCTAGGAAAACAGTCTAATATAAATCGACTATGATCTAACCCTATTTGCAAATGCCCTAAAGCTGCAGTTCCTATTTGCGAAATTAGTACTAATGCCTTTTATTATAATATAAAGTATAAGAAGATAGAGTTCTTTTAAACTAGTATTTATAAAGTAGATAGGATTCTAAAGGAAAGATATAAGCTTAAGAATCCCGATATCGAAAAGCTGATTAACGATCGACTCTTAAAATAGTACTAATCTCTAAGACAAGCTTTCTTAAAAAGGGATGCGGATACCCTTCCTCCCTATTAGTACTATAATTATAAGATATAGCTAAAAGGGCCCTTGCCTAACGCTTATTCGCCCCTCTACTGTTAATCTACTAAGGAGCTTAAGGTTATAAAGGAGTACTTACTTGAGAATTTAGATAAAGGCTTTATTAAGATAAGTACTAGCCCCTTTGCTTTGCTAGTACTATTTGTAAAGAAGGCCGACAGTAGCCTTCGATTTTGCATAGACTACCGGAAGCTAAATGTACTAACTTGGAAAGACGCTTACCCGATTCCGAGGATAGACAAGCTTTTAAGGCGAGTATCTAAAGCTAAGATTTTTACGAAACTAGATATTCGGGCCGCTTTCAATCGGATACGAATGGACCTTGAATCAGAGGAATATACCACCTTTCGAATAAGGTACAGATCCTATAAATGCAAGGTTCTCCTATTCGGCCTCTGTAATAGACCTAGTACTTACTAGCGGTATATAAATGACGTTCTTTTAGATTACTTAAATGATTTTTACATAGCATATTTAGACGATATTTTGATTTACTTAGAGAACGTTAAAGAGCACTAGGGTTATATCGAAAAGGTGTTAAAACGACTCTTAAAGGCTGGCCTTTAAGTAGATATTAAGAAGTGCGAGTTCTATATTACTCAAACTCGATATCTTAAATATGTTCTAATAATAACTAGGATTGAACTAGACCTTGAAAAGGTCGAACTATTACGCAATTAAAGGTATTTGAAAACTATTACTAGAGTAAAGTCCTACTTAGGATTTTGCGGGTTCTATTAACAATTTATTTGCAACTTTAGGCTAATCGCTAAACCCCTCTTAGTTCTGACCCGACCGACGGTACCTTAGAATTAAATAGAAGAGTGCCGAATCGCTTTTAAAGAGCTTTATAAGCAGCTACTCTCGATTTAGCAAATTTACCATTTTGACCTTGACTTGCCTATAAAGCTGGAAACTAATGCTTCTAATAGTATTGTCGCTAGAGTACTTTCTTAATAATACTCTAATAAGCAATAGTACCTAATTGGCTTCTATTTGTATATACTCTTTAGTTATAAACCTAATTGGGAAATATATAATAAGGAACTCTTTGCTATTATTGAATCTTGCTATAAATGGAGACCTGAGCTTATATCACTTAAGGAGCGAGTTGATATTTACTTAGATTACCGCTCCCTTAAGTACTTTATGACTACTAAGGTTCTGACCGCGAAATAGTGCCGATAGATAGAATTCCTATCCAACTTCAATTTTCGAATTGTATATACTCCTGGCAAAGACAACTAGAAGGCTGATATTCTTAGCTGCTAAGAGTAAGATATGCCGGTTTATAAGCAAGCGAAGCTAGATAGCCGATCTTAGGTTCTGATTTCCCTAGCCTAGTTGGACCCTTAAATCAATACCGAACTAGCTAACAAATTTCTCGCTAAATCTATTAAAGGCACCCTTGCCCTAATGTTAACTGATGATCCCGATTTAATCCTAAATCGACCTAAGGATTCCTTTGATTTGATTAAAAAGCTTTATTAAGATAATTGCGAATCCTTTTAAGAGATTCGCACTAACCTCTTTAAGAACTACTTCTTAAAAGATAGATTGCTTTACTTTAAGGAGCGTCTTTGCATATGCTATAATACTCCCTTATGCACTTATCTAATTTAGGAAGCTTATAACCAACCTTTAAGCGCGTACCCTAGTGGCTTAAAGACCTACTAGCTACTTGCTCCTAAGTACTATTGGGTTAGGATAGGTTCGGACTGTAAAAGATTTATTGCAAATTGTAAACCTTATCAATTCTCACATTCGAAGACTATTAAATAATAAGGCTTCTTACAGCCTCTTCCTATTCCTAATTACCTTATGCAGCACTTATGTATAGATTTTAAGGATTTCCCTCCTAATAAGCACAGTTTTAATCGAATCCTGGTTTTTATAAACCAACTTAGTAAGAGCGCTATTACGATTCCTTATTAAAAAGATATCGACGCTTAAGGAACTGCCCAATTATTCGTTTAGTAGATATATCGATTCGGCCATACTCTAGAGACAATTACCTTAGACTAAGGCCCTTAATTCGTCTCCTTATTTTAGAAAGAGTTCTACTATATTATTAGTATTAAAATTAAACTCTCTATAGTATACTATAAAGAGACTAACGGCTAAACAGAGATTATGAATAAGTATATTAATTTAAGGCTAAGGCCTTTTATTAATTACTATTAAGATAATTGGAGTGAACTAATTCTATTAATAGATTGTGCGCAATCGACTCTACCTTATACTTTAATCGATATAACCTTATATTAGCTTAGGTATAGAATTGCGCCTTAGATAAGTTGGGACTAGATCTCTTCGAAAACGTCTAGCTTATAAGAGAAATTGAACTAGGCAGAAGCTAAGCTAGTAGCAAAGAGGATGCATACAGCTTAGGAAGTAGCAAAAGGCAATATAGAATGCGCTTAAGAGAAAATGCGTAAGTTTATAAATCAATACTAAAGGGAGATTGATTGGAAACCTAAAGATATAGTCTACCTTTTAATAAAAAATCTTAAAAACTACTACCTTAGTAGGAAACTGGCTAATTAATAGGATAGTCCTTTTAAGGTTCTTAAGAAGGTAGGCAATTTATATTAGATTAAGCTACTTATAGGTTTTATAATATATAATATCTTTACGCTAAAGCTACTATTTAAAGATCCGCAGAACCCTTTGCTAGGTTAGGAATAACCCTGGCCTATTATAAAAAAGATTGCTAGGTAAGAAGAGTATAAAGTGTTTAAGATACTAAGTATACGCCTATCTTAAGGAAAGCTAGAGTACTAGGTCAAATGGACTAGTTATAACCCCGATTCGAGTTGGTATTGCGCTTTAAATTTTGCAGGATTCTTATATAAGATTCGCGACTTTTATCAAATCAATCCTACGAAGCTAGGACTACCTTAGAACCTATAAGCTTGGCTAAAGGCTTAAGAAAGTGGTATAAATAATTATAGTCACTTAGAAGATAATAAGCCAGATGTAAAATAGGTTAATAAACAAATCTAAAAATATAAATAAAAAAAAAAAAAAGGAGAAAAATAATAAAAATAGAAAAATAATAATACTAGGCTAACTGCCCTCTCCTTTTATAACTCCTTTAACCCCTCCTCCTCTACGCTTAGGGAGATAAGCTCTAACTCTATTCTAGAGCTAGAGCTTGCCTCTTAAATACGCCCTCGCCTGGAACGACCTTAACCTCCTCCTCTTACTACCGCTGGCGCCGCCCTACTAGCCGCTGCGCTTGACGCTACCCTCGCTACTATAAGCCTCCCTCCCCTTATAAGAGACTCTGCCGCTATAGCAGTCCGCTTTGCTAACGTAGCAATAGACCTTAAGAGGCTTAGTATAGTTCGGCTGGATTGCTCTAACCTCGCTAGCCAGGACTTAATAAGGTCGCCGCGCTCCTATTAGAAAGTTAGCGGTCGATTCGATACTAATTCGGGTTTAACTTATAGCAACCGTCGCCTAGATCCCCTCTAGCTAGCTTACTATAGCCTTAGCTATAGAGCGGAGCTCCGCAAGGCTAGCACGCTCTAGTTAGGAGCGGCTAGTCAGAGCCTCTGCGCTAGCTACTAGCAGAAGGTTAACGAGAATCCAAGCGTGCTAGACCGCCTTTTAATAGAGCATCTTACGGTTCCTTACCAAAACCGCACGCGCGTCCTTATTATTACTGTTATTATCTCCCTCTTACTACTAAGGAGCCTCCCCCTGCTACTCCTTAAGAGCCGCGGACAGCGCTGCGAACTCCTTACTAATATAAGAGGGAAGCTATAAATAAGTATTAGTGCGACTAAGTCTCTAAACTCAATTTAGGATACTTATAAGGATGCACTCTGCCTTCTGCTCCTAGCACTAATAGCACTTCTTACTACGCTCTAATTCAAACTCGCACTTATATATAATATCGCGCATAAGGCACCGCATATACTAGCAATAATAAACGCAATAGGCCACTGCAAAGGCGCCTAATAGCAAAGGAATTGGCACTACGCGTATTAGACGCGATTCGACCTTGGACTAGGGCAAACTTACTTATAGTAGTTAGTAGTGGTAGTAGTAATTGTTTCTATTACTATACATTAGCCCTATGCTATAGTAGTAGGAGTAAGGGACCTATGCGATTATATGCAGTTATTATACTAAGGAAGGAAGATCCTACAAGGGGAAAAACAAATTTAAGTATATAATGCGACTTGCGCTAAACCAAATATAGAACAGTACCATTTGTATAATAATGCGCTAAGTACGTTACTATATAAAAATCATTACAACCTACCAACGCTTGTAGGCAAGCGTTCTCAAAGGGGGAGGGTAGTATAATAGCTATACCTCCACTTAGTGCAATTACCTAGGAGTATAGCATACTAAGGTTTTGCAATCTCGATTCGATATAGGGTTTTCTTAAATCGACCTTAAAGGTGCAAAAGGATATTCTTACATAATATTACATAAGCGGGCAATAGAGCTCCTAGCTGCTATGTATATAAGGAAGAAGGGCTCTTCCCTAAGGAGGGTTCTTTAACTTCTTCGTTTCCTTCGTATTAGACCTATAGAATACGCCTTTTGCACCACTTCTTACTCCTATACTTGATCTTATACTTTGGCAGTTCTATGTCATTATATTAAATAAAGAAGTTCTTCTCCGCTAGGGACGGCTTTTAATAATATCCTACCCTTTCGGAAAATCGATTCGCGGTTGTTTCGACTTTCGATAGAGTTAGGATCCTAGAGATCTCTTAGACAAACTAGGAGCTTGAATATAGCTTATTAACTAGTATAATCGAGGAACGCTTTTATTAGCCGGATTTTCTTAACTACTCCTTTTGTAGAAGCGCTATAGGCAGAAGTTAGAAGAGTATTATGCTACTGGAACCCTTTTTCTGCAGAACCCCTTTTTGACTGAATTACTATTGAAATTAAAATTGGTAAAATGAATTCCCTACTAGTTGGAAGTTAGCAGATATAGAATATACTTAGTTCGTTTAAGGAACTAGCTTCTATAGGAAGTACCCCTACCTTAGCCCCTAGGGCCGGACCTTCTTCTGCTACTAAGGGCAAGAGACTATAACGCTATAGCTAAGCCAACTGAGATAAACGAGACTTTTCGAACCCGAACGTCTTATAAGGAATAGTCTTAGGTTTAAAGGAATCCTTATAATACTAAGATCAATCTAATTAATAATTGCAAAGCGAGATTAGTAGGATTGCTTAGGCTATCTTTAGCCTAAAGACCCTAGCTTATCAAAGCTAAGAAACGGCTTAGCGCGTATATTAGACTACTAAGCGAAAATCCACCTACCCTTAATAAAGCGAGACTTAGCCTCCTTCGGAAGTCGATATGGATATAAAATGGCCAAAAATTCAGCTGATCGAAAAGATCACCCCCTTTAATAATAGAACCTCTCTAATGTATAAGCAGTAGTTAGCTTTAGTCTAAGACCGATTGTAAGTCAACGCCGACCTATACCTAAATGAGCGAGCTCGCTAAGCCCTTATTTGGGGATCTACTATAGGATAAGCCTGAATATACCTCGAACCTTAGTACCTCTTAGAGACTAACCCCTTTCGAAACTGTTAAGAAATAGTAGAACTGCTAAGCAGTTACTTTTTAATTAGCTAAGAGGTAGACTTATTCTAATCTACTTTCTACTACCTTTATATAAGGGAAGCCGGTCATTTTAAAGAAACTTTTCCTTAATTTCAGGCCTAATTCTAATCTGCTGCGATTTAAGGAGAGGTCTTAAGATCTAAGTAGTTCTTCTTTATATAAAATAAGATTACCCCTTAGCTTAGATCTACCTGCGCTCTAGCTAAGGCCTCTTAAGGGAAGGACTATACTATTATAATTAACTAATTAAACGCCCTCGATGCCGAACGCCGAAGTAACCAACTTCTTAACCCTTCGACTAGAAGCAAAGCAACCCTAGTATTATACTAGAAGATATCCGGTTCGCTCCTTAATAAGACCGCTTGCAGTCTAAGCACCAGAAGTACTACCTAAGCTTCTAGAATACTAGCCCTAAAGCCGATTACCCCTTTTCGCTAAGATACGCTAGCTAAGGCTAGTTCTCCTACTTTGCCCTTTAAGCAAGCCACTTGCTGGACCTATGGCAAAACTGGTCACTATAAGATTGAGTGCCCTTCTATAGGCAAGATTAATGCCTTAGAAGATACAAAGGAAGCTAATCTGACTTTAGACTTAATTAAGAATAGGATCGAAATAGAGGAAGATTAGAAAAACGAAAAGGCTTAGGAAAAGACTCCTACTTAGGCCTACGAAAGTGCGACTTATTAAAGCTAGATCTTAACTCTTTAATAGGAAGGAAGCAATTCCTAACCTCTTATACTATTAGTATAAATGGACTTAGAGTATTATTATTAGCTTTAGTAGATACTAGAGCCCTTAATTACCTATTTTTAAATTGTTCCCTTTCTATATATCTTTTAAAAGCAATTAGCTTTAAAATTCTTTCTCTTCCAGCCTTTATTCCTATCTATAGATTTTAGAATACTATTCGCACGCAAGCTATATACTATATACGCTTTCACTTAATAATTGATAGAAGGCGTATTTATAACTGCCCTTGGGTTATTCTCGACCTAGGCTAGCGTAATACTATTATTAGAGTCAAATGGATACGCCGATTTCAATTGAAACTTGATCCGAAGGAAAACCAATTTGTATGACCTTTATATTACCCCCTATCTCCTTGATTCGCAAAGGAAATTCTCATCCGTCTTCCCCCTTTTAAAGGACTTCGGATCCGATCTAATCATTAAGCCGACGTCAATTATAAAGAATAGGAAATAGCTATAGACGAAGCTTAATAGATTAATAGAAGATAGTCTTATATTAATTTAATAGTCTTAGCTAGGCGCAAGATCCTTATTACTATCACTAGGCCTGCGCCCCTGCTTATAATTAAGCTAGATCTAGGAAAATAGTCTAATACAAATCGATTATAATCTAACCCTATTTGCAAATGCCCTAAAGCTGCAGTTCCTATTTGCGAAATTAGTGCTAATGCCTTTTATTATAATATAAAGCGTAAGGAGATAGAGTTCTTTTAAACTAGTATTTATAAAGTGGATAGGATTTTAAAGGAAAGATATAAGCTTAAGAATCCTGATATCGAAAAGCTGATTAATAATCGACTTTTAAAATAGTACCGATCTCTAAGATAAGCTTTCTTAAAAAGGGATGCGGATACCTTCCTTTCCTATCGGTACTACAATTATAAGATATAGCTAGAAGGGCCCCTGCCTAATGCCTATTCGCCCTTCTACCGTTAATCTACTAAGGAGCTTAAGGTTATAAAGGAGTACTTACTTAAGAATTTAAATAAAGGCTTTATTAAGACAAGTACTAGCCCCTTTGCTTCGCTAGTGCTATTTGTAAAGAAGGCCGACGGTAGCCTCCGATTTTGCATAGACTATCGAAAGCTAAACGTACTAACTTAGAAAGACGCTTACCCGATTCCGAGGATAGATGAGCTTTTAGGGCAAGTATCCAAAGCTAAGATTTTTATGAAACTAGATATTCGGGCCGCTTTCAATCGGATACAAATAGACCCTGAATCAAAGGAATATACTACCTTTCGAATAAGGTATAGATCCTATAAATGCAAGGTTCTCCTATTCGGCCTCTATAATAGACCTAGTACTTACTAGCGGTATATAAATAATATTCTTTTAGATTACTTAGATGATTTTTATATAGCGTATTTAAACGATATTTTAATTTACTTAAAGAATGTTAAAGAGCACTAGGGTTATATTAAAAAGGTGCTAAAACGACTCTTAGAGGCTAGCCTTTAAGTAGATATTAAAAAGTGCGAGTTCTATATTACTCGAACTCGATATCTTAGATATATTCTAATAATAACTAGGATCGAATTAGACCTTGAAAAGGTTAAACCGCTACGCAATTAGAGGTACTTGAAAACTATCACTAGAGTAAAGTCCTACCTAGGATTTTATAGGTTCTACCGATAATTTATTTGCAACTTTAGGCTAATTGCCAAACCCCTCTCAGTTCTAACCCAACTGACGGTGCCTTAGAATTAGATAGAAGAGTGCTAAATCGCTTTTAAAGAGCTTTATAAGTAGCTACTCTCGATTTAGCGAATTTACCATTTTGACCTTAACTTGCTTATAAAGCTGGAAACTAATGCTTCTAACGGCATTGTCGCTAAAGTACTTTCTTAGTAATACTCTAATAAGCAATAGTACTTAATTGGCTTCTATTTGCATATACTCTTTAGCTACGAACTTAATTGGGAAATATACAATAAGGAACTCTTTGCTATTATTAAATCCTGCTACAAATGGAGACCTAAGCTTATATCACTTAAGGAGCGAGTTGATATTTACTTAGATTACTGCTCCTTTGAGTACTTTATAACTACTAAGGTTCTAATTGCGAAATAGTGCTAATAGATGGAATTCCTATCTGACTTCAATTTTCGAATTGTATATACTCCTAGCAAAGACAACCGGAAGGCCGATATTCTTAGCTGCTAAGAGTAGGATATGCCAGTTTATAAGCAAGCGAAGCTAGATAGCCGATCTTAGGTTCTGATTTCCCTAGTCCGATTGGACCCTTGAATTAATACCGAACTAGCCGACAAATTTCTCGCCGAATCTGCTGAAGGCACCCTCGCCTTAATATCAACTGATAATCCCAATTCAACCCCGAATCGACCTAAGGATTCCTTTGATTTGATTGAGAAGCTTTATTAAAATAATCGCAAATCCTTCCAAGAGATTCGCGCCGACCTCCCTAAGAACTACTCTTTAAAAGACGGATTGCTTTGCTTTAAAGAGCGTCTTTATATATACTGCAACACTCCCTTATATACTCATTTAATTTAAGAAGCTTATAACCAACCTTTAAGCGCGCACCTTAGTAGCTTAAAGACCTATTAGCTACTCGCTCTTAAGTACTATTAGGTTGGGATAGGTTCGGACTGCAAAAGATTCATTGCAAATTATAGACCTTATCAATTCTTATATTCGAAGACCACTAAATAATAAGGCCTCTTATAGCCTCTTCCTATTCCTAATTACCCTATGCAGCACTTGTATATAGATTTTAAGGATTTCCCTCTTAATAAGCACGGTTTTGATCAAATCCTAGTTTTTATAAACCGACTTAGTAAGAGCGCTATTACGATTCCTTATTAAAAAGATATCGACGCTCGAGGAACTGCCCGATTATTCATTTAATAGATATATCGATTCGGCCACACTCTAGAGACAATTACCTTAGACTAAGGCCCCTAATTCGTCTCCTTATTTTAGAGAGAGTTCTACTATATTATTAATATTAAGATTAAACTCTCTATAGCGTACTATAAGGAGACTGATAGCTAAATAGAGATTATAAATAAGTATATTGATTTAAGGCTAAGGCCTTTTATTAATTACTATTAAGATAATTAGAGTGAACTGATTCCGTTAATAGATTATGCGCAATTGACTTTACCTTACGCTTCGATCAGTATGACCCTATATTAGCTTAGGTATAGAGTTGCGCCTTAGACAAGTTGGGACTAGATCTCTTTAAAAACGTCCAGCTTATAAGAGAAATTGAACTAGGCAGAAGCTAAGCTAATAGTAGAAAGGATGCATGCAGCTTAGGAAGTAGCGAAAGGCAATATAGAACGCGCCTAAGAGAAAATGCATAAGTCTACGAATTAATACTAAAGGGAGATTGATTAGAAACCTAAAGATATAGTCTACCTCTTAATAAAAAATCTTAAGAATTACTGCCTTAGTAGGAAACTGGCTAATCAATAGGATAGTCCTTTTAAGGTTCTTAAGAAGGTAGGCAATTCATATTAGATCAAGCTGCCTATAGGTTCTATAATATATAATATCTTTACGCTAGAGCTATTATTTAAAGATCCGCAGAACCCTTTACTAGGTTAAGAATAACCCTAGCTTACTATAGAAAAGATTGCTAGGTAAGAAGAGTATAAAGTATTTAAGATACTAAGTGTACGCCTATCTTAAGGAAAGCTAGAGTACTAGGTCAAATAGACTAGTTATAACCCTAATTTAAATTAATATCGCGCTTTAAATTTTGCAAGATCCTTATATAAGATTCGCAACTTTTATTAGACTAATCCTATAAAGCTAAGACCACCTTAGAACCTATAAGCTTAGCTAAAGGCTTAGGAAAGTGGTATAGATGATTATAGTCACTTAGAAGATAATAGGCCGGACGCGAAACAGGTTAGTAAACAAATCTAAAAATATAAATAAAAAAAAAAAAAAGGAGAAAAATAATAAAAATAGAAAAATAATAACGCCAGGCCAACTGCCCCCTCCCCTTATAACTCCTTTAACCCCTCCTCCTCTGCGCTTAAGGAGATAAGCTCCAACTCTGTTCTAGAGCTAGAGCTCGCCTCTTAAACACGCCTCTGCTTAGAATAACCCTAACCTCCTCCTCTTACCGCCGCTAGCGCCGCCCTACTAGCCGCCGCGCCTGACGCTACCCTTACTACTATAAGCCCTCCTCCCTTTACAAGAGACTCTGCTACTATAGCGGTCCGCTCTGCTAATATAGTAATAGACCTTAGGAGGCCTAGTATAGTTCGGCTGGATTACTCTAACCTCGCTAGCTAGGACTTAATAAAGTTGCTGCGCTCCTATTAGAAAGTCAGCGGTCGATTTGATACTAATTCAGGTTTAACTTATAGCAACCGTCGCCCAGATCCCCTCTAGCTGGCTTGCTATAGCCTTAGCTATAGAGCGGAGCTCTATAAGGCTAGCACGCTCTAGTTAAGAGCGGCTAATTAGAGCCTCTGCGCTAGCTACTAGCAGGAGGTTAATAAGAATCCAAGCGCGCCAGACCGCCTTTTAATAGAGTATCTTACAGTTCCCCGCCGAAACTGTACACGCGTTTTTATCGTTGCTATTATTATCCCCCTCTTACTGCTAAAGAGCCTTCTCCTGCCACTCCTCAAAGGCCGCGGATAGCGCCGCGAACTCCTTACTAATATAGGAGGGAAGCTATAAACAAGTATTAGTGCAACTAAGTCTTTAGACTCGATTCAGGATACTTATAGGGATGCACTCCGCCTTCTACTCCTGGCACTAGTAGCACTTCTTACTACGCTCCGATTCAAACTCGCACTTATGCGTAATATCATATATAAAGCGCTATACGCATTAGCAATAACAAACGCAGTAGGCTACTGCAAGGGCGCCTAATAGCAAGGGAATTGGCACTATGCATATTAGACGCGATTCGACCCTAGACTAGGGCAAACTTACTTATAGTAGTTAGTAGTAGTAGTAGTAATTGTTTCTATTACTATATATTAGCCCTGCGCTATAGTAGTAGGAGTAGGGGACCTATGCGATTATATGCGGTTATTATACTAAGGAAGGAAGATCCTATAAGAGGAAAAACAAATTTAAGTGCATAATGCGACTTACGCTAAACTAAATATAGAACGGTACCGTTCGCATAATAATACGCTAAGTACGTCACTATATAAAAATCATTATAACCTATTAACGCTTATAGGCAAGCGTTCTTAAAGGGGGGAGGTAGTATAACAGCTGCACCTCCACTTAGTGCAATTACCTGGGAGTATAGCATACTAAGGTTTTACAATCTCGATTCGATATAGGGTTTTCTTGAATCGACCCTGAAGGTGCAAAAGGATATTCTTATATAATATCATATAAGCAGGCAATAGAGCTCTTAGCTGCTATATATATAAGGAAGAAGGGCTCTCCCCTAAGGAGGGTTCTCTAACTTCTTCGTTTCCTTCGTATTAGACCTATAGAATACGCCTTTTGCACCACTTCTTGCTCCCATACTTGATCTCGCACTTCGGCGGTTCTGTATCATTACACTTAGTCTATAAAAAGATTCGATACTAACGCTAATATCTATTAATACTACCAGACTATTTACAACCTTAATCAAAGGAAATAATTGGTTTTTTTAAATAGTAGATAACTCTACTTAATAGATATAGACCATTTGCGCTAAGATTAAATCTAAGCTTATAGAAAAGCTAGAAACTTAGAAAGTGATAAAGGAATGCTAGACCTAATTAAAGCTAATAGCTATTAGGTCTAATAATACATTAGAGATTAAGGCAAAGCTTAACAAATAGGCAAAATAAGGAGTTTGTTATAAACTAACTATAATATACAAAGGTTCTTATTAGAATAGTATTGCTAAGCGAAGCATTTAGTAAGTAGAGACTAATTATTACGCTCTACTATAAGATGCTGACCTACTATTGGAATTCTAGGACCTTGCGATTAAGGCAGACGCATACTTGCGAAATAGAATAGGTAATAGACTAATAGTCAATAGCACTTAAATATCGCTATATAAGGTATATTTCGGATAAAAACTAAGCCTAAACTATATCTGCATCTTTAAAAGCGTCTGCTACTCTTATATTAGCCCAAAGTCCTAGCCCGCGGATATAAAGAGCAAGAAGCTAATAGACTAAGGTAGAGAATATATATTTATTAAGTATATTAAATAGATAATAAAGCAATAGATAGTATACGCGCCAGATCTAAGGCGAGTAATTATATCCTTAGTAGTTAAGTTTAATAAATCTTGAAATAGGAGGGAGCTATCCTTAAAGCTCTGCATACCTAGAGATTCGCAAGGTATACTACTTAATAGTAATACTATTAAGCCGAACTAATAACCCCTTTCTCTTAGTTCGGGCATATTAAGCGTACCTGCTGATCGACGACCTATTAGTCGCTTAAAGGCCGAATAGACAATTCCTATTATCTGCGAATTGCCTAAAGTATAAAATAACTTTAATATCGTTATCCCTTTAGTTAAAGCACCTATAGTAAAGGATGTTCCTAAAATAGGTATAAGTAATGATAAGCCTCTACTACTAGAAAGCGGTTCCTTAAATGATAAGCCTATAGAACCTATAGCTGAACTTATATCTTTAAAGAGGAATAGAGACTTAGAATTGGAAGATACCTTAAACGAACGCGAGTCTAAGCGTATTAGGGCTATAATAGCGCATAGGATCTATAAGCTCGAACTTTAATAGAGCTTTAATAAAGATAATACGTTCCTAGCCGCTAGGGGAATAATGAAAATCTCTTTTCTAAAGACGTATAATAAAGCTGTTAATAATCTAAAGAATAGAGCAGTATAGAATAAGGCAATTTAAGAGGAGATAAGCTCTCTTATTGCAAATAGTATATAGATAGAGGAACCGACGCTAAAAGACGTGAACCTAGTATTAATAAAGTGGGTCTTTATAATTAAGATATATATAGATAGAACCCTAAAGCGTTATAAGGCAAGACTTATAGCTAAGGGCTTCTCTTAATAGTATAGAGAAGACTACTTCGATATATTTGCGCCAATAGTTCGCATAGATACCCTTTATATATTTATAGCAATAGTAGCCGCTAAGGACCTTAAATGCAAATAGTATAATATTAAAAATGCATTTACTAAAGCGATTATAAAGGAACGGATTTTTCTCTCTTAACCTAATAGTATTCTTATATGCGCTAGCCACTCTCTTTATATACTCCGCAGTATTTACGGACTTAAATAATTAGCCTATGATTAGAACCTCTTATATAGTTCTACTTTAATAGAAATAGGATTCGTTTAAAGCCTAGTTAACCCTTATCTATTTACCTATACTAAGCGTAGAATCAAGTTGCTATTATATATCGACGATATTACTATAGCTGCAAAAACAACCACTTAATTAAATTAGTTCTTTATAATAATTCGGAAACGTTTTAATACTAAGGATCTAAGGGGAATTTATAAGATCCTTAGCATTTGCATTATAAGGAACTGCTCTACTTAAGAACTTTAATTGGATTAAGAGCAGTATATTAAAAAGATCCTAGACCGAATAGGACTCTCCACTTATGCTTCCAACTTTAAGCTAAAGCGTACTCTAATTGAAGGAAAGTATAATAAGTTAAAGCCTATTAATAAAAATGAGTAGAAAGGAGATGTAAAGAAGTACTAATAGGATATTAAAGCAATTATATATACTATAGTATATATAAGACTAGATATTGCCTTTATTATTAAGCAACTTAATCAGAACCTAAAGGATCCGACGATTTAATATAAGAATGCAGTCAAGCGACTTAAAAGGTACCTTCGATTAATAATTATATAAAAGGTAAGATATAGACTAATGAAATATATAAGCGTAAAGCTTAAGGTATATACCAATTCCAACTAGGCAAATATAAAAGGTTAGAAAAGTATATCTAAAAGTGTAGCAGTATTATATAATAGACCTATATTATAAGGAAGTAGGAAGTAGAAATCAATAGCTACTGTAAGCACTAAGGCCGAATATATATTAATATTATTAAATTGTAAGCAAGGATTATAGATCGCCTAAGTTTTAAAAGATATAGGTTTTGCTAAATATATTAGATAAGATAGGAACTATATTAATCTTTAAGCAGATAATATAAGGGCGATTGCACTTATAAAGAATCTATACTTATATAAGCGATCGAAATATATTAATATTGCCTACTACTTTATCCGCGACTTTATTATAAAGAATAAGTTATCGATTACCTATATCCTAACCGATCAAATAGTAGCAGATGGATTTATAAAGCTATTAAAGACAGTTGCAAAGTTTAAAGCGTTTAAAGATATACTAGGGTTGTAGAAGATAGTAGGGGCTTAGCAGGCTTAAGGACGACTCCTAGGCCTATCTCGCAAGTTAGGTTATATAGTCTTATAAAGGAAAGTTTTTAAATCGACTCCTAGGCCTAGACCGCGAGTTAAGTCATATAGTCTTATAAAGGAATATCTTTTAGGAAATTTGACTCCTAGTCCTACCTTATAAGTAGGATTAGTGATTTTAATAGAGGTTGCTATTAATTGATTGTTTTTAATTTAAAGAGATACTTAAGAGTTAGATTAGCGCAAAAGGATAGTTATTATTTTCCTAACTATAGGTCAATCGGAGTAAGGTCTAAGTAAAGGTATTAAGATAAGTGATATAGCTATCACTCTAATGTATTATTATATAATCCTATTGCTTAATTAGTAGGATATTAATACGTATATAGCTATAGGGAAGAAAGGGGTAACCTTCCTTCCCTAACTCTTATTAATATATCAACTATCGACCTCTAGAAGTTTCTGTTACCTACTGCGCCGACTCATTTAAGCTTAATACTTTAAATAGTATAATATAACTGTAAGGAAGCAGGGAAACTGTTAATTTAATAGATCGTAAAGCATTTGCGCAAGGAACTAGCCCCCTCTAAGGTTAGTATAATAAAGTCAATTCGGGAAGACTATAATACTAAGCTCTTTAAAACAAGGAGTAGCAAAGTGGACCCGAAGACCTGGCTTGCTAGCTTTAGGAAGATCTACTAAGAAGCTCGAACTTATAGAATCCCAGAGGTTTAAGGCTCCTTTGCGATTATAAAGTTTCTATAATCGGTTTACTACTAGGCTCCTACTTAGTCCTAGTAGACCTAGGCAGAGCTTATTAGAGATAATAAGCTAGGTTTAGAGTATAGAAAAGATATAGTCCACTATATTAATTAGTTCTTAAGCTTAATAGAGCAAAGCCTCGCAAGCTCCTTATTAAAGGCAACCCTTAGAGTATACGCCTCGCTTAGAGGAGTAGGCGATTATATTAATCTAAGAGCACTAAGTAAAGGCAAGGCGAAGAAGACTCTTAAGAGGAGCGTTAAAAAGTGCCCTTGCCCCTAGGTCAAAAATCACTTCTAGAACCCAAAGGAGTATAATAGGCTGAAATACGCCTTAACTAGCGCTAAAAAAGGTACGCTTCGAAACCTCCTTAGCTATGATAAGGTTAAAAGAATGTATAAAAACCTTGCTTCCTTAGAATAGAGAGAGCTTTATACTAAGCTCTCCTATATTAAACAAGCTCTTATAGATCAATTTAAGGAAAGAACATCTATTGAAGCTTTAAGGAGCGGCAAATCCAAGATCATCGCCGCCCTCTTAGATCCAGCTCTCTTTGAAGACTTTACCTTAAGAATATACTCTACCCTTAGAGCTTCCTATGCTCTCTTGAATATAACCCTACTTAATAACTGCGCCGCGACGCACCTTATTAATCGAAAGGAGCTTTTAATTCTTAGATTATTGAAAATCATATATCCTTAGGATTGTATAGAAGCGGGGAGCTTAAGTCTGCTAATAAGAGGGAAGGGTATATATCTAATAAAAGGGGTTCTTGCTAATAGAAGAGACTTAGAGCTTAGGAATATAGCGCTTATAGATAGGTTCAATATTAATATTATCTTAGAGCCTCTTTTAAAGAAGGCTAGGGTATAGTATATAGGCTTAAACGCGATGCTCTAAAGGGGTATAGCAGATAATAACGTAGTTGTAAAGTAGCTAGAGCGTAGGTCGAACGTCATAGTGTTTGAATATAAGCCTATTAACTTTTATAACGCTCCCAACTTGCTATACCGTACTTAACCAACTTGCCTAGCCTTCCCTACTTTATAATAGCGTTTGCGAAGCCAATATAAACCCCTAAGGAGCAGCGTATTCCTAAGAGCTAGGAACGATTTAGCAGATATTTAGCACCTTTGATTAGGCCATTTAAGAGCTAAGGCACTTAAGAAGCTTATACTAAACGCAAGAGGGGTAAAGATCAAAGGGAAGCTATAAATCAATTATAAAGCTTGCGCTTAAGCAAAAGCTAAGCAAAAGCCTTTTAAGAGAGAGTCAGATTTCAAGGCTCTAAGACCGTTCTTTAAGTGCTCCTAGGACCTATTTAACTATAATACGTTAAGCCTCTCCTTAGAAAGCTAGCTTCTCCTAATTAAGGATAAATTTAATAGGAAGTTATTTAGATATACTCTACTTTATAAGTCCCTAATGCTAGTTCTAAGAGCTCTTTAATCTTTTAAAGTATAGGTAAAGCGCTATTACAGCCTCTCCTTATATATTCTAAGGAGCGATAATAATACCTTAGTATTCCCCCTATAAGGAGCATCGAAATATAAAGAGTAGTGCGAAGCTAAAGGCATAAAGGTAGAAGTCACTCTATCCTATACTTATAAACCAAATAGAGCTTCTGAGAGAGCAGAAGCAGAGATTATTAAAAAGGCACTTACTATGCTAATCTCTGCTAACCTCCTAGAGTACCTATAGCCTAAAGCCGTACTAGCCGCAATATACCTCTATAATATCGGCCTATTAAAGCGCAAGGGATGGAAGAATCTAAATAAGGTACTCTAGCTCTAGTTTAGATAATACTTTAAGTAGTATAATCCGTAGATCATTATAAAGCTTACTACCGATTTAAGACTAGAATAGGAGGGTATAAAAGCGTATAAAGCGCGCGCGTACCTATTAGCAAAGGAGAGGGAAGCTCTAAAGAATAAGAGAGCTTTTAAAACTATGCTATAAGGGTATATTAGATACCTAGTTAGTTACTATACTACTAATATATATAGGATCTAGGTGCTTAAGCTTTAAAAGGTTATAATCTCTTAAAATGTCAAATTCGATAAGTTCAAATTCTACTCTAAGGAGTATAAAAAGGTGGCTGGCCACCTGCTCCTAATTATTAAAGAGATTGTATAAATGATCGAGGAGGAGGAGGAGGAAGCTTAAGACGCTAAGTTAATTGTCGAGAATGTAGAGGGAGCTTTGGACAAGCAGCCTGCGGATAACCTAATAGGGGGTAAGCCTATTAATCTTTTACTAATAGAAGCTTTGAGCTCAGATCTATTAAGGGCTCTCGTCCCCTATAAGGCTACTTATAGCATTTCTACTCTAGCTACTTAAGAGCAGCTGCCTAGTAGCAAAGGGTTAGACGCTTTAAGACAACTATCAATAGTTGAAAGGAGCGTCGAAAGCGATATTATAAATGCCAATTCCGCCGGGGAGCGTAATACTAGGCCTCTAGTTACTATATAGACTAAGCAATCGCAAGGGCAAGAGCAGGCCCTTTAATTACTAGAAGCTTTACTATAAGCAACTGGTAAAGAAGCACGCCAGCTCTTACTAGAAGCACCGATCGATCGGAAGCTACGCTAGGATATAGAAGCTCTTAAGGATAATACTAAAAGAGGGAGTTCTCTGAAACTAATAGAGGCTTAGCTTAAAGTACTTAATATAAGGGCCTTTTGAAAACGCAAGAAGCCTAATAAGGAGTAGGAAATGGTACTTATACCGCTCCGTAGGTCGAAAAGGAGAAGAGGGAGTAGGAATGCTATATATATAACATGCGTTAAGGATCTCCTGCTAGCCCTTAAAGAACCTAAAATATATTAATTAAAGCAAGTAAATAGCTTTATATTGACTTTTTAGCTAAGTCAAGAGCCTGCAAGAACTAATAGAGAAGAGTATAAAGCGGTATACTGTATTATAGCCGCGGCGACTTAATCTAGAAGCTCTAGAGGAAACTCTACCCTTCTAATTCCACCTTAAGACAAGCTTCCTAAAGCGCCAACTTACTAGAAGGAGCTTGCAAATCACCCTTTTAGAGAGCAATTTAAAGAGGGAGCCAAAAATGAGATTAGGAACCTAAAAGCGCGCAATTGCTAAAGAGTGATCGATAGAAGCGAGGCTACTACAAGGCCTATACCACTGAAGTAGGTCTTTAACTATAAGTTAAACTCCTCTAAGGAGATTAGCCGCTTTAGGTCAAGAATAGTAGTAAAGGGAGATCTTCAGGAGGAAGCTTCTATTTTCTCTACCTACACTGCAACGCTTGCATTAAGATCTTTTAAAGTAATAATAGCGATAGCCGCTAAATTCAATATAGAGCTCCGATAGTTCGATATTATTAACACCTTTATAAATGCTAAGAGAGACCCTTAAAGCGCGCCAGTTGTTTGCTTCTTACTAGATAGTTAGAAGCAGAAAGATAAGGTAGTAGAGCTCGATCGCGCCTTATATGGCCTTTAAGACTCTCTAACGCTTTAGTATAGGGATTTTACTAGTACTCTAAAGTCTTTAAAGCTTACCCCTCTTAGTAAGGAGCCTTGCATATTCGTTAATAAGGATAGGACTATATTTATAGCCTTTTACATTAATAATATATAAGTAATATACTACTCCTCTTATATAGAAGAAGCTTAGAAGACTATAGAAGGACTGCGCGAAGTATACAAATTGATAGCTATAGGAGATGTTGAGTGGTTCTTAAGGGTAAGAGTCTCTCGAGATAGGAAGCAGGGTACAATTACTCTACTCTATAACGCTTATATCGAGAAGATAGCAAAGAGGTTCGGCCTTAATATAAGGCGTTTCCCTAGTACGCCGCTCCCCTACTTCGAACTTAAAAAGAACTACGAAACAGCTCCCTACTCGAGAATTAAGGAGTTCTAGGAAAAAGTAGGCTCCGCCTTATATATAGCTATTATACTGCGCCTAGATATAGCTTTTATAGTCGCCTAGCTATCTCATTTCTATATAAACCTAAGCTTCGAATACTTTAAAGCTATCAATTGGATAATTCGCTACCTTTTTAATATACGCTTCTTAGGAATCACTTATAGTCGATTTAGCAGATCAAATAACCTAGTAGTATCGTTAGATGCTTTCTTTACAAATGATCTAGAGATAAGGCGCTCCTCCTACGGTTTTATTATATTCCTATTTAGAGGAGCAATCGTTTGGAAGGCCTTAAAGCAACCGACAGTTACTACTTCTACTACAGAGGCTAAGCTCCTAGGAGTAGTGCTGTGGTGCGGTCGGCTGGAGGGCCTTCATTAGGTCGCTTAGGAGGCTCGCTGATATAGATGAAGATGATTGATTGTATTATTATTTAGTGTATATATAGTAAGGAGACTTCGGAAAGAAAAGGGAGAGTCTATGATTAAGCAGAGTCATGTAGAGGGTCTTTAGAATAAGTGGAGACTCTGCCTATTCTGCATAATATACCCCTTAGTTAGGCGATACTCCTAGAATCGCTTAGCTATATAGATAAAACAAAAGAAAGAATGGCAGTTGTAAAGAAAAGAGGCTCTATCTTACGTGCTGCCCCTTTAGAGGTCGTTCCTTCTAGAATAAGAAGGGTTGCTATAGGCAATAAGCGCGCTTAGGAATCTTCGCGATTCTACGCTAGTGCTCTATTGGGCTTCTTATAGATTATTTCCATTGCAGAGGTTCTCCTTCCCTTCTTTTAAAAACAACCCTCCTTCGTCATTTAAAATATCGTCTTTATACCTATAATTTTAAATATAGAAGGAACTCCTGCTTGTCGTAGCTGTGACGACTGGGAGTATAACCTCTGCTCGGCACTGATATGTATACGAATCATATAGTAATGCTAATAGAACGTCTTAGTAATAACTTAGAATCAATAACTACTAAGCCTTAAAGGAGTAGAAGGGCATAGAATATATATATAGAGAAAAGAGGGTCACTTGCTTAAGGGGAGCCGAACTGGATGCCAACTAGGGTTAACCCGGTTCGTAACCTATACTGAGATTGCGCTAAGCTATAGCCGAACTAGGTACGAACTAGGGTACAACCTATATATAGTGATAATCCGTTATATTACTTCCCCTTTTGAAAAAAGCTTATCCTTAAGCGTCTAACTATAGGTTTATTATCACCTATTTTATTATAATCATCTATACTATTAGTATAGGCCTATATTTAATTAGGAAGCCTTATAGGTAGGCCTAGGAGGTCTGGATTTTCTAAATGAAATTTACAAAGCTTAAAAGGCATATATATAAAATTAAAGGCTAGGTACTATTCTAAATTAATATTGCGGCCAACTTATAAGGCGCGGTATATAAGCGTACTGGCTTGCTTTTGTATAGCAAGCAGGGTCTCTACTTTATATTCTTATTCTCTTATAATATTAATAGCAAGAGGGGGTTCATTTACTTGACTATCTAAAGGGGTACTAGGGTCCCTTTAGAGGCGACTTAAGTAGAAGATATTATATACCTTTATAGAGTCAGATAGCTTTAAACGGTATAAATTAAACACTTTCTCGATAATCCGAAACGGGCTAGCTCTAGGGAAGCTGAGCTTTTTAAAAGGCCTATCTATAGGGTAAGGATATATATCTAAGTATACTTGATCGCCGACTTTAAAAGTAGCAAGGCGGCGAGAGGTATTAGTGGCGTTTCGCATACGTTCCTAGGCCTTAAGGATATAAGATTTAGCGAGGGTCTAAGCTCTATAATATCTTGTGAAGTACTTAAGGGCGTCTTATCGATTAAGTTTTTAAGAAGGGGACTCCGAATTAGGTATATTAAGCTTCTAGTCCTAATTAGTACGTAGGGCGTACCTATATACTACTTCAAATGGCGATAAGTTACTAAGGGAGTTATAGGAGAGAGTTAGCTAGGCGAAATCCATTATAGGCAAGAATTCGCTTTAATCGTTTTAATAGTAGCTAATAAAGGGGCGGAGGCGTTGCGTAAGGTACTGATTATAGTTTTCGGTTTGGCCGTCGGTTTAAGGGTAGTAGGCCGAGCCGAGGGTTAATTTCGTACTTAAAACAGAGGTAAAAGCTTTCTAAAAGCTTGAGATGAATTAAGGGCCCTGGTCCGAGGTAATTGTTAAAGGGGGACTAAAGTAGCGATATATATAGTAAATATAGAGTTGGGCTAGCTAGCGTGAATCGATAGCCTTTCGGCAAGGAATTGATATCGCCTGCTTACTAAACCGATCGATAATTATAAGAACGTTATTATAGCTATATTTATCTTTATTAAAACTTATATAATCTATAGTTATATACTCTTAAGGTCGGCTTAGTACTAAGAGAGGTTGGAGTAAACTAGGTTTCTTATTATAAGAGACTTTGCTCCGTCTATAGGTATAGCAGTTCTTATAGTACTAAGACATATATTAGCGTAGGTTCGGCTAGTAATACTATAAGGAGAAGAGCTAGTAGGTTTTGCGCGCGCTTAGATGCGCAGTAGCGATTTGATTATAGACCTCTTATATAAGTAGCGTATAAAGGTAATCTATATCTAATACTACTAGTTTACCTTAGTAGAGAAGCAAATCTCCTTCTATTATTTAAGGGTTAGCCTTAGTTAAGGCTATATTAGACCCATTCCAAAGGGCTACCTAGCGATAGACTTAGTAAGGTCTGTATTATTGATTAGCTGCTAGTACTTAGTCGATAATATAGAAAGCAAAGGAGAAGGCCGAAACCTCTTTGATAGAGACTAGGTTCTTAGCTATAGTCTATTTACAAAGCTATTTAAAGAGGATTTAAAGGTCAATCTGATCCTAGCGCAATAATATTATAAGGCGGTTATTACGTTTTATTATATTCTAATCCTTTAACTTATTAACGCAGCGAGTCAGGGCGTCGGCAAGAGGGTTTTCGGAGCCGGGTCGGTAGGTAATTGTAAAGTCGTATTTAAAGAGAAGCTCGGCCTATCGGGCCTATTGAAAACTAAGGTTTTTAATAGTTATAAAGTACTTAAGTGCTTTATAGTCCGTATATACTACGATTCGGTAGGGAGCTCTTGCGAGCTCGGCTCTAAAATGGCCAAATGATCAAATAATAGCTAATATCTCCTTATTATATATAGTGTAGTTCAGCTCGGCCGGTGCTATAGTTTTACTATAGTAGGCGACCGGGAGCCATTCGGACTTATATTACTGCGATAATACAAAAGCGACTATACTATTAGAGGCGTCGGTTTCCAGCATATAAGGGAGGTTTTACCTATAGTACTAAAGGATTAAGGTATATATAAGAGCTTCTTGCAGCTATAGGAAGCTTTGCTCGCATTTGGGGGTAAATCGGAAAGGAATGTTATTTTTAGTAAAGTGTACTAAAGGGGCGGCAATAAGACTATAGTCTTAAATAAAACGATAATAAAAGTTGTAAAAACTAAGGAATAATTGAATACCCTTTATAGTAGAGGGGTAGGTCCAATTCTCTACTACTGCTACTTTATTAAGGTCAACCCGAACGCCTTCGGTAGTGATTATAAAGCCAAGGTACTTAGTCTTTATAATATTAAACTTACACTTCTTTAAGTCGGCCTATAGTCCTATATCCGACAATCGCTAAAGAACCCGTTTTATATGCGATTTATAGTCGAGTCAGTTGGTAGAGTAAATAAAGATATCTATAACAACACAGAACCGCCGAAGTGCGAGATCAAGTATAGGAGCAAGAAGTGGTGCAAAAGGCGTATTCTATAGGTCTAATACGAAGGAAACGAAGAAGTTAAAGAACCCTCCTTAGGGGAGAGCCCTTCTTCCTTATATACATAGCAGCTAGAAGCTCTATTGCCTATTTATATGATATTATATAAGAATATCCTTTTGCACCTTTAGGGTCGATTTAAGAAAACCCTATATCAAATCGAGATTGCAAAACCTTAAAACGCTATACTCCTAGGTAATTGCACTAAGTGGAGGTGCAGCCGTTATACTACCTCCCCCCTTTAAGAACGCTTGCCTACAAGCGTTAGTAGGTTATAATGATTTTTATATAGTAACGTACTTAACGCATTATTATGCAAACGGTACCGTTCTATATTTGGTTTAGCGCAAGTCGCATTATACACTTAAATTTGTTTTTCCCCCTGCAGGATCTTCCTTCCTTAGCATAACAACCGCATACAATCGCATAGATCCCCTACTCCTACTACTATTATAGCGCAGGGCTAATGTATAATAGCAGAAACAATTACTACCACTACCACCAACCACTATAAGTAAGTTTGCCCTAGTCCAGGGTCGAATCGCGTCTAATACGCATAGTGCCAATTCCCCTGCCGTCGGGCGCCCTTGCGGTGGCTTATTGCATTTGTTATTACTAATGCGTACAGCGCCTTATGCGCGATATTACGCATAAGTGCGAGTTTGAATTAGAGCGTAGTAAGAAGTGCTACTAGTACTAGGAGCAGAAGGCGGAGTGCATCCCTATAAGTATCCTGAATCGAGTCTAGAGACTTAGTCGCGCTAATACTTGTTTATAGCTTCCCTCTTATATTAGTAAGGAGTTTGCAGCGCTGTCCGCGGCCCTTAAGGAGTGGCGGAAGGAGGCTCCTTAGTAGTAAAAGGGGAATAACGACGATAACGATAAAGATATGCGTACAGTTTCGGCAGGGAACTGCGAGATGCTCTATTAAGAGGCGGTCTAGTGTGCCCGGATTCTCGTCAACCTCCTACTAGTAGCCAGCGCAGAGGCTCTGACTAGCCGCTCCCAACTGGAGCGTACTAGCCTTGCGGAGCTTTACTCTATAGCTAAGGCTATAGTAAGCTAGTTAAAGGGGATCTAAGCGATAGTTGCTATAAGTTAAACCCAAATCAGTATTAAATGTTACGACTTGCTCTCGAGCGTACAGAAGGCGAGAATTGAATGACGCTGACTGTATTACCTCGAGAGGTACGCTATGTAATTGAGAAGAAAAGATAAAGAAGAAAAGAGAGTCTTTAGTAGAGCTCCTTTAGAATAAGTACAAGTGCTTTACTAGCGTATACGTGATCCAGCTACCTTGCTGCCTTAGCGTGCACCTGACTTCGATACATAATGTAAACGTAATACAGCTATAATACTACCCCCCCCCTTTGAAAAACTGCGCCTGCGCAGTTGTATTTATAGGCTTATTGTCCTCTAGGTCCTTATAATCGTCAACTCTATCGTTATATGACCTAAGCTAGCTTAATAGCGCCTTTAGTGGCCCTTTAGCTTAAGGGTTCTTAAGATGGAAATTTCGAATAGTATATAGCGCTGTTATAGCGTTAGAGCATAGGTACTATTCGAGGTCTTTATTAGCTCCTTTCCACTTAATCTGATATTCGAGCTTTTTAGCTTGAATACAAGATCCAATTATCTCTTCTATTTCCTACTCCTCTTATTTTAGCAGTATCTTAATTAGGGCAAGAGGTTCCTGAGTTTGGCCTAGCAAAGGGTTGGGAATGTATTTCTGCAGTAAGTAGGAGTAGAATATAGGGTAGATCGAATGGAGTGAATTAGGCAATTGTAGCTTCTAGCTTTCTTTTAGCTTTTCTAGTACTTTTACTAGGCTATACCACTTATTAGAGAGCTTCTAGCTCGGCCGATCGAGCTTCCAGTTTTTAGTACTAATTAGTATATTATCTCCTATAGTCTAATCAACTGGTTGGCGGTAAAGGTCTGCAAGCTGTTTCATTTTAGCCTATTGTACTTAGAGAGATAATTAAGCGAATTGAACTACTTTTTAAGCCCTAGTAGCTATGCGGAGTGCCGTTTTACGATTTACTCTCTTAGTTGCTATTCGTAGAGCCTCTAGGTTAATTAAATTCCAAGAGGAGCGAGCTTCATAGCCGTTTAGCACTTGGAAAGGGGAAATTTGCCCTAGGGACTTATAAGGCAAGGTCAATTGGGCAATATCTATTAAAGGCAAGAGGCGACTCCAATTGTCTTAGTAGTATAAGTAGAACGGTTAGAGGCGTTGTTTTAAGTACTGGTTTATAATCTTAGTTTAGCTGTCGACGTTAGGGTTATAGGCTGTAGTTAGCTTGACCTTTGTACTTAGTATTTGATAGAGCTCTTTTTAAAAGGAAGAGACGAATTAGGCGCCTCTATCTGATAGAATCGAATCAGGCATACTAAAATAGCGTATCTAATGAATTAAAAACAACTCTATAAGGCCTTTTGCGTCGACCGAATTATAGTATAGAATTGAAACGGCCTTCTTTGATAACCTATCGATAATTACTAAGGCAAAATTATAACCGAGTTCATTAAGCGGAAGCTTTGTAAAATCCATTATCAAGTGTTAGTAAGCTCGTTCGGGAATTGGCAAGGGTTATAGGAAACCGGGGGTCTTATTATAATAAGCTTTCATTCTCGAATAACGACAGTTCTAGATATAAGTGCCGATATCGCTGCTAAGGCTTCTCTAGTAGTATTTTCTTCTTACTAGAAGCCTTGTTTTCCCGATTCTAGCGTATGCGACGCAAGGTTGCTTATACATATAATAAATTAGGGCTATTTGTAGTTTAGGAGGTTAAGATGGTATAATAAGTCTACCTTAGAAGAAGAGTTTGCCTTAGCTGAGTTTATAGTTAAGGCTATAGCTTTGCGCCTTGTCTCGGAACCTCTATAGCTTAAGGGAGGTTTTATTAGCTTAAATGACCTCGTCGATAATATAGTAGCTCGCCATATTATACTCGACCCTTAATATTAGGTCTATAGGTGCCTCTATTAGCGCGATTAGCACACTTATCACTCGTAGGCCAGGCCTAGGAGTGGAATCGTTTCTAATGGCAAGTACTTCTATAGAGAGCTTGTTATTAGGCAAAAGCTGCTAGTGGCGTAAAGCTCGTTTCCTAGCCTTAAAAGGGGTCAGCTCCTGGTCTTAATAGGAGAGTGTATTAGCTAGCGTATTTGTCGTGCCTATTCGGTATATAATAAGGAAGTTGAAATTAGCGAAGAACTCCGCCTAGCGAGCCTGCCGGGCTGTTAAGTCCTTAGTTATTATAAAGTACTTAAGGGCTTTATAATTTATATATACGTATACTATTTTCTAGGCCTTAAGTAGCTCTGCCTTATACTAGTAGAACGATCTAAAAATCGCTAGGAGCTCTTTGTTATAAATAGGGTAATTCAGCTTAGTGTCATTTATCGTCTTCGAGAAGTACCCGATTAGGTAGTAGTTATCGTCTTCCTAGAGTTAGAAGAGTACGCCAGCGACTATGCTATCGGAAGCGTCGGTCTTAAGCCTTGTCTGCTTCTAAGGGTAATAGTAGTACAAAATCGGGGTTGTTTGAAGGCTTAAGCGCAGAGCTTCCTAAGCTTCCTTATAAGCATTATTAAAATTAAAAGGAACGTTTCCTATAAAAGCTATTAAGGGTCGGCAGATACAACTATAGCCTTTAATAAACCTTTAATAGAAGTTATAAAACCTTAAGAAGCTCTATACGCTGCGTATATTCTTAGTGTATTTCCACTCCTAAATAACTAAGACCTTATTAGGGTCTACCTTAATTCTATAAACTCCGATAACAAACCTTAGGAACTTAGTCTTAGTAACTTTAAACTCGCTTTTCTTAATATCTGCTTATAGGCTATGGCGTTAGAAAATTCCTAAGATCTTCTTAATATAAATCTCGTAGTTAAGGGAGTTTTCTAAGTAGATTAGAATATTATTTAAGTAGGTAGAGTAGAAATCGTTAAGGTAGTTAAGGAGAATATTATTAATAAACCGCTAAAAGGTGGCAGGCCTATTTATCAGTCCGAATGGCAAAACCTTATATTTGTAGGTCCTATAACGCATGCGAAAGGTAGTTAGGTCTTTAGCATTAGCTGATATGCGGATATAGTAGAAGGCTTATTATATATCGATTTTTATAAAAACACAAGCTTTCGATATGCGTGCCATTATCTTATCGATAAAGGGAATCAGGTAGGGGTCCTTCTTTATTAATGCGTTCAGTTTCTAGTAGTCGACGCATAGACGTAAGGAGCTATCGGCTTTTCTAATAAAGAGGATTAGGGCTGCCTAAGGGGAACTTAAAGCTTCGATAAATCCTTTATATAAGTTCTTGAGAATATAGCTCTTAACCTCTAAGAGCTATTCGTCGGTAAGGCGGCAAAGGGGTTCAATTATCAAGTTGTTCTCGCCTATTAGCTCAATCTTATAATCTACCCCTAGCCTAGGTTCTAGCAGTTAATTAAAGGCCTAGCGACTAAAGATATTCTTAAACTCTGCGTACTAAGGCAGGAGCTTCTAGTCTATTAGCTTATTATTGCTTTTATACTTAGCTTGCAGCGCCGAACTAAGGCTAAGAGAGCCTATTTCAGCTTGCATAGCCGATTCTCGGCGATTGATTTCTTAGTTTAGATCGTAAATAGAGCTTACGAATATGAACTCTTTAAGCGCTAGTTCTTAAGTTTGGATAGCTTATCTTACCCTAATTGTAAAGTGGTAGTAGAGGGCGCCAATTACTAAGGCTGAGATTAGGCTAATCTGGCAAGCCGGCTTTAGAGTAGCGTTCCTCTTTATTAAGAGAGGGAGCAGGGGGTCTAGTACTCTTAGCAAGGCCTTTTTCATATAGTTCAGATCTCTTTTTAAGTCTTTAAAGAAACTGCTATCCCTAAGTCTGCAAAAGGCCACTCGCGGGCTAGGACTAGGAGTGGAATTCAAGTTTGCAATTTTCACTCGCAAGCCGGGACCAGGAGTAGGATTCGAGTTCGCAGATTTCACTCGCAGGCCAGGACCAGGAGTGGAATTCGAGTTATTGCTTGCTAGCACCAAGAGCTAGGCTTAGGCTATTCTTAGGTCTTTATCCTTAGTATCTATTATAGCTGCTCGACGATCGACATTTTACTAGGCTATTAAGGGTTTTATTAGCTATAAGAGATCGATCAGTATATATCAGTCAAAGTAGGGGATAATAGGCATATCCTTAAGCTAAGAGATACTGTTTTTCCCCCTTCTATAAGACTGTTTAAGGTTATAGTGCTTTAGGAACTTCCTACCGATTAATACGTCAATTGCTCTTAAGCTTATAATTAGGAAAGGGAAGTTTATTTATCGCCTATCGATTATAAGGGTAAGTAAGACGGCAAATCGAATGGTTTCTCCCTTAAGGCTATTATAACTAATAGGGGTAATCGGTTTAGGCAGTTTAATGAACTTCACCTTAAGTCTTTAGAAGAGCTAGTATGCTAAAGACGTCTTGATAATATTAAAAATATTAGCTCTGCTATTAATATAGACAACTGTTTTAATAAATGATCCATTTTGAGCTAGTTCTATAGGAACTAAGAACTAGCGGCCGCCTATTAATAGGCAGGAATCAAAATCCAAGTCTTTTTATAAATTGTAACCTATACTATAGTAGGAGTCTTTGCTATAGCTTAGCAGTTTCCTAATAGTAGGTCGTTTTCCATCTCAACTTTAGCTACTATAAACTCGCCTTGCTTCTTTAGCTTAAGGCAGTCTGTCGCATAGTAACTAAGGGCTCTGCAGTTATAGTAAAGACTAGATGATGGCTTTGGGCTAGCAGACCTTTCTTAGTAGGCCGCCGGCAAAGGGGAACGAGTGCAAGGAGCTAGAGAAGTAGCTATAGCTATAGGTCTCTATAACTCCCTTTTCAGTATGCTAAGGACGCGGTCCTTCGAAGGGGAGAATGCGATAGCAGAAGCGACTCATCAAGTATTATAGGCCTCTTCTTACTTAATATTATAGGCCTTACGGTCCGCAATAGCTAAGAACTCATCTAAAGTAGTATAATCATTATTTATTTTATACTTCTCTATTTAAAGGTCGTTCTTTAAGGCTAAGGAGACCTTTTTATAAATGTTATCAAATTAGTAAGACTGATCAATCTTACTAGCTATAGTAAGGGTGACGAACTTGGATTAGAACTTATTATATAATAATAAACCTATAGTTAGTCTATTGTATTTAAGCTTAGCAGACTGAATATAGTTATAGTTAAAGAACCTTTAATTTAAAACCTTAAGGATATTAGTAGCGTATATAAACTTATTAGTAAAGATAGGATCTATATATTATAAGATCAGGTTTTAAGCTTTACCTATTATATACTTAAAGTAGGTAGTGATCTAGTCCTCTTTTAAAGTGAAGTTGCCTAAGTACTCTTAAATGAATACCTTTATAGTTATCTTCCAAGCGTTATAAGTGATTTCACCTTAGTAGTTACTAAAATGGGTTTAAAGGTACTTAATTTAATAGGGGTCGACGGCTAGGACTAAAGGTCTAATGATTAAGAGGTAGTAGTCTAAGGGAGGCAGCAAGTCGGCGGTAAGGGACTGAGTGTTCTAAGGGCTAGCACTTAAGGAAGAAGGGGCAGCAGTATTGTTTTAAAGAGCGGCGGCTATAGCGGCGCTGACGAGGTTTGCGATTTCGGCCTGCTAGGCAGCTAAAAAGAGAGGGGCCGATATAGTAAGGGTAGACGTCGGTTCTTCTTTGACTTCAATCGATAGAAGGGGAGTATTTTAAGAATCCACTCGTAGGCCAGGACCGGGAGTGAAATCTATACTAGAGGAGGTAGCTTCCTAAGTGGGCTTAGGAGAGGGAATATCTCTAGGACCAGGGTTGGCAAGGAGACCCGTAGAACTAGAACTGGTAGTAGTAAGGCCCAAAGAACTAGTGGCAGTAAGGCCCAGAGAACTGGTAGCAGTAAGGCCTAGAGAACTGGTGGCAGTAAGGCCTAGTAGAGGTGCAGTTAACCTTTCACTCCTCCTAAGTGGCATAAGATTGGAGGTCATAAGTACTAACTCTCTCTATATTATCTAGTTTAGTCTAAAGGGACCTAATGCTAAATAGTAACCTATTTAAAAGGGGGAAGATTAGTATAGGCGGAGCTATATATATTCTTAAAGCCTTCTAGTAAAGTATATATTAAGGTATTATAGGTTCATAGATCTTAAGAAAGAAGGTTTTACTTCGGGATCACGTCTCTTTACTAATCAGGAGTTGCAATAAGGTTACTTAGGGGTGCAGTGCAAATCCGGGGAAGTGGGGTCCAAGGATCTAAAGCTTATTACTCTACCAAAGTTGACCTAGTCTCTAATAGTATAGTATAACCTATTAAGGCTGACTAAGTCTTTATATATATATATAGGTATAGGTCTCTTAGTTTATACCTAAGTGTTTCGAAGGAAGGAGTAAGGGGCTTCGAAGAGTATAAGGAGAGTTATCGACAAGTATAGTCGATAGGGAGTATAAAGAAGGTCGACGACTTATTCGCAAGGAGGGGTCTTTAAGGAGTCGAGTTATATTCGAGGCTTTCGCAAAAGAGGGGGAGTATCAAAGAGTATAAGGAGAGTTGTCGATAAGTATATAGTCGACGAGTATAAGGTTGATAAAAAGAGTAGTATAGAGTATTTATAAAGGAGGGAGAGAGTTAGGAAGAGAAAAGTTATTATACTACTTTAGGCAGCAGCCTACGCTAGCGAAGCGAGGGCATAGTGAATAATTTTTTTTTCGAATTGAACTTAAAGGTGAATCTCCGTTTGCAAAATGGAGGAGGAGGTAAGGGGTCGAAAAAATGAGCTGATCTTATATTCGAAGGTTATTTAGCTTTCTCTAAAAACTAGATCAGTAAGATGATCTAGGCGCTATATACGAGTTGCTTAGGGCAGTTTGTAATAGAAGTCGAGATCGAGAGATCGAGTTGCTTAAGGCAGTTCGAAATGACGATTCTAAAGGTAGTAGATATTAAGCTTCTTAGCAGAAGTTGAGTTGATCTTTTCTTATATTACGACTTGCTCTTAAGCGTATAGAAGGCGAGAATTGAATAACGCTAACTGTATTACCTTAAGAGGTATACTATATAATTAAGAAGAAAAGATAAAGAAGAAAAGAGAGTCTTTAATAGAGCTCCTCTAGAATAAGTACAAGTACTTTACTAGTGTGCACATGATCCAGCCACCTTACTGCCTTAGCGTGCACCTGACTTCGATACGTGATGTAAACGTGATGCGGCCGTAACATTAAATCGACTGCTAACTTTCTAATAGGAGCGCGGTAACCTTATTAAGTCCCGGCTAGCAAGGTTAAAGCAATCTAGCCAAACTATACTAGGCCTCCTAAGGTCTATCGCCGCGTTAATAAAGCGGACCGCTATAGCGGCGGAGTCTCTTATAAGGGGAGGGGGGCTCGCAGTAGCAAGGGTAGCGTCAGGCGCGGCGGCTAATAGGGCGGCGCTAGCGGCGGCAAGAGGAGGAGGTCGGGGTTGTTCTAAGCGAAGGCGTATTTAAAAGGCGAGCTCCAGCTCTAGAACAGAATTGGAGCTTATCTCCTTAAGCGCAAAGGAGGAGGGGTTAGAGGAGTTGTAAAGGGAGGGGGCAGTTGGCCTAGCGTTATTGTTTTTCTATTTTTATTATTTTTCTCCTTTTTTT
>JAENRP010000008.1:280789-306246 GCA_024741835.1 Diplocarpon mali
TAAATTTATTTACCAACCTATTTCGCATCCGGCCTATCATCTTCTAAGTGACTATAATTATCTATACCACTTTCCTAAGCCTTTAGCTAAGCTTATAGGTTCTAAGGTAGTCCTAGCTTTATAGGATTGGCCTAATAAAAGTCGCAAATCTTATATAAAGATCTTGTAAAATTTAAAGTGCGATACTAACTCAAATTAAGGTTATAACTAGTCCATTTGACCTAGTACTTTAGCTTTCCTTAAGATAGGCGTATACCTAGTATCTTAAACACTTTATACTCTTCTTACTTAGCGATCTTTTCTATAGTAGGCCGGGGTTATTCTTAACCTAGCAAAGGGTTCTGCAGATCTTTAAATAGTAGCTTTAGCGTAAAGATATTATATATTATAAAACCTATAAGCAACTTGATCTAATATAAATTGCCTACCTTCTTAAGAACCTTAAAAGGACTATCCTATTGATTGGCCAGTTTCCTATTAAGGCGGTAGTTCTTAAGATTTTTTATTAAAAGGTAGACTATATCTCTAGGTTTCTAATTAATCTCCCTTTAGTATTGATTTATAGACTTACGCATTTTCTCCTAGGCGCGTTCTATATTGCCTTTTGCTACTTCTTAAGCTGCGTGCATCCTCTCTACTACTAGCTTAGCTTCTACCTAGTTCAATTTCTCCTATAGGCTAGACGTTTTTAAAGAGATCTAGTCCTAACTTATCTAAGGCGTAACTCTATACCTAAGCTAATATAGGGTTATACTAATCAAAGCGTAAGGTAAAGTCGATTGCGTACAATCTATTAATAGAATCAGTTTACTCTAATTATCTTAATAGTAATTAATAAAAGGCCTTAGCCTTAAATTAATATACTTATTCATAATCTCCGTTTGGCCGTTAGTCTCTTTATAGTATATTATAAAGAGTTTAATCTTAATACCGATAATACAGCAGAACTCTCTCTAAAATAAGGAGACGAATTAGGGGCCTTAGTCTAAGGTAATTGTCTCTAGAGTATGGCCGAATCGATATATCCACTAAACGAATAATCGGGCAGTTCCTTAAGTATCGATATCTTTTTAATAAGGAATTGTAATAGCGCTCTTACTAAGTCGGTCTATAAAAACCAGGATTCGATCAAAACTATGCTTATTAAGAGGGAAATCCTTAAAATCTATATACAAGTGCTATATAAGATAATTAGGAATAGGAAGGGGCTGCAAGAGGCCTTATTGCTTAGTTGTCTTCGAATGCGAAAATTGATAAGGTCTACAGTTTGCGATAAATCTTTTGCAGTCTAAACCTATCCTAACCTAATAGTACTTAGGAGTGAGTAGCTAGTAGGTCTTTAAGCTACTAGGGTGCGCGCTTAAAGGTTGGTCATAAGCTTTTTAAATTAAATAAGTATATAAAGGAGTATTATAGCATATGCAAAGACGCTCCTTAAAGTAAAGCAATCTGTCTTTTAAAGAGTAGTTCTTAAGGAGGTTGGTGCGAATCTCTTAGAAGGATTTGCGATTATCTTAATAAAGCTTTTCGATTAAATCAAAGGAATCCTCGGGTCGATTCGGAGTCGAATTAGGAGTATCGGTTGACATTAAGGTAAGGGTGCCTTCGGCAGATTCGGCGAGAAATTTTTCAGCTAATTCGGTATTAATTCAAGGGTCCAATTAAGCTGGGGAAATCAGAACCTAGGATCGGCTATCTAGCTTCGCTTGCTTATAAACCGGCATATCCTACTCTTAGTAGCTAAGAATATCGGCCTTCTAGTTGTCTTTGCTAAGAGTATATACGATTCGAAAATTGAAGTCAAATAGGAATTCTATCTATTAGTACTATTTCGCAGTTAGAACCTTAGTAGTTATAAAGTACTTAAGGGAGTAGTAATCTAAGTAAATATCAACTCGCTCCTTAAGTGATATAAGCTTAAATCTCCATTTGTAGTAGGATTTAATAATAGCAAAGAGTTCCTTATTATATATTTCCTAATTAGGTTTATAGCTAAAGAGTATATGCGAATAGAAGCCAATTGGGTACTATTGCTTATTAAAGTATTGCTAAGAAAGTACTTTAGCAATAATGCTATTAAAAGCATTAGTTTCTAGCTTTATAGGTAAGTTAGGGTCAAAATGGTAAATCCGCTAAATTAAGAGCAACTGCTTGCGAAGCTCTTTAAAAGCAATTTAGCACTCTTCTATCTAATTCTAAGGTACTATCGGTTGGGTTAGAACTAAGAGGGGTTTGGCGATTAGCCTAAAGTTGCAAATGAATTATTAATAGAACCTGTAAAATCCTAAGTAGGACTTCACTCTAGTAATAGTTTTCAGGTACTTCTAGTTGTATAGCAGTTCGACCTTTTTAAGGTCTAGTTCCATCTTAGTTATTATTAGAATATATCTAAGATATTAAGTTCGAGTAATATAGAACTCGCACTTCTTAATATCTACTTAAAGGCTAGCCTTTAAGAGTTGTTTTAGCACCTTTTCAATATAACCCTAGTGCTCTTTAACATTTTTAAAGTAAATCAAAATGTCATTTAAATATACTATATAAAAATCATCTAAGTAATCTAAAAGAATATTATTTATATACTGCTAGTAAGTACTAGGTCTATTATAAAGGCTAAATAGGAGAACCTTGCATTTATAGGATCTATACCTTATTCGAAAGGTAGTATATTCCTTTGATTTAGGGTCTATTTGTATTCGATTGAAAGCGGCTTAAATATCCAGTTTTATAAAAATCTTGGCTTTGGATACTCGCCTTAAAAGCTCGTCTATCCTTAGAATCGGGTAAGCGTCTTTCTAAGTTAGTGCGTTTAACTTCTGATAGTCTATGCAAAATCGGAGGCTACTGTCGGCCTTCTTTATAAATAGCACTAGCGAAGTAAAGGGGCTAGTACTTGTCTTAATAAAGCCTTTGTCTAAATTCTCGAGTAAGTACTCCTTTATAACCTTAAGCTCCTTAGTAGATTGATAGTAAAGGGGCGAATAGGCATTAGGCAAGGGCCCTTCCAGCTGTATCTTATAATTGTAGTACCGATAGGGAGAAAGGGTATCTGCGTCCCTTTTTAAGAAGGCTTATCTTAGCGATTAGTACTATTTCGGGAGTCGATTGTTAATTAGCTTTTCGATATTAGGATTCTTAGGCTTATATCTTTCCTTTAAAATCCTATCCACTTTATAAATACTAGTTTGAAAGAACTCAGTCTCCTTACGCTTTATATTATAATAAAAGGTGTTAGCACTAATTTTGCAAATAGGAACCGCTGCTTTAAGGCATTTGCGAATAAGGTCAGATTATAATCGATTTGTATTAGACTGTTTTCCTAAATCTAGCTTAGTTATAGGCTAGGGCGCTGGCCTAGTAATAGTAATAGGGATCTTGCGCCTGGCTAGGACTACTAAATTAACGCAAGACTGCCTTCTATTAATCTATTAAGCTTCGTTTATAGCTATCTCCTATTCTCTGCGATTAATATCGGCTTGATAATCAGATCGGATCCGAAGTCCTTTAAAAGGGGGAAGACAAATGACGATTTCCTTTGCAAATCGGAGAGATAAGGGGTAATATAAAGGCTATACGAATCGGTTTTCCTTTAGATTAAGTTTAAGTCGGAATCGGCGCATCCATTTGACTCTAATAATAGCATTGCGCTAGCCTAAGTCGAGAATAACCTAAGGGCAGTTATAAATACGCCTTCTATCAATTATTAAGTAAAAGCGTATATAGTGCATAGCTTGCGCGCAAATAGTATTCTAAAATCTATAGATAGGAATAAGGGCTAGAAGAGGAAGAATTTAAGAGCCGGTCGCTCTCGAAAGACGTATAGAAAGAGAACGATTTAAAAATAGGTAACTAAGGGCTCTAGTATCTACTAAAGCTGATAATAATACTCTAAGTCTATTTATACTAATAGTATAAGAGGTTAAGAATTGCTTCCCTCCTATTAAAGAGTTAAGATCTAGCTTTAATAAGTTGCACTTTCGCAGGTCTAAGTAGGAGTCTTTTCCTAGGCCTTTTCGTTTTCCTAATCTTCTTCCGTTTCGACCCTATTTTTAATTAAATCTAAAGTCGGATCAGCTTCCTTTGCATCTTTTAAGGTATTAATCTTGCCTATAAAAGGGCACTCGGTCTTATAGTAATTAGTTTTACTATAGGTCTAGTAGGTAGCTTACTTAAAGGGCAAAGCAAGAGAACTAGCCTTAGCTGGTATATCTTAGTAAAAAGGGGTAGTCGGCTTTAGGGCTAGCGTCCTAGAAACTCAGGTGGTACTTCTAGCGCTTAGACCGCAAGCGGTCTTATTAAGGAGCGAACCGGATGTCTTTCGATATAATACTAAGGTCGCCTTACTTTTAGTCGAAGGGTTGAGAAGTTGATTGCTTCGGCGTTCGGCATCAAAGGCGTTTAATTAGTTAATTATAATAATATAGTCCTTCCTTTAAAAGGCCTTAGCTAAGGCATAGGCAGCTCTAAACTAGGAGGTAATCTTATTCTATATAAAGAAGAACTACTTAGATCTTAAGACCTCTCCTTAGATCGCGGCAGACTAGAATCAAGCCTGAAACTAAGGGAAAGTTTCTTTAGAATAACCGGCTTCTCTTATATAGAGGTAGTAGAAAGTGGATCGAAATAGGTCTACCTCTTAATTAATTAAAAAGTAACTGCTTAGCAGTTCTACTATTTCTTAATAGTTTTAAAAGGGGTTTGTCTCCGAAAGATACTAGGGTTTGAGGTACGTTTAGGCTTATTCTATAGTAGATCCTTAAATAAGGGCTCAGCGAGCTCGCTCATTTAAATATAGGTCGGCGTTAACTTACAGTCGGTCTCGGACTAAAGCTAACTATTGCTTATATATTAAGGAGGTCCTATTATTAAAAGGGGTGATCTTTTCAATCAGCTGAATTTTTAGCTATTTCGTATCCGTATCGACTTCTAAAGGAGGCTAGGTATCTTAAAGGTAGGTAGATTCTCACTCAGTAGTCTAATATACACGCTAAGCCGTCTCTTAGCTTTAATAAGCTAAGGTCTTTAGGCTAGAAATAGCCTAAGCAATCCTACTAATCTCACTTTACAATTATCGATTAAATTGATCTTAATATTATATAGATTCCTCTAAACCTAAGACTATTCCTTATAAGACATTTAAGTTCGAAAAGTCTTATTTATCTCAGTTGGCTTAGCTATAGCATTATAATCTCTTGCCCTTAGCGGCAGAGGAAGGTCCGGCCCTAGGGGCTAGGGTAGGGGTACTCCTTATAGAAGCTAGTTCCTTAAACAAACTAGGTACATTCTATATTTGCTAACTTCCGGCTAGTAGGGAATTCATTTTACCGATTTTGGTTTTAGTAAGGATTCGGTTAAAAAGGGGTTTTATAGAAAAAGGGTTCTAATAGCATAGTGCTCTTTTAACTTCTGCCTATAGCGCTTCTACAAAAGGAGTAGTTAAGAAAATCCGGCTAATAAAAGCGTTCCTCGATTATACTAGTTAATAAGCTACACTCAAGCTCCTAGTTTGTCTAAGAGATCTTTAGGATCCTAACTCTATCGAAAGTTGAAATAATCGCAAATCGATTTTCAAAAGGGGTAGGATATTATTAAAAGCCGTCCCTAGCGGAAAAGAACTTCTTCATTTAATATAATAATACAGAACCGCTAAAGTGCAAGATCAAGTATAAGAGCAAGAAGTAGTGCAAAAGGCGTATTCTATAGGTCTAATACAAAGGAAATGAAGAAGTTAGAGAACCCTCCTTAAGGGAGAGCCCTTCTTCCTTATATATATAGTAGCTAGAAGCTCTATTGCCCGTTCATATAATATTATATAAGAATATCCTTTTGCACCTTTAGGGTCGATTCGAAAAAACCCTGCATTAAATCGAGATTGCAAAACCTTAAAACGCCGTACTCCTAGGTAATTGCACTAAGTGGAGGTGCAGCCGTTACAATATCGTCTAAGTAGGCTATATAAAAATCATTAAGGTAATCGAAAAGGATATTATTCATATACCTCTAATAGGTAGCAGGACTATTAGTAAGGCTAAAAGGAAGCACCTTGCACTTATATGCGCTATACCGAGTTCTAAAAGTGGTAAGCTCTTTAGATTCGGGGTCTATTCGGATTCGATAGAAAGCCTACTATATATTAAGCTTTATAAAAATCTAAGCGCTGGCTAATCGAGCTAGGGTCTTATCGATTAAGGGTAAGGGGTATCGATCTTTATAAGTAAGGTTATTAAGCATATAGTAGTTAATATAAAATCGAAGGGAGCCATCGGCCTTTTTTACAAATAGTATTAGCATAGCGTAAAGGGCAAAGGAGGCCTTGATAAATCCTTTATTAAGGTTATTAATAAGGTACGCCTTTACTATTTCCAGCTTAGGTATAGATATCTTATATAAGGGGGAGTATCGGAGGGCCTTTTAAGCACCTTCGGCTATAAGCTCGATTTTATAATTATAGGGTCGATAGGGCGGCAGCGTATTAGAAGCGGCTTTTAAGAATATATATTAGTACTCTTTGTAAGCGGCTGGAATCGGTTTCTCAATTAGTTCGAAGGAGGCAGTTAGAATAGCTACTAAAACCTCTCTGTTTTAATATTAGTTTAAAAGGGTATCGGTTTCTTATTATTAGGTCTAATATTCTTAGTTATCTTAAATCAGTTGATTAATTTTATAAAACGAGGTACTAAAGAGCTCTACGCCTTACTAATTCCTAGCTATTATACGAAAAGTATAAGCTAAAATTGCATATATATTCAAAGAAGAAAAGGGAATTTTATACTTTGCTATCTACTTACAGGTACGTTTTAAGGTCGAAACAAAGGAGAGAGCCAAGTTAGGCTCAGTCGCATTAAGCTCTCGCTTTATAATCAATATATTATAGGAGTAGTCCTTAGAAAAGGTATTACCCTTGACTCGGAGTAGAGTCGGGGTAGAATCGGTAAAAGAGTATTTAATTAAAATAGGAGGTGATTTAAGAGGAGGGAGCTAAGAGAGGGTTTCCTAGCATCAAGCTTTATACTTAGAAAGGGACCGTTTTAATACTATATTATATAGAGTTGCATTTTACTAGTAGTATCGATTTAAGTTTTATTATTTAGTATTAGTGATTTCGATATTTCTTACGAAAGAGATAATAGGGAGATAGGAATTGGGCTAAGTCAGCTTGCGAAAGTATAATTAATAGAAACTTTATACTCCTTAAGCTATACTCTTCTTAAAATCACTCTATAGTTGCCGAGGTTGGTAATAAGAAAGGGAGTAAAAGATTGAATTCGCTAATTGATATATAGATTAAGTAGTATATAATAAGTAATAGTACTACCTTAAGAACTATTATATCCCTTAACTAGGAAGGGTATAGGGAGTATGCAAATCAAAGGTTTAAGGAAAGAAGATAAAGATTTAAGTAATGCCGAATCAATTAAAGTATACCTATTAGCGCTTGTATTAATTAATGCCGATACCTTATAAGAAATACCATTCTTTAAAAGTAGGATCCGTTTTATTATCGAATTGCTACTAAGGAGGTTTTTTAAATTAAGGTATCGTATATTATAGAGTGCGCTTAAGAAGGAGGCTTTACTTAAGCAGGGGCGTTTCCCTTAGGAGTCGGAGGGAGAAAGGGAGCGCTACTATTATCTTATTCGGCCTTAGGGTCCTCCTCTTTATCGCTACTCTATCCTTAGCCATTATACTTTAGCTTATTAATGTAAGAGCTATAATACTTAAGAGTAATAGAAGGGGATTTCGGCCGTTTATTAAACTGATTTTTTCGATTAGCTATAGGAAGGGGAGCGCTAGAGGTATCGGTCCGGCGCAAAGGAAAAGAGGGAGTTCTAAACTTAGCGAAACTAGGGGCAAGGGTACTGTTCTAAGGTCGATTCGGATATAATTCGGAAAAGTTTCTTAATAAGGGATTTGATTTATCAATATCTTCTTATTAAGCAGGCTTACTAAGATTAGGCTTAGCCTTAGTACCTGATTTATCTCTATATTATATTTGACTATATAGTATTCTCTTAGCGCGCTATCCGGCGTCTTTTTATTAAATAGCAGTAACCTACTCGTCTAATGTTCTAGTCTTATACTACTTCTATATAAAGGGGGTTCGAAGGCATTTTAGGATTTTCTCCTTAAAGGCGCTACAAAGTCGATTATTATTATCGATCTCTATTATAGCGGCTAGTCGAAAGAACTTAAGGTAGAATTCCTAAAAAGACTCGTTAACCTTTATATAAAGGGTAGTAAACTCGATCTCGGCTTCTTTGCATTCCGCCGGGTCAGCTAAGAATTCAGTAAGTTAACTTACTAGGGTTTTAGCGGTAATTCAGGCGTCCTTATTAAGTACCTAAGGGGTTAGCTAGTCTCTAGCTATACCTTTAGTCTAATCTAAAACGTAGTTGAGTTAGGCTTATTCCCTACGAAAGTAGGGGTAGTAAAGCTCTAAATTATCAAGTACGCAGGCCTTCTAGTATTTAGCGTAGTAATCACAGCTATCAGACAGTTTCTAAGTGAGGTTTGGTATATTATAGATTCGAAGGAGGTTTAGCTATTAAGCTAAAGGCGAACTAGTAGTATATCGGTCGGGGGAAGCAAAAGAAGGATCGTCTTAATTATCGCATCGTTTACTGCGCGCAGTAGAGGAAACAGGAGGTAAGTCGAAGTCCACTAAGCGCTAAGGGCGCGTAGGTGAACTAGAAGGGAGTCGTTCTAGTGCTAGAGTTTTCTTAATTGATCTTAGGATACTTTTAAAGGTATTTCAAAGGTCATTTAGATCTCTTTCTTATTCGATCAATTATTAGTATATAGAACTTAGCTTATAGCTATACCTATTACGCTCATCTGCTATAGACGTAAGGCGTGCCTATAGGGAGTCTAGTTCAGCTTATAATATAGTGACTTTAAGGCCGTTATTGTCGGCCGGTAGGGAGTTGGTAGGAAAGGTACTAGGGGTGATACTAGCACCTCCCTAAGGGAGAGAGCAAAGGGTCTTTGAAAACCGAGTGATAAGGGGAACTATTCTTTAAGCTTATAATAGGAGCTTAGTATAAGTCTTCTAGTATATTATCATACTTATTAGAGTTTCGGTCGACTATTAGGAATAATAAGAATAGATATTATAATACTATCTCTAGTAAAGCGAAAGAGTTGTTAATAATATAACAACTAGGAGTATAACCTTTACTCAGTACTAATATATATACGAATCATATAGTAATGCTAATAGAATGTCTTAGTAATAACTTAGAATTAATAACTACTAAGCCTTAAAGGAGTAGAAGGATATAGAATATATATATAGAGAAAAGAGGGTCACCCGCTTAAGAGGAGCCGAACCGGATGCTAACCGGGATTAACCCGGTTTATAACCTATACTAAGATTGCGCCAAGCCATAGCCGAACCAGGTACGAACCGGGGTACAACCTACACATAGTGACAATCCGTCACAGTAGCCCCGGCCGCCCTTGTAAAGTAAGACCCTTAGAGTCCCTATACCTTGCGTTGTACTGACTTTGCGCTAAGTCGCTAGCGCTCCTGCAGGAGCTGCAACCCTAGCGCGCTCGTCCCAGCGTTTGCTAGGCAATAAGCCGCTGCCGCCGTTGCTGCTGCTCCCGCTGCCGCCGCCACTACCGCTACTACTAAAGAGCCCCGCCCCTGCTGCGCATCGTATGCCAAAGCCTATAATGGAATATAACGACGTATGCGTATACTATATTGCACGCAGGAGTATTAGCAATCTCGATTATTAGTGCTTTAATAGCACCTTTAGTGCGCGTTGCGTCTATTGTACTATGCTAAGCAATAGCTGCTAGTAGGCTAGCGGCCCTCTCCTCGCCTCTTAAGAGGCTATTGTATCGGCTTGCGCCCGCGGCGCCTTTAAGGAGGAGGTGGCACTACTATTAAATGCAGTAAAGGGTGCGCTTTAAAGCTTCTATAGTATATCTTATTAAGTCTTATTAAGTTCTAAGCTGATTTTTAAAAGATAGGAGCGATCGGACCCTAGTGCTAAGAGGGCCTGCTACTCTTGCAAGTAGTAGTGCTACTACCTCCCCTGCTCCTGGCGTACCGTTCCTATTCGCTCCTAGTCCCTTTAGCTTAGACCCGTTCGCCCTTATTACTATTGCTGCTCTTATCCCCTTTGCTACTGCTATTATAGCCGCTGCTATAGTATCTCCCTTTGTCTTCCTTATCCCTACCCCTACTATCGCCGCTCTTACTATTACCGCCGCCTCTGCCGTCCTCGCCTCTATCGCCCTTGCTGCACCCCCTGCCTTCGCCTCTGCTATCGCTAGTGTGTTCGCCAGCAGGCCTCTGGCTAAGGGAGTGTCTCTGGGCCTCTCTTAAGAGGAGATCTATACGGAGCTTATAGCTATGGCTTCGCGGCTCCTAGCCCTAGCTAAGAGGATCTAAGAAAGGGTCGCGCCTTATAATAGCAGCTTAGGAATATTACCTATCTTATATTTTTAAAAAAGGAGAGCTTTTGTAGTACGCTTTATAAGAGAAAATAAATAAATGTAATTATAAAAGAGTAGGAGCTTATAAGTATAAGTCTCTTAGTAATAAGTGACTACTTGCTAGCAAGTGCAAGTTGCTAAACGATTATTTAAAAGCTCTAGAGGTTTAATAAATGAATGAAGCTTTTAAACTTCTAACGGTTTAGGTTCTTAGTAAGCCTATTTGCGTGCATTTCCCTAGTAGGAAGGTAGATTATTTAGAAGCTTTCTCTTTAGTACTCTTAGCAGATCTATATATTACTAATTTCGATATATCAAAGGCTTGTCTTAATCTTCTTATTCTTTATAATAATTAGCCGAATTATCTATTAGTTATTGCAATATATATTCTATTTAAAGAGGGAGTCTATGCGAATCTCCTTAAAGAGGCGTTTTATAGCTATTATCTCCTTTGCAGTAGAAACTATACTATAGAGTTCTGCTTTAATAGAGGAGAGCGTGATAGTCGCTTGGCGATTCGCTTTCTAAATAATCAATCCTTTAAATAGGAAGAAGATATATCCCTAAGAGGATCTGCAGGTCTTTCGATCATCTTTAAAAGAAGCATCTAAAGATGCAACTAATTAGTATTCCCTAGCCTTAAAGCTATAGGCAATTCCTAAGAAGCGCATGCTATATAGGTATCAAAGCGTTTAGTCTGCGGCTAAGAGGTGCTTAGAGCTTGGATTAGTTAGGAAGAAAGACAGTTAGAAGGCTGCGAATGCAATATCTGAGCGTATTATAATCGCTATATAGAGAATAGAGCCTATTTTCTCTTAGTACTCCTTTACCTTTTCTAAGGAAGCTTGCCCTAAGTTCTTAATAAACTCCTTCTTTAGTAGTAGAGTACTAGGCACTCTCCTTATATTAGCTCCGAACTTTTGAGCGATCTTCTTAATATAAGTATTATAAACTAAGGAGATCCTCTTTGCCTTCCTATCTTAAATAATCCTTACTCTAAGGAACTAGGAGATATCTCCTATAATAGTAAGCTCGTATATCCTCTTTAAGTCTTTAATTAGACGAGTCGCCCGATCTAGGTTAAAGGCCTTATATAACACTTGAATATCGTTAATGTAAAACGCTATAAAGACTATGCGATCCTTTATTATAAAAATATAAAGCTCCTCGCTTAGTAGCTTAAGTTAAAGGCCCTTAAGCGTTCCTGCGAAGTTCTTATACTATAGCACTAAAGAGTCTTTCAGCCTATAGAGCACGCGGTCCAGTTCTACTACTATACTAGGGCGCTTAAAGCCATTTAGTAGGAAGTATATGACTAAAGCACTCCTTAGGTCTCTAGGAGCATTGATAAACGTATTAATAATATTAAACTGCTTTACTTCTATATCGAAGTACGCGGCAAGCGCTATTAGTACTTTAAAAGACCTTGCTATAAGCGTAGCTGCGTAGGTTGAGAAAATTGAAGCTTTGTCTTAGAGATCCCCTTGCATAATTAGCTATAATCGGCACTTTAGAAGCTCGCTAGAGCTATTAACCTTATAGGTAAAAACCTATTTTAATAGTATTAGCAAGGGCTTTAAGTAATCCCTTCGCACGATTCTTTAGCAACTTTAAGATTCTAGATTCCTAATCTCCTAATGCCCTCCTTTCTTAAATCGTTTGCTAAAAGGGTGCTTCTCTAGGTCTAGCCATCCTTTTAAAGGCTTTAGCAGAGAGCCTTAGTACTATAGGCAGTTAGGAGACTGCGCTCTATCCTTTGCCTAACTATTAACTGCAACTTTAATAATTGTATAAACTGTCAAATGGTCCTTCCTATCCTCCTTTATCTATTCGTTTGCTTAAAAGGTTGATACAAACTCTTGCGCATATAGGGAGTAAGGTAAATCAATATTGCTTTAAAAGAGTATATACTCTAAAGCAGTAGTATACACTTTTAAAGTCTCCTATTGCTTAACGCTTAAGCGTCTTATCCTCTTTTGCTTAAGAAGAGGGAGTTCCTCTTTGCGCTTTTCTTTATAGGTCTCCTCTTCTATTTTTATTATTGCTAAAGGTTCCTCTAAGAGTCTAGGTAGCTCTATCTCCTAAGCCTATAGTCTTTAAGCTGGTATTACAACTTAAGGTATTATATTATTAAGGCCTACTCCTTTTATTAGGTCACTTCTTATAAGACTATTAAAGCTCCTCCCAGATCTCGGCAGCAGTGCCTCTAGCCTTCTACTAGAGTTCACTAGGGCCTACCTTTATAATTAAAGACTTTGTCTTAGAGCCCTTAAGCCATTTCTATTCTTGCGTAAAATAGTGGCTAGAGATCTGCCGATCGCCTTATAGAACTCGTCTCTAGAGACTCCTTTAGAGTCGTCTACAGTTCCTTCTTTAATAAGGCCTTTATAAGGAATCATTATCCCTAAGCTCTAGTTGCTATTTGCCTTCTTAAAGACTGGCGAAGTGACTTCTAATTCGCTTGCTTCTACCCCTAAGTTTCTAAGCGGGTCTCTTAAAGAATTTGGATTTAAGTTAAGGCCTTTTATATTATTAGTTAAAGGCTATAGAGTAGCATTAGTCTATAATATAGGCTCTTCTTATATAGCAGCTTCTTCTACGGTGATTGCGTTCGGCCTTGCAATAAGCTCCGATTCCTCGAAAATGCCTTTGAACTTAGCGTCCTAAGCTCCCTCTCCCTTTCTAATCAATTAGAGGGTCGTCTTAAGTTCCTAGCGCGATATAGGGTTTGCGCGCTTAGCTTCTGGACTATAGAAGAGAGACTTATCGAATTCGATATTATAAGTCATTATTACTTACTAAAGCATAAGAACCTAGATTCTATAAACATTAGAGGTAATATATTTAACTAAGTAACCTAAGTGCCCTTATAGTTCAATTTTAAAGGTTCAGCGGTCTCTCCCTGCCTCCCTCTCCTTAATTAAAGGGTATGCGCAAGCGCTATACGCATAAACGCGACTCCAATCAGGCTTTAAGCTCGCTATTATCTACTTAATAAGCAGCAGCTCATAAAATCGAAAATACTACTTAAACCAACTATAAAGAGCCTCGCTTAATAAGATCATCTTCTTCCTAGCGAGTAAGGAGATATTATAAAGGTATATAGCAGCCTTTATAACCTTTAGCCAAAGGCTCGCTAGAAGCCTGGCGTAGATCCTTATTTTAATAGAGCGTTTAATCAACTCCCTTCCTACTTGCTCCGCGCCTCTATTAGGTTGGTATATATAAGTAGGAGTAAGCTTTAAATCAATTCCCTCCTCTTTTACCCATCTCTAGTACTTTATAAGAGAGTCTTCCCTTAAGGAGATCACTAAAGTATCATTATCTTACTTAATCTTGCAAATAGAAAGCCTATATTAGCGTTTCACCTATGCTTTAAAGGCCTAAAGGACCTCTATAACTACGTCTTTGCCCTTCGATCTTAATAGGAACGTCTAAAGCATACCGCTATACTTGTCCTTAATTAAAAGAACTTATAAGCAACTGTTATACAAGTTGTTTAAAAAGTTAAAGAGATCCTAGGAGATCTTAAGGAAGGGCCTTAAAGATCAGTTCTTAAAGGTAGCGTAAGAAATAACTTACCTAGCAGACGCTATTATATATATAAGGCACTCTAGCCTTTATACTCCCCTAATCTTCACTCCCTTAGCGCACTTGACTAGCACTTAAAGAGCCTTTGCGCCTAAGTAGCTAGCGCAAAGGTACTAAGTGTACGCGTTATTATCCCGCACCTTAGTAGGTATATAGCTAGACTAGAACCTATTATAAAGCGTTATCTCAGCTATAGGAAACGCTATTAAAGCAGAGAAGTTATATTAAAGCATATTTAAAAGATCTAAATAGTTAATAGGCTTATATTTAAAGAAAACGAGATTATAGCAACGCTTTAACTAAGCTCACTTTATAGAATCTCTAATGCTCTTAAAGCGCAAAGTAAGGTCTACCCTAGAGTACTAAAAACCCTTATCCGTAAGGAGCCTCTCTAAGATAATATTAGTAGTAAACTCCTTTATAATAGTAATATTGCAAAGCGTTATCCCTATAAGAGAGCCGTTATACTATAGAAGAGAGTCTGCTATATATCTATTACCTCTCTTAATAATTAGGAGTCTTAAGGTACCTGCTTTAATATATTGCTAAGAGTCGCCAGAAGGCTTAAAGGTGCCTGCGATAAGTAAATCCTTTGAATTAACAATATGAGTAGTTGCGCAATTGTTAAGGAGTATACTTAAAGAGAGCAAGTGGCGTTCTAGCTTAAAGAGGTAGTAAACGTTAAACGATTCTTTAAAAGCATCAAAGGCAAAGGGATCTATTACTATAAAGACTGGTAAGTTCTCCCTTTTGCCTAAACCATCCTCCCTAGAGGCTAAAGCCTTTCCCTTGAATTTATCAATTGCTATTACTATAATATCATTCTCCTTAAGCTATGCTTAGAGACCCTTGAACTAGTCTCCTGCGTTTAAAGCCTTTTATATTCGTAAGACCTCCTCTCGCAAGGGGAGAACCTTTATATTTTCCTTACGCCTATCTATAGTATATAATAGTTTCCGATAGTCCTAGGGCTTCCAATAGTGATTTTTAAAGCCTCTACAAAGGCACTTAGGCCTGATCTCCCTCCTAGAGCTTATAGAGCGATTTCAGGAGCTGCTCGCTAGAGCCTGCGAAGGGGTTTCAGCATCTAAGAGAGACTCTTAAGTAGCAAAAACTGCTAGCCCTTTATTATCGATCGCTCTATTAGATTCAATGCCTACTAAGGCGCGGCTTAGCTGTATTAGGTTATGCTTGCATAGGGTTCCTATTTGCTTATTAGTAATGATTTCCTCCTTTAAGCGAGTCGCCTAACTCGGATTGATCTTTACTGCGATTAAGTCCAAAAAGTCAGTAACTCCTAGTCTCCCTTTAATCTTAAGAAGACTATATTGCTCTACTAGGCGGTACGCCTCCTGCTACTCCCGGATCTACTGCTAAGTATTAGTTCTCCTAGTTTTGCCTTAGTGTAGTACATTGCAGTATTAGAGCCTTATCTAAGACTGAATAGCCTTATCAGAAGGCGTAATATCACGCTTTAAAATGGATACTAGGCCTTGGAGTAAGAGTTGCTAGTTTACTAAATTGATATGCGGATCGTTAGTAAGGGTTCTACTTATAGGAGTATCTCTATTAGGTATTAAGGAGGAGAGCTTCTCAGCTTGGATTTGTGCTTAAGCTGTTACGACTCGCTCTCGAGCGTACAGAAGGCGAGAATCGAATGACGCTGACTGTATTGCCTCAAGAGGTACGCTATATAATTGAGAAGAAAAGATAAAGGAGAGAAGGCCTCTAGTAGAGCTCCTCTAGAATAAGTACAGGTGCTTTACTAGCGTATACGTGATCCAGCCACCTTGCTACCTTAGCGTGCACCTGACTTTATACACCTAACCGACATATAATATAACTATGCATATGATGCGGCCGTAATACTACCCTTCCCCTTTGAAAAACTGCGCCTGCGCAGTTGTATTTATAGGCGTATTATCCTTTAAGTCCTTATAATCGTCAACTCTATTATTATATAACCTAAGCCAGCTTGATAGCGCCTTTAGTAGCCCCTTAGCCTAAACGTTTTTTAAATGGAAATCTCGAATAGCATATAGTACTATTATAGCATTAGAGCATAGGTACTATTCGAGGTCTTCATTAGCTCCTTTCTATTTAATCTAATATTTGAGCTTTCGAGCTCGAATACAAGATCCAATTATTGCTTCTATCTCCTACTCCTCCTATTCTAGTAGCACTTTAATTAGTGCAGGAGGTTCCCAAACTTGTCCTAGCAGGAGGTTAGGAACGTATTTACGCAATAAGTGCGAGTAGAAAATAGGATAAATCGAATAGAGCGAATTAGGCAATTGTAGCTTCTAGCTTTCTCTTAGCTTTTCTAGTACTTTTACTAGGCCGTACCATTTATTAGAGAGCTTTCGGCTCGGCCGGTCCAGTTTCTAATTTTTAGTACTAATTAGCATATCATCTTCTATAGTCTAATCAACTGGCCGGCGGTAGAGATCTGCAAGCCGTTTCATTTTAATTTATTATACTTAAAGAGACAATTAGGCGAATTGGACTACTTTTTAAGCTCTAATAGCTATATAGAGCGCCGTTTTACGATTTACTCTCTCAATTGCTATCTATAGAGGCTCTAGGTTAATTAAATTCCAAGAGGAGCGAGCTTCATAGCCGTTTAGCACTTGGAAAGGGGAAATTTGCCCTAGGGATTCGTAAGGCAAGGTCAATTAGGCAATATTTATTAAAGGCAAGAGACGACTCTAATTATCTTAGTAGTATAAGTAGAATAGCCTAAGGCGTTATTTTAAGTACTAGTTTATAATCTCAGTTTGGCCGTCGACATTAGGGTTATAAGCTATAGTTAGCTTGACCTTTGTACTTAGTATTCGATAGAGCTCTTTCTAAAAGGTAGAGACGAATTAAGCGCCTCTATCTAATAGAATTAAGTCAGGCATGCCGAAATGGCGTATCTAGTGAATTAAAAACAACTCCGCAAAGCCTTTTGCATTAATCGAATTATAGTATAGAATCGAAACTGCCTTCTTTAATAACCTATCGATAATTATAAAGGCAAAATTATAACCGAGTTCGTTAAGCGGAAGCTTTATAAAATCTATTATCAAGTGTTAGTAAGCTTATTTAGGAATTAGCAAGGGTTGCAGGAAACCTAAGGTCTTATTATAATAAGCTTTTATTCTCGAATAATAATAGTTCTAGATATAAGTGCTGACGTCGCTACTAAGACTTTTCTAATAGTATTTTCTTCCTATTAGAAGCCTTATTTTCCCGATTCCAACGTATGCGATATAAGGTTGCTTATATATATGATAAATTAGGGCTGTTCGCAGTTCGGGAGGTTAGGATGGTACGACGAGTCTACCTTAGAAGAAGAGTTTGCCTTAGCTAAGTTTATAGTCGAGGCTGTGGCTCTATGCTTCGTCTTAGAACTTCTATAACTTAAGGGAGGTCTTATTAGCTTAAATGACCTCGTCGATAATATAGTAGCTCGCTATATTATACTCGACCCTAGACGTTAGGTCAGCAGGTGCCTCTATTAGCGCGATTAGCATAGTCATTACTTATAGGCCGGGCCTAGGAGTAGAATCGATCTGCGCTAAAGTCACTTATAGGCCAGGCCTAGGAGTAGAATCGCCTCTAGTAGCAAGTATTTCTATAAAGAGCTTATCGTTAGGTAAAAGCTGCTGGTAGCGTAAAGCTCATTTCCTATTGAGCTTAAATAAGTCGGCGCAGTAGGTATAGGAAACTTCTAGAGGTCGATAGTCGATATATTAGTAAGAGTTAAGGAAGGAAGGTTACCCCTTTCTTCCCTATAGCTATATATATATTAATATCCTACTAATTAAGCAATAGGGTTATATAATAATATATTAGAGTGATAGCTATATCACTTATCTTAATACCCCTACTTAGACCTTACTCCAATTGACCTGCAGTTAAGAAAATAATAACTATCCTTTTACGCTAATCCAACTCTTAAGTATCTCTTTAAATTAAAAACAATTAATCAATAGCAACCTCTATTGAAATCACCAATCCTACTCGTAGGGTAGGACTAGGAGTTAAATTTCTTAAAAGATATTCCTTTATAAGACTATATGACTTAACTCGCAGTCTAAGCCTAGGAGTTGATTTAAAAACTTTCCTTTATAAAACTATATGACCTAACTCGCAAGGCGGGCCTAGGAGTCGTCCTTAAGCCTGCTAAGCCCCTACTATCTTCTATAACCCTAGTATATCTTTAAACGCTTTGAACTTTGCAACCGTCTTTAGTAGCTTTATAAATCCGTCTACTACTATTCGATTGGTTAGGATATAGGTAATTGATAACTTATTCTTTATAATAAGGTCGCAGATAAAGTAGTAGGCAATATCGATATATTTCGATCGCTTATATAAGTATGGATTCTTTATAAGTGCAATCGCCCTTATATTATTTGCTTAAAGATTAATATAGTTCTTATCTTATCTAATATATTTAATAAAACCTATATCTTTTAGAACTTAGGCGATCTATAATCCTTGCTTATAATTTGATAATATTAATATATATTCGGCCTTAATGCTTGCGGTAGCTACTGATTTCTACTTTCTACTTCCTTATAATATAGGTCTGCTATATAGTACTACTACGCTTTTAGATATACTTTTCTAACCTTTTATATTTGCCTAGTTAGAATTGGTATATACCTTAAGCTTTGCGCTTATATATTTTATTAGTCTGTATCTTACCTTCTATATGATTATCGATCGAAGGTACCTTTTAAGTCGCTTGACTGCATTCTTGTATTAAATCGTCAGATCCTTTAGGTTCTGATTAAGTTACCTAGTGATAAAGGCGATATCTGGTCTTATATATACTATAGTATATATAATTGCTCTAATATCCTATTAGTACTTCTTTAAATCTCCTCTCTACTTATTTTCATTAGCAGGCTCTAACTTATTATACTTTCCTTTAATTGGAGTACGCTTTGGCTTAAAGTTGGAAGTATAAGTAGAAAGTCCTATTTAGTCTAAGATCTTCTTAATATACTACTCTTAATCTAACTAGAGTTCTCAAGTGGAGCAGTTCCTTATAACGCAGATGCTAAGGATCTTATGAATTCCTTTTAGATCCTTAGTATTAAAACGTTTCCGAATTGTTATAAAGAACTAATCCAATTAAGTAGTTGTTTTCGCAGCTGTAGCAATATTATCGATATATAGTAGTAACTTGATTCTACGCTTAATATAAGTAAAAAGACAAGGGTTAGCTAGGCTCTAAACGAATCCTATTTTTACTAAAGCAAAGCTATATAAGAGGTTCTAATCATAGGCTGATTGTTTAAGCCTATAGATACTATAGAGTATATAAAGAGAGTGGCTAGCGCGTATAGGAATACCGTTAGGTTAAGAGAGAAAAATCCGTTCCTTTATAATCGCTTTAATAAATGCATTTTTAATATTATACTATCTGCATTCAAGGTCCTTAGCAGCTACTATTACTATAAATATACAAAAGGTATCTATGCGAACTATTAGCGCAAATATATCGAAGTAGTCTTCTCTATACTATTAGGAGAAGCCCTTAGCTATAAGCCTTGCCTTATAATGCTCTAGGGTTCTATTTGCATATATCTTAATTATAAAGACCTACTTTATCAATACTAGGTTCATATCCTTTAGCGTCGGTTCCTCTATCTATATACTATTTGCAGTAAGAGAGCTTATCTCCTCTTAGATTGCCTTACTTTATACTACTCTATTCTCCAGATTATTAATAGCTTTGTTATACATCTTTAGAAGAGAGATTTTCATTATCCTCCTAGTGGCTAAGAACGCATTATCTTCGTCGAAGCTCTATTGAAGTTCGAGCTTATAGATCCTATGCGCTATTATAGCCTAGATACGCTTAGACTCGCGTTTATCTAAGGTGTCTTCCGGTTCTAGGTCTCTATTCCTCTTTAAGGATATAGGTTCAGCTATGGGTTCTATAGGCTTATTATTTAAGGAACCGCTTTCTAATAGTAGAGGCTTATTATTACTTATACCTATTTTAAGAATATCCTTTACTATAGGTACTTTAATTAAAGGGATGATAATATTGAAGTTGTTTTATACTTTAGGCAGTTCGCAGACGATAGGAATATTCTATTCGGCCTTTAGATAACCAGCTAGTTGTCGATCAGCAGGTGCGCTTGATATGCCTAAGCTAAGAGAAAGGGGTTGTTAGTTCGACTTAATAGTATTACCGTTAAGTGGTATACCTTGCGAATCTCTAAGTATATAGAGCTTTAAGGACAGCTCCCTCCTATTTCGAGATTCGTTAAACTCAACTACTAAGGATATGATTACTCGCCTTAGATCTAGCGCGTATACTATCTATTGCTTTATTATCTATTTAATATACTTAATAAATATATACTCTCTACCTCAGTCTATTAGCTTCTTACTCTTTATACCTGCAGGCTAGGACTTCGGGCTAATATAAGAGTAGCAGACGCTTCTAAAGATGCGAATATAGTCCAGGCTTAGTTTCTATTTAAAATATGCCTTATATAGCAATATTCAGGTGCTATTGACTATTAGTCTACTACCTATTCTATTTCGCAGGTATACGTCTGCCTTAACTGCAAGGTCCTAGAATTCTAATAGCAAGTTAGTATCTTACAATAGAGCGCAATAGTCAGTCTCTACTTACTAGATGCTTTGCTTAGCGATGCTATTTTAATAGGAACCTTCGTATATTACAATTGGTTTATAATAAACTCCTTATTTTGCCTATTTATTAAGCTTTGCCCTAATCTCTAATGCGTTATTAGACCTAATAGCTATTAGCTTTAACTAGGTCTAGCGTTCCTCTATCACTTTCTAAGTTTCCAGTTTTTCTATAAGCTTAGATTTGGTCTTAGCGCAAATAGTCTATATCTATTAAGTAGAGTTATCTACTATTTAAGAAAACCAATTATTTCCTTTAATTGAGGTTATAAATAGTCTAGTAGTATCGATAGATATTAGTACTAGTATCAAATCTTTCTATAGACTAAGCTTAGTTCGCGTCCGATTTCGAAGTTTTATTAGCTTACAAATTCGGCACACTAGGCGATCCTTTAGTACTTAGATCTTCCGTTTTAAAGTCGAGACCTTATATAAGCCCTTTAATTTCTCTAGCCTTAAATGCGCGAATCTTCTATATATTAGCTAATACCTTAATAGGCTTTCGGCTTTTAATAGCTTTAGTAGCCTATTATCAATTGATACTTTATTATTAGCAGCTAGAAAGGACTAGTAATAGTAGTTTGAGGTTTTACTATTTTCTAGTTATAAGTCTAGCTTAAGAGTCGTTTTAAGTGAAACCGCAAGATCTACTCGCGGTCTTAGCTTAAGAGTCGATTTCCTAAGAATGGCAAGATCCACTTGCGGTCCTAGCTTAAAAGTCGTTTCTAACGAATTCGCGAGTTTCACTTGCGGTCCTAGCCTAAGAGTCATTTTTGCGAATTTCACTTGCGATCCTAGCTTAAGAGTTATTATTAGCGAATTTGCAAAATCCACTTGCAGTCTTAGCCTAAGAGTTATTTCTACTAAATTCACTTATGATCTTAGCTTAAAAGTCATCTTCAAAGACACTTTGCAATCTACCTATAGTCCTGGCTTAAGAGTTATTTTCGCGAATTTTACTTGCGATCTTAGCTTAAGAGTCTATTTATTCTCCTTATCCTCGCTTAATTGTATTAAGGCAAAGAGTGCACTTTCCTTAAAGAAACCTATTTATAGGTCTGGCCTAAGAGTCAATTTCTATAATATCACCTTTAATATAATATAAAGTCTATCTTTAATTTTAACCTTAAAGATCACTTTATAATTATTATTTATAAACTATATAAATTAATTATTAAAAACTCTTATACAATTTAACTTTATATAAATCTTACGGCTAAATAAAAGATTGATGCCTAGGCTAAGTATAAAGAGAACATTTTGCAAAAGGAAAGAAACGCTAGCAATATTTATCTCTACTATACCTATCGAATTTGTATACAACCTTCTACTACTAACCTTAATAGAGCGCCTTTTTATTTTAATAAGCGGGCCTTTAAATAAGTAGGGTTTATTAGTTATATATGCTATACAACTAGTATTATTATACTAATCGGATTTAAGGATCTTATAAAGATCGGCTTTTAAAATGTAAGCATCTTTATTATAATTATCGTCTAAATTATCAAAAGTGGATTTAAGTTTAGATAACCTACTATTATTATTAAAGGTATTTACTAAAGTTCTAATTAAATAGCCTTTTCCTTTGCCTTTCCTTAGTAGTTGCGGCCTTTAGTAGGATAAGGGCAGTTTGCTTCTTAACTTCTGCTTTAATTACTTCTTAATATTAAAGCTAGCGACTATATCGATCAGTTGCCTTTTAATTTTATAATTAGTAATATTATAAGCGCTATTATAGAAGTAGCATCCTTAATAAGCTTAAGGGCTTATCCCGCGCTCCTTCCTCTTCTTAGGCTTGTTTTTGCCTTATAATGCGGCATTTGCCGATTTAGAGTATCCTTTAAGGTCTTGCTTAATAGTTCAAAGGAGGTCGATCTTCTTATAGATCTTAAGGTTAGGTTAGATAAGAAGAGATTGTTTTATAATAGCGAACTTAAGAAGGAGGCTATTAAATAGGAAACTAAAAAGCTGAGTTTCCTTAAAAGTTATAGCTATCCTAGGATCTGCGGCTCTTACTTTCCTCCTTGCTTTACGCAGTATAGATTAAGTAGAGTCTATATTTATATTTATATCCTTACTATCTTTATCTTTTCTATATTAAAATAAAGTGATCTGCTATAGCAAATGCTAAGTATTAAAGGCAGTTGTCTAAGAGTATTTTACCTTTAAAGTATCCTATCTTATCTTCGCATTATTATAAATTCGAATAAAATCTCGGTCTTTGTCGCTTAAACCTCTATTAATCTTAAGCTTGCATTTAGCTAAGGCTAGCCTATACTCCTTCTCCTTTTCTATATTTAAAATCTGCCTTTGGGATTCTCGGTTATTATCTACTAAAGCTCTTAAGCTAAGCTTATTTAGTATATCTGGCAAATCCTTAGCAGTTGTATTAGCTATTGAAGTAGAAGTAGACGAATCGGTAGAAGGAGTATAAGAGGCTATTCTTGTATATTCAATAAGTGTCTTTTAGATCGCTATTTCAATGCCTTTGCTCTTGAAGTAGAGCTCTAAATCGTCGAACTATCGTTGCCAGTTCTTTTAAGAGAGTTAGAGGTCTTTAGGCCTAGTGTTTCGGTCGGAATCGGAAGCTATTGCCATTTCGAATAGAATTGCATTTAAAATCAAATAAATTAAATAGTTAAAGGCACTCCTCTTATCGAAAAGTCGAAATGATTAAATAGCGGGTATTATAAAAGTATTAAATAGAGAGGAAGTCCTCTTATCGAAAAGGGTTTTTAGGCTATAACACAGGGAATCATACCTCTTACGAAATATAGTAAAGCAAAGAATTATACCTCTTATAATACCAAAGGGTTATAAAGCAAGGAATCATACCTCTTATAATATAGGTTAGCTAAATAAGGAATTATACCTCCTACTCGCCGATTGCTCGCCTTTTACTACAAGTCTCATTCAACTTCCTACTAATAGTTGCAGCGCAAGTGCTTTCTAAGGGAAGTCAATAATCTATTATCGGTCTATCCAAGGCTTATAACCTATTAAGCTTAAATGAGTCGGCGCAGTAGGTATAGGAAACTTCTAAAGGTCGATAGTCGATATATTAGTAAGAGTTAAAGAAGGAAGGTTACCCCTTTCTTCCTTACAGCTATATACGTATCAATATCCTACTGACTAAGCAGTAGGGTCATATGATAATATATCGGAGTGATGGCTGTATCACCCATCTCAACATTTCCTAGCCTTAAGAGGGGTCAGCTCTTAATCTCGATATAAGAGTATATCAGCTAGCGTATTCGTTATACCTATTCAGTATATGATAAGGAAGTTAAAATTAGCGAAGAACTCCGCCTAGCGAGCCTGCTAGGCTATTAAGTCCTTAGTTATTATAAAGTACTCGAGGGCCTTATAATCTATATATACGTATACTATTTTCTAAGCCCTAAGTAGCTCTGCCTTATACTAGTAGAACGATCTAAAAATTGCTAAGAGCTCCTTATTATAAATAGGGTAATTTAGCTCAGCGTTATTTATTGTCTTTGAGAAGTACCTAATTAGGTAGTAGTTCTCGTCTTCTTAGAGTTAGGAGAGTACGCCGGCGACTACGCCGTTAGAGGCGTCGGTCTTAAGCCTTATCTGCTTCTAAGGGTAATAGTAGTACAAAATCGGGGTCGTTTGGAGCCTTGAGCGCAAAGCTTCCTAAGCTTCCTTATAAGCGTTGTTAAAATCAAAAGGAACGTTTCCTATAAGAGCTATCAAAGGTCGGCAGATACAACTATAGCCTTAAATGAACCTTCGATAGAAGTTATAGAACCTTAAGAAGCTCTATACGCTGCGTATATTCTTAGCGTATTTCTACTCCTAAATGACTAAGACCTTATTAGGGTCTACCTCAATTCTATGAATTCCGATAATAAACCCTAGGAACTTAGTCTTAGTAACCCCGAACTCGCTTTTCTTAATATCTACTTAAAGGCCGTAGTATTAGAGAATTCCTAAGATCTTCTTAATATAAATCTTATAATTAAGGGAGTTTTCTAAGTAGATTAGAATATTATCTAAGTAGGTAGAGCAGAAATCGTCGAGGTACTTAAGGAGAATATTATTAATAAACCTTTAAAAGGTAGCAGGCCTATTTGTTAGCCCGAATGGTAAAACCTTATACTTATAAGTCCTATAGTGCGTGCAAAAGGTAGTTAGGTCCTTAGCATTAGCTGATATGCGGATATAGTAGAAGGCTTATTATATATCGATTTTTATAAAAACATAAGCTTTCAATATGCGTACTATTATCTTATCGATAAGTAGTATAAGAGGGAGCAGGAACAACACCTGAGAATAGGCCTATGTGAAGACCAAAGATAAAGAGGGAGGAAGCACCACAAGCAGGCTCTCCGAAGACGAGAACTAGGACAATTCACTAGTTAGGGGTAGAATAGGTAGTTGGCATTGCGCGCTATCTCTAAGTATAATAGTAGTCCTATATATACCCCCTTCGACCCTTAGCCGATCATATGACTTTATTATATGACTTATATCATATGACTCCTCCTTCGACTCTCTATCCCGTGACTCCTTAACTGTTATATAACTATCATATGACTCCTTTTCTTCTAGGTCTCTATATATGCCCTAACTAACTTAAGTAGCGGCCCCTGCTACTATTAGCGAAGATACAAGACTCTTGCAAGTTTAAGAATACTAGCCCTTTTATAAGTATAAGGACTAATAGCTAAATCAGTAAAGAGGGAAGGAAGGAGAGAAGAGAAAGGGGATATTTTTTTTTTTTTTTT
>JAENRP010000008.1:306272-339749 GCA_024741835.1 Diplocarpon mali
TTTCGATAAGATAACTCGCAGGCCAGGACCACGAGTGGATTTTGGAAAAACCGGTAGAGGGAAAGGGAAAGAGGCAAGAGGGTGATTCGACAAATTAAAAATCTTTTTTTAAGTAAGATGACTCGCAGGCTAGGACCACAAGTTATAAATCCGAAAACTGGCAAAGCTATCGAAGCGCAAGTCGAAGAAAAATTAGAAACAATTTCGAGCAATCCTAAGGGTATATGCCCTAACCAACTTAAGAGGCGACCTCGCCGAATAGGGTGAAAACAATTGGAAACCGCATTAGCCTTAAAGTGACTTAGGCAAGTTTGGAGGGTTTTAATAGGGAAGTTGTCGAAAGGTTCAAAGTTGTTTTCGATATATCCAAGTGTCGAAATTAAAGAAGTTGGTGAAAAAGTCGAATTATCCAAAACCGTATTAGCATATTCCCACTCGCAAGCCAGGCTTAGAAGTGGAATTCCAGTTTCTGTATAAAGCTTAATTAGCCTTTACTAAGCAAGTGTAATAAGGTATAGAGTAGCCAATAGGGGTATTGCAATTAAATGCAATAGAAGAAGGTTTACCCCATCTAGGATTAATTTCCAAGATAAGGTTTCTAAAACAAAAGGGGGCTTTTCTTGGCCTTTGGGACAATTCCTATTGGCTATCGAAAAAACAAAAGGGGGCTTTTCTTAGCCTTTAGGACAATTCCCATTGGCTGTCGAAACAAGGGGTTTTTCAGAATCGTTTCTAAAGCAAGAGTTCGAGTTCTGTCGAATTGAATATTCGATACTATAGGTGTTTGAGGTTGCCGATATAGCTAATCAAACGTATCCATTCCAGAAGGGCAAAGAAAAGGGATAGGGGGTTCGACTGAGAAGTCGAAAAGGGGTTGTCGAAAAAGAGGTTTTCGAAGCAGAGACCGACAGTAACAATTAACTGAATGATTCTCGCGTCGAAAAAGGGGGTTGTCGAAAAAGAGGTTTTCGAAGCAGAGACCGACAGTAACAATTAACTGAATGATTCTCGCGTCGAAAAAGGGGGTTGTCGAAAAAGAGGTTTTCGAAGCAGAGACCGACAGTAACAATTAACTGAATGATTCTCGCATCGAAAGGGGGTTTGTCGAAAAGGGGTTGATCTCTTGTCTGCGAACCAAGAGAATCAAGAGGAAAAGTCGTATGAAGACGAAATCTCAAAGGAATCGTCCCTGCGTAGGTCACTAATATAAGAGGGAGCAGGAACAACACCTGAGAATAGGCCTATATAAAGACCAAAGACAAAGAGGGAGGAAGCACTATAAGCGGGCTCTCCGAAGACGAGAACTAGGACAATTCACTAGTTAGGGGTAGAATAGGTAGTTGGCATTGCGCGCTATCTCTAAGTACAATAGTAGTCCTATATATACCCCCTTCGACCCTTAGCCGATCATATGACTTTGTCATATGACTTATATCATATGACTCCTCCTTCGACTCTCTATCCCGTGACTCCTTAACTGTCATATGACTATCACATGACTCCTTTTCTTCTAGGTCTCTACAGTAGAATCAAGTAGGGGTCTTTCTTTATTAAGGCATTCAGTTTCCGATAATCGATATATAGACATAAGGAGCCATTAGCTTTTCTAATAAAGAGGATTAGGGCTGCTTAAGGGGAACTCGAAGCTTCGATAAATCCTTTATATAAGTTCTTGAGAATATAGCTCTTGACTTTTGAAAGCTATTTATTAATAAGGCGGCAAAGGGGTTCGATTGTTAAGTTGTTCTCGCTTATTAACTCGATTTTATAATCTACCCTTAGCCTAGGTTTAGGCAACTGATCGAAGGCCTAGCGACTAAAGACGTTCTTAAACTTAGTGTATTAAGGCAGGAGCTTTTAGTCTATTAGCTTATTATTACTTTTATACTTAGCTTGCAGCGCCGAACTAAGGCCAAGGGAGCTAATTTTAGCTTGCCTAACCGATTCTCGGCAATTGATTTCTTAGTTTAGATTATAAATAGAGCTTACGAATATAAACTCTTTAAGCGCTAGTTCTTGAGTTTATATAGCTTGTCTTACCCTAGTTGTAAAGCGGTAATAGAGGGCGCCGATTGCTAAGGCTAAGATTAGGCTAATCTGGTAAGCTAGCTTTAAAGTAGCATTCCTCTTTACTAGGAGAGGGAGCAGGGGGTCTAGTACTCTTAGCAAGGCCTTTTTCATATAGTTTAGATCTCTTTTTAAGTCTTTAAAGAAACTGCTATCCCTAAGTCTGCAAGAGGCCACTCGCGGGTTAGGATTAGGAGTGGAATTCGAGTTCGCAGATTTCACTTATAGGCCGGGACTAGGAGTGGAATTCGAGTTATTACTTGCTAGCACTAAGAGCTAGGCTCGGGCCATTCTTAGGTCTTCGTCCTTAGCGTTTATTATAGCTGCTTAACGATCGACGTCTTACTAGGCTATTAGGGGTTTGGTTAGCTATAAGAGATCGATTAGTATATATCGGTTAAAGTAAGAGACGATAGGCATATCCTTAAGCTAAGAGATACTATTTTTCCCCTTTCTATAGGATTGTTTAAGGTTATAATGCTTTAAGAACTTTCTATTAATTAAAATGTTGGTTGCTTTTAAGCTTATGATTAAGAAAGGGAAGTTTATTTGTTGCCTATCGATTGTAAAGGTAAGTAAGACGGCGAATCGAATAGTTTCTCCTTTGAGGCTATTATAGCTAATAGGGGTAATCGGTTTAAGCAATTTAATAAACTTTACCCTAAGTCTTTAAGAGAGCTAGTATACTAGAGATGTCTTAATAATACCGAAAATATTAGCTCTACTATTAATATAAGCAACTGTTTTAATAAATGATCCATTTTAAGCTAGTTCTATAGGAATTAAGAATTAGCGGCCGCCTATTAATAGGTAGGAATCAAAATCTAAGTCTTTTTATAAATTATAACTTATGCTATAGTAGGAGTCTTTGCTATAGCTTAGTAGTTTCTTAATAGTAGGTCGTTTTCTATCTTAACTTTAGCTATTATAAACTCGCCCTACTTCTTTAACTTAAGGCAGTCTGTCGCATAGTGACTAAGGGCTTCGCAGTTATAGTAGAGACTAGACGACGGCTTTAGGCTGGTAGACCTTTCTCAATGGGCCGCTGGCAAAGGAGAATAAGTGCAAGGAGCTAGGGAGGTAGCTATGGCTATAGGTCTCTATGACTCCCTTTTTAGTATGCTAAGGATGCGGTCCTTTGAAGGGAAGAACGCGATAGTAGGGGCAACTTATTGAGCGTTATAGGCCTCTTCTTACTTAATATTATAGGCCTTGCGGTCCGCAATAGCTAAGAACTTATTTAAAGTAGTATAATTATTATTTATTTTATACTTCTTTACTCGAAGGTCGTTCTTTAAGGCTAGGGAGACCTTTTTATAAACGTTATTAAACTAGTGAGACTGATCGATCTTACTAGCTATAGTAAAGGTAACGAACTTAGATCGGAACTTGTTATATAATAATAAACCTATAGTTAGTCTACTATATTTAAGCTTAATGGATTAAACGTAGTTATAGTTAAAGAACCTTTGATCTAAGACCCTAAGGACGTTAGTAGCGCATATAAACTTACTAATAAAGATAGGATTTATATATTATAGGATTAGGTTTTAAGCTTTACCTATTATATACTTAAAGTAGGCAGTGATTTAGTCCTCTTTTAAAGTGAAGTTGCTTAAGTACTTTTAAATAAATACCTTTATAGCTATCTTTTAGGCGTTATAAGTGATTTTGCCCTAGTGGTTGCTAAAATGGGTTTAAAGGTACTTGATCTAATAGGGGTCGATAGCTAAGACTAAAGGTCGGATGATTAAGAGGTAGTAGTCTAAGGGAGGCAATAAGTCGGCGGTAAGGGACTAAGTGTTCTAAGGGCTAGCACTTAAGGAAGAAGGGGCAGTAGTATTATTTTAAAGAGCGGCAGCTATAGTAGCGCTGACGAGGTTTGCGATTTCGGCCTGCTAAGCAGCTAAAAAGAGAGGGGCCGATATAGTAAGAGTAGACGTCGGTTCTTCCTTGACTTTAATCGACGGTAATAGGGTATTTCGAGAATCTACTCGCGGTCTAGGACTAGGAGTGAAATCTATATTAAAGGAGGTAGCTTCTTAAGTAGCCTTAGGAGAGGGAATATCTCTAGGACTAGGGTTGGCAGTAAGGCCTATAGAACTGGAACTAGTAGCCGTAAGGCCTATAGAACTAGTAGCAGTAAGGCCTAGTAGAAGTGCGGTTAACCTTTCACTTCTCTTAAGTGGTATAAGATTAGAGGTTATAAGTACTAACTCTCTTTATATTATCTAATTTAGTTTAAAGGGACTTAATACTGAATAGTGACCTATTTAAAAGGGGGAAGATTAGTATAGGCAGAGCTATATATATTCTTAAAGCCTTTTAGTAGAGTATATATTAAGGTATTATAGGTTTATAAATCTTAAGAAAGAAGGTTTTACTTTAGGATTATATCTCTTTACTAATTAGGAGTTGCAATAAGGTTGCTTAAAGGTATAGTGTAAATCTAAGGAAGTAGGGTCCGAGGATCTAAAGCTTATCACTCTACTAAAGTTGACCTAGTCTCTAATGGTATAGTATAACCTACTAAAGCTGACTAAGTCTCTATGTATATATATAGGTATAGGTCCCTTAGTTTTATACCTAAGTATTTGAAGGAAGGAGTAAGGAGCTTCGAAGAGTATAAGGAAGAGTCGACGAGTATAGGTCGACGGGAAGTATAAAGAAGGTCGACGACTTATTCGCAAGGAGGTGTCTTCAAAGAGTCGAGTTGTATTTAAGGGTTTCGAAGGAAGGAGTGAGGAGCTTTAAAGAGTATAAGGAGAGTTGTCGATAAGTATATTATCGATAAAAAAAAAAAAGAGTAGTATAGAGTATTTATAAAGGAGGGAGAGAGTTAGGAAGAGAAAAGTTATTATACTACTCTAGGCAGCAGCCTACGCTAGCAAAGCGAGGGTATAATGAATAATTTTTTTTTCGAATTGAAATTGAAGGTAAATCTCCATTTACCAAATAGAGTAGTTAAGAGGTCGAAAAAACAAGCTGATCTTATATTTAAAGGTTATTTAGCTTTCTTTAAAAATTAGATTAGTAAGATCTAGGCGCTATATACGAGTTGCTTAAGGCAGTTTATAGTAAAAGAGTTAAGATCGAGAGATCGAGTTACTTAAGGCAGTTCGAAGTGATAATTCTAAAGGGGGTAGATATTAAGCTTCTCAGCGGAGGTTAAGTGATCTTTTCTTATATTATAACTCGCTCTTAAGCATATAGAAGGCGAGAATCGAATAACGCTGACTATATTGCCTTAAGAGGTATACTATATAATTGAGAAGAAAAGATAAAGGAGAGAGGGCCTTTAGTAGAGCTCCTTTAGAATAAGTACAGGTGCTTCACTAGCGTGCACGTAATCCAGCCACCTTGCTACCTTAGCGTGCACCTGACTTTGTGCACCTGACCGATACGTGATATAACTGTGCATATGATGCGGCCGTAACATAAGCCATCGCAGAAGCTAGGAGCGTTCTATCGACGGTCTTAAAGACCCATTCTAGGAGTAGTTCGTAGTGTTTGCGTTAGGTCTTCCAAGTCTCCTTGCGCAGGTGGTGCTCCTTTATTAGGATTTCATATTCATCCTTAATATCCTTATAAGAAGCCTATAAAGGAGGAGCCTTTGACAGGTCTCTTAAAGGAAAGCGGGCGTAAATCTGTTCGGATGGAGTCGCCGCATACTCTTCATACAACCTCACGTATACTATATAGAGGTTAGCCGTTTTCAGTTCCTTAAGCTCCTATATAAAGGGAGCTTAAGGCTCGGTCTCTATAATTGACTTAAATAGGAGTCTCAGATCGGTAAAAATGGTAATATTATAGAGCTTAGCGAAGAATATATATTTACTAAACCACTTCACCTAAGAGGCAGAGGTATTAAAGCAAGGCTTAGAGATGCTTAAAGAGTTAGATATATTAAATGGAGTCTAGTGAAAAGGTTAGGTATATAAATGAAGTTTGCAAATAAGGTTCGATCGGAAAATGGAAATTTGTTAATTGAAAATAAAGGTCCTTTGAGTCGTTATAAATACTCAAAAAGTCGGTCAGGAGCTCAAAGGGCCCTCTAGCCGGTTGCATACAAAGAGAAAGCATATTAAAGTGCTTATAGGGCTTATAACTATAGTGCGGTCGGCTAGAGGGCCTTCATTAGGTCGCTTAAGAGGCTTACTAATATAGATGAAGATGATTGATTATATTATTATTTAGTATATATATAGTAAGGAGACTTCGGAAAGAAAAGGGAGAGTCTATGATTAAGTAGAGTCATATAGAAGGTCTCCAGAATAAGTGGAGACTCCGCCCATTCTGCACGACAAGCGCATATAGCAAAGGAGATGATGGCTTTAAGATAGTTCTTTAAGGAAATATAGCTTAAGGTAGAAGCTCTATAGTCCATATTTTGCAATAATCAATAGATAATATAGCTTATTATAAGAAACTCTTAAAGGATTTCTATAAAGCTTTAATACGTTGATATATATAATATATGGCTATAATAGGAGCACTAAAAAGGGAGCTTTCAAATGGCCTATCTCCCTATTAAGGACATGCACGCAGATGGCCTTACTAAAAACCTTCCTTAACAAAAGTTCGAGAGCTTTATTAAGCTTTTGAACCTCTAAGACGCAAGAGGTCAAGTCGAGAAGCTAGTATTTTAAATGCTCTATAATCCTTTCACATCTCCTTTGTAATAGCAAGTAGGAAGGAAGCGCAAGATAGGGTTCAATTTTCCTTATACTAATATATAGGGAGGCCTAAAACCAACTCCCTTAGATAATCAGAACCTCTAGCAGCTCTGCAAATAATATAAGGGCGCGTTCCTGTCGAGAAGCAATAGACTCCTCTAGTGGTACAACCCTAGGAGCAGCCTGGGGAGCAATAACAGGAGCAGCCGCAGGAGCCTCAAAAGCCTCTGCAAGGCGGGCGGCGAGGCCAAGAGGTGCTATAATCGGCGGCGGGAGCTCCTGAGCCACTGGTTCTAAGAAGCTATTAGCTATAGTATGAGAAAGCTTATAATAACTTACCCTCCGACGACACCACTTCCTCTATCTCTCTCCAGCGCGCCTTTCGAAGCTCCTCTCTCACCTTCCTCTTAGTGGCAGCAAGGCCTTGAACTACTTATTAGTGGCAAACCACCTAGAGAGAGCTTGAGAATATACTGCGGCGTCACTATCATTCTCTTCTAATAAGAATACGTAGTCTTCCTACGCCTTTAAGGCGCTAATAGAAAGCTCTTAGCATGCGTGGCCTCCTTTTGTATAACGAAAGCAGCGTACTCCTACTGTGCTATTAAAGCATACGCCAGCCGACTTCCCAGCTAGGAAGCTTTGAACGCACCCCTTATATAGTATATTCCTTATCAGCCCTTGCTCTAGCTTGCGGCAAGAGGAGGGAGCTGCGGAAGGGACCGCCAGTATTCTAAGAACCATAGCCTAGAGGGTGGCAGAAAGGGGAGAGGGTGCGCTCCCTCTTAAGGGTGTCACTATATTAAATGTCTTAGGCGCGTCATTATCTTACTATCTGCTGCGCCGAGAAGCTCTAAGCTATATTCAGGTACGACGACTTTGCTATAAGGCTATTAGCAGGAGTAAGGGAGCATAATTAAGAAGCGTATAATAGTAGCCCTAGTAGGGCGCTCCTTAGAGTTGTTATTGCTATTTTCTATTTTAAAGTGATTATTTGAAGAAGTATAAGGAAGGAAAGCTTCATAAGGAAAAACGCGTACTTTTATAAGCGCGCTGCCTTTATTAACTTTCCTTTATCACCTGATTTAGCTTCTATTCTATAGAGGAAGCACCTGGAACGCGCTCCCTCTTTCATTTATTACAGCTTTATCAAGCAATTTTCATTATTCTAAAAGCTAAGGAGCATAATAAGGGAGTCTTATATACTAAATCTAGCGCTAGTTATAGCTAAGCCTAGCTAAGAGCTGCTTTTCACCTAAGGGATATATTACGCTATAAGGAGCCTCAGGCACTAAGGCATCTAAGGACTAGCTTATATAATATACCCCTAAAGTGGCTACAGAGCACTTCTATAAAGGGAGCTCAGATATACAGTTAGAGTAGAATTTTACAAGCTTCTGACACCATTGAGAATCCACCTCTAAATACAGCACGACAGCTGGGAAGCCATAACAGGCACAAAGACAGGAGAAGCCATATATCGGCAACTTGAACGGTGGATTGTTTGCGGCGACTGTTATGTCGCTGCGGCTGTTTCTCCCGGCTCGAAAGCCAAGCGGAATTCTCGTCACGTGTTGGCAAGCAGTGCATTCAGAAGGGTTGTAGCCATCGAACAACAAGGTCTGAATTGACTGTGCCAGTCTCCTACTACGCCGGCCAGATCTCTCCTGGCTACCTAATGAGTCCCTGGAATAACATCAAGGAGCTTGTAGGCATCCACGTGACTCTCCGTGCCCCTGCATAGCCGAGATGGAAAGCGAGTGCTTCAGTGCATTGCTTTTGCAGAGGAACGAGTCCAGCCGACCGCAACTCTCGATCCATTTTCCGCGCCTGCAGCAGCCATCTCCATGGTGATCCAACTACGAGAACGGCCCATGGATGGTTCAGTTGGTAGTCTTGCAACTCTACCAATGGCGAGTTGCAACTGTTGAGCCCTATAGCCCCTCCCATGTTCCAAATCATAGCAGGAACCTCCCAGGTGCTTCTGTGTTTCCGCGTTACTGCGCTATATCCAAAGGCTTGAATCTTGAGTTGGATATTCAGCGAGTACCGAATACCTCCCTATAATTCCGGCCGGCTGCCCCCGTATACCGCAAAAAGCTTACCTACGGCCCAGCCGTAAGCCTCTTCCTCTCCCTCTTCCTCTTCATTTAATTATTTTGGGGGGTGAAGAATAGGACTTTATCTTGACAGTTTTACTACGGGATCCACTGAGCAACAGTATCCTTTTGCTCGCACACAGTTGAGGAGACCCACCTGGCCAAGCGCACTTCCAACATTCCATTCCTAAGACTCCTCCACCCGTTCAAAAGATCAAGACGGGTAGAACTGCGCCGACGCTACATGCCATTTACCCGACAGTGAAGCTGAACAGCCTGGCTGGAGCCACGATAACCAGCCAGTTACGTGGGACATCCGCCCAGAACAGCTCCAAAAACCATGAATTGAGATATGCAGTGGTCCCCTTGAGTAGTGGTGCCATGAAGACGAGTAGAGAGGCTATATTCACTTGCATCATATCAAGAAGCTTTCGAGTGACTACGCGTAAAGAGTGTGTTGCATCCTTGCAAAATGTTGCATCGGTATGCAGCGCTGCCTCCACCCGGTGAGAGCAGCGCCAGCAGCCACAGGGGCAACTCTCCAACTGAAACGGTTCTCCCGTCTTCTCGGGCGGCCAGCGTTTGGAACGCCGGCTCGCTGGCCTCTCTACAAGTGGACTGGATCGACGACCTCCGCGCCACATGTTGGTGAATATCCCCCAGCACGATCCGGCCATACATGACTCTCTTCTTTCTTCATGGCCACCGATTGAGCCAAGTCAAGTTGTAAGTAACATCGAAGCGTCGAGCCGGGTCGACGTGTTGGTTGACGTCGGATCTGACTCAAAATAGCCTCGGACAGTACCCGAGTAAACAAGCACCACCGGCCCGCTTTAATGCTGAGCCCGGATTGGCTCCACCTCGCCGCCTGCGCCTCTCTGCCTACACGGAGGAGATGACGACGTCTTGAAGAACGACCACAAGCCACTCGCCGCTGTCCCTCATCAACAAGCCATCCGCATCTTCTCGCATCCTGGAGACCTTCAGCAGCATCACCTATCAAAAACAAGCACAGATACAACAACCACAGTCTGCCCGTCGCCAACAACTCTCACCAGAATGAACGTCGCCGGATCCCTCGTCCGTCGCGGCCTCGAAGCCCATGCCACCCATGGCGATGAGTTCCAGCAGAACCTCCCCTTCTGGGGAGTCTTGATGCTGGCTACGACCGCTATCGTCTACTTGTTTGCCATGTTCACAGTAGGTCCTCTCCTGAAGTCGGCAAGCCCTGCTAATCCAGAATCTCCAGATTGAATACACCTTCGCCCGCCTCATCCCCACCCTCATCATGATTGAGTCGTCCGCAGACGACATTTCCTTTGAGCCCCTCGCGACCCAAGATCCCGACTCGATGAAAAAAAACCCCGAGCCGGCATCGCGCCCACAACCCATCACCTCGAGCTTCCGCCGCACTCTCACACACCTGGGAGGTTTCTCTGAACGTTTGCGCGGGCTCTCGATCTTCGTGGTCAACGCTCTCCTCGTCAACTGGATCACGGGCATCTTGTCCGTCTTCCCCATCTTCAGGTTTGTTCCGCAAGGCCTTTTGCCCGTCCTCTCCACTGTCCTCTGCGCTCAGCTTTCCCTCGGTTGGACACACATCGTCATCTCGCAGACCAGCCCCAAGACATGGTTCCGTCGTATCCCAGCCATGAGCATGTGGAAGAAAGTCGCTGCTCCAACTGCGCTCTCCGCCCTCGCCGAGCAGCTGGCAGTCTGGATCCCCCTCTACCTGGCCTTCCTCGCCGGGCTCGCCGACAACACCCCCGAGAATATGAGCGGCATGACCCCGCACCAGCAGACCATCATGAGTCTCAAGGCGTTCGGAATCGCGGCTCTCAGCCTCGTCCTCAGCTTCCTGGTCGTCATCCCCGCCAACGTTGCTCTCACCCGTGTGCAGGCGTCCCTCCTCAACGACTCTGAGGAGACGATCGTCCCGTTTGACCGCAGCTTTGGCGGAAGGGTCGTCCCAGAAATCGTCGGCGGCAGTGGTGTGGTGGGAATGCTCGATGCGTGGAAGACTTTTGGCTGGGCATCCCGCATCAGACTCATCCAGGCCTATCTCAAGGTCGTCGCTTTGCAGGTCGCTGTTACCGCCTTCTTCGCCTTCTTGATTGTGACTCAGATCTTTCTCGTTGTTGGAAATCACTGGTCGAAGCTCGTCCCCACGAATGGAGGTAAGCAAATCTAAGAAGCGGCTATGGCTTTCTTGAACGTCAATTAGTTTTGAAGCCTGCCACAACGCACAGTCGTACCAGAACAGTCTTTCCCGATGCGAGGTCAATGTATTTTCTTTTTTCTCAGTACAGCGCATAGAAACCTTCGAAAATGGGTCATAGCCCGAAAAATAAGCCTCAAGTAGGAAGTATTTCTTTTGTGACTCGTGGTTGGTCCAATAAACTCCCGCTAATAGACGTGATATGCTACGACAATTGATCCTATCCTCCACACTTCTACTCTGCCCGCGCCCTGCTCTCATTTTTGGATACCAAAACTGAGTACCAAAGCTCAATATTTTTGTCTGTTCTAATGCATTGAGTACTGATCATACCATGATGGCATGAGAATTTCGTAGGAATGAGATGTCTTCGTATTATCATATCAGCAAACCCCACACCTACAATACGGGCTAGTAGCCTCTGTCCATGCGGTTCTGCAGCAAGGCCGCTTCATGGGTCTTTGAGTTTCAACTACCTTACCTTACTAGAAAGAAAATCCGTGAAGCGGATACAAGGCTGTGCGCGAGTGAATTGTTAGTGCCATCAGTATTTGGAGGGGCAGACGTCTGTTATTGGATTGCAACGGCTCTCTCCGGGACAGCGTTTTAAAGAACAAAGGGAAGGATGGTTGGGGGATATTTTGCAGTGAATTGATTTGGATGCCGATAAGCTATCTTTGGGCTCTATTAGCAGGGATACTAGCGCCTTTTTCTTAACTATAACGACATCGAGCACTCAAGTATATTGCTGCCTAAGACAATGATAAATCTGAAGTCATAGCAAGTTGGACCCCCGATCCGAACCGAGGTCATGTGATTTGACCTGAACAAACAGAGACCGTCTATAAGACTACGATACAGGAAGGTCCGTTTCCCATCCTGCAGATAGTTCTGAATGTAGGATATATCTTATGTACCGGTAGTCCCGGAAGATGAGAGAGCGTAGTTCGCCTTACATGGAAAGGCGAAGTGATCCTGGTTCCTGAAAGTCAACAAAGCGAGTTTGAATCGCTACCTGATGTTTACGTGATTCCAGTGCTTCGGAGCTTCCTTTGAGTTCGAGGGAAAGCGACGAAGTACTATCATAGAGATTAGTACATCTCAAATGCGGCACAGGGGCCATTTGCTTTCAACTGTCTGCAACTCAGCCCGCGGTGCCGTTCATCTTTCATCGCCAGATTGATCCAGCGGCTTCCCCGCCCGCAATCGTGGCTCTTTAAGCCTAGACTGAGAGAGCTAACGGCTCTCGCGTTGACGTCGGCGAGAAACGATAAAAGACCTCGCTCTTCCTGCGTCAAGATCCTCTTTCTATACCACAACACTTTGTCTGATACAATCAGGCAACATCAGGAAACTCAACTCTTTCTCATACATGTGAGTAGCCTTCCACTTATATCTTCATGCTCTGCAGCTTGCTCGCTACCGCGGATTACTGTAGCTACGGCTGCAATCTGACGACGGCTTGGGCTCGCTTTTCACTTCTGCACCACGGGACACCCAGCATATCACATTAGCCACAACTCAATGAGCATTGGGAAATCGAGCTGATTGGAATTGTAGACACCGTCTCCTTCAACTAAGATGTCGGAAGTCAAAAAGGGCACTTGGACCGACGCTGAGAACGTGAGTTACTCCCCGCGCTCCATCGAGGCACCACCGCTGACACTCCGCAGTACCAGATGGTCTTCCAAATCCTTTCGCAGGTACTGGCCGAGAGCAAGATAACCGTCAAGTTCGATCAGCTCAACCTTCCCAATCGTACCCCACGTGCGATCTCCGATCACTGGTTAGTCCTGAAGAAGATGGTTGCTGCTCCTACGACTGGTGGTGGATCTGCGATCAAGACACCAAAGAAGGCCGCGGGTGAGACATGTTCCCGCAAGTGCAAATCATCTTTTGACGTTCGTTTACAGGCAGCAAGACGGCTACTCCGGCCAGTAAGCGCAAGGCGAACAATGGAACCGATGGTAGGCTCTGCGTACACGGATTCTCTCAAAGCTTTGACTGATATCTCCTAAGGTGATGCCACGACGCCTACCCCGAAGAGACGCAAGTCACCCTTGAAAAAGAAGCTGTCCAAGAATGAGGAAGAAGTTGCGGCTGAGGATTCCGAGGAGATGCCTGTCCTCACGGACTCCAGTGGTTCCGATGGTATGGTCCCATCGCCCGCAGATTCCTATCGATCGTATGAGCACTACACGTAGTTAGTTGATCGGTAAGCTCATGGATCATGTCCCCTTCAAAGATGGGTATCGGCTAACGTCTGTTTACTTTGTAGCTGCTGCGGGATGGAATGGAAGTCATGGGCTCAGGTTGCAGTCTTTTATCTTGGAGATTGTACCTCAGGTTAGACTTCTTCCAGGCGGAATTAGCAGATGACCGGTCTGTACAATGGCCACGAATACTTTCATTTTCGAAGTCGCAGTAGAGAAGTGAGGTTCTCTGTCTCGCCTACCCTCAACCAACAGGAAAATGCCAAGCAATGTCAAAAATGAATGGAGCCCGTGCCCTCCCGCGCCGGGCCTCCTACTGGTGTATCCGTCTCATCTCTCCATCCTCTCGATATTCTTCCCCCCTCACTCCCTTCTGCCAGCCCCTCTCACATCCTCGAAATGCATACTTGACATTGCACCTTTATTCTGATAATCCGCTCTGAGTTTTCTTTCATTGCAATTTCTGCTGCCACCGCGCGCTCACCCCATCTCGTTAGTCCTACCTGGATAGCCTCGTCCCCTTCTTGTCTGATCACACTGCATGCTTTGTGCCAGTCCGACCCAGTCACAAACAAGTCGGCCTGTTCTGCTGGATGCAGAGAGTCTTCCGCCTGCGACCGAGATTCCACTCTCTGACGTGTAATACTCGATCTGACAACGCCGCCGCAAGCCTTGCGTATAAGGGTATCCTTCGCCAGCATCAGTCACCCAGCGTCCTCCGCTCGGTATTCCCTTCTGATCTCATCCCAGTTGCTCGTTACCTCAGCAGCACAACAATGAATGGTGCCAATGGCTCCTTGCGCGCAAAGAGGAAACAGCATCCCGAGACCGCAGCAGAGAGACCGCAGAAGCAGAGAGCTATCAACGGAAAGGAGTCAGCTGGGGACAACACCCCCGAGGTCAATCCACTCTACGAGAACGAGGATATAGAGATGGAGGAAGTGAGAGTTGTTCCAGGATTGGCAGATACGGCCGAATGGCAGGCGTGTGTCGAGAAGGTCGTACGGAATGTCGTCTCGATCCGCTTCTGCCAGACCTGCTCTTTCGATACAGACCCGGCTCTGACGAGCGAAGCCACGGGCTTTGTGGTGGATGCGGAGCGAGGGTGAGGCAAAATCTTATACAGCTCGCCGAGAATGCTGCTGACCTTGCAGATACATCATGACAAATCGCCATGTTGTAGGATCTGGGCCGTTCTGGGGATACTGCATCTTCGACAACCACGAGGAGGTTGACGCCTACCCTGTGTACCGCGATCCTGTCCATGATTTCGGTATCCTGCGATTCGATCCCAAAGCCATCAAGTACATGCCGGTGGCAGCTCTCCCGTTGCGACCAGACCTTGCCAAAGTCGGCGTCGAGATCAGGGTGGTGGGCAACGACGCGGGAGAAAAGCTCAGTATTCTCTCTGGGGTCATCAGTCGCCTGGACAGAAACGCCCCCGAGTACGGAGACGGATACTGCGATTTCAACACCAACTACATCCAAGCTGCTGCTGCTGCAAGTGGAGGCAGTTCTGGCAGTCCTGTCGTCAACATCGATGGATATGCCATAGCTCTACAAGCCGGTGGTAGAAGCGATGGTGCCGCAACCGACTACTTCCTCCCTCTCGACCGGCCTCTGCGAGCTCTTCAACGTATCCAAGAAGGAAAGCCAATCACCCGCGGAACCATACAATGTCAATGGATGATCAAGCCCTTCGACGAGTGCCGCAGACTCGGGCTGACTCCGGAGTGGGAGAGTGCTGTGCGCAAAGGATTCCCCAAGGAGACTGGAATGCTGGTTGCCGAGATTATCCTACCGGAAGGCCCATCGGACCACAAGGTCGAAGAAGGAGATGTTCTCATCAAGGTGAACGACGAATTGCTGACCCAGTTCGTCCGACTGGACGATATCCTCGATTCCAGTGTGGACGGAGAGGTCAAGCTCCTGCTGCAGCGTGGTGGGGAAGACGTGGAAGTTACAGTCAACGTTGGAGATCTTCACGCCATCACCCCGGATCGGTTCGTTTCTGTGGCAGGTGCCAGCTTCCACAATCTTTCATATCAACAAGCTCGGTTGTACGCTGTGGCTTGCAAAGGGGTGTTCGTCTGCGAAGCCACCGGATCTTTCAGATTCGAGAGCACGGACAACGGCTGGATCATTCAAACTGTCGATCACAAGAAGACTCCTGACCTGGACGCGTTCATCGCGGTCATGAAGGACATTCCAGATAGGTCGCGGGTGGTTGTCACCTACAAGCACCTCCGAGACCTACACACGCTCAACACCAGTATCCTGCATATCGATCGACATTGGTCGAGCAAGATGAGAATGGCAGTCAGAAACGACGAGACCGGTCTCTGGGACTTTTCTGACCTCGCCGATGCTATTCCTCAGACCCCCCCCGTCCCGCGCACGGCAAGTTTCATCCAGCTAGAGAATACCCAACATCCCGCAGCTGCGGAAATCGTGCGCAGTTTTGTCCGGGTTCTGTGCCATATGCCTGTCAAGCTGGACGGATTTCCTCGCAATCGGAAGTGGGGCATGGGCGTCGTGATTGACGCAGAGAAGGGGTTGGTGGTCATATCTAGAGCCATTGTACCCTACGATCTCTGTGATATTTCTATTACCATTGCTGACTCCATCATTGTCGAAGGCAAGGTGGTCTTCATGCATCCTCTCCAGAACTACGCCATCATCAAGTACGATCCGTCTCTTGTCGATGCCCCCGTCCAGAGTGCGAAACTGAGCGAGAAGCATGTGTTCCAAGGTGCCTCGACATACTTTGTGGGCTTCAACCAGAATATGCGCATTGTCATTGCTCAGACAACAATCACCGATATCACTGCTGTGGCCATCCCTGCCAACTCGGGAGCCCCCAGGTACCGAGCTGTGAACGTTGATGCGATCACCGTCGACACAAGCCTCAGCAGCCACTGTGGAAGTGGTGTGCTGGTTGGTGAAGACGGAACTGTGCAAGCTCTGTGGCTCACATACCTCGGCGAACGATCCCATGTCACCCAGAAGGATACCGACTACCATCTTGGCCTGGGAACACCGACCCTCCTCCCAGTCATCAGGCAGATCCAGCGCGGCGAGCAACCCAAACTGCGCATGCTCAGCGTCGAGTTCAACGCTATCCAGATGAGCCAAGCGCGCATCATGGGCGTCTCCGAGGAGTGGATCAAGAAGGTGGCCGAAGACAACTCGGCTCGCCATCAACTCTTCATGATCCGGAAACGTACCTTTGAGCGTGGTGATGAGTCTGGAGCTCTTCTCGAAGGAGACGTCATCCTGTCCCTCAACGGCAAGATCATTACGCGTGTCTCCGAACTTGATGTGATGTACGACCACGAAATCCTCGACGCCGTCATCGTCCGGGATTGCGTCGAAATGTCCCTGAAGCTTCCAACTGTGTCAGCCGATGACTTGGAAACCAACAGAGCCATCAGCTTCTGTGGAGCCATTCTGCACAAGCCGCACCATGCCGTCCGCCAACAAATCAGCAAGCTGCACAGCGAGGTGTATGTATCCGCACGCTCACGGGGGAGTCCAGCGTACCAGTACGGTCTTGCCCCTACCAATTTCATCACACACGTGAATGGCAAGGCGACGCCGGACTTGGAAGCGTTCCTGAAGGCTGTCATTGACATCCCTGACAACACCTGTACGTCCCACCTCTTCTCCCTTGAATGGATTTATATACTGACTAGCTCGCCACAGATTTCCGCCTCAAGGCTATGACCTTCGACAACGTACCCTGGGTCATCACCATGAAGAAGAATGACCACTACTTCCCCACCATGGAGTGGATCAAAGATGCCTCGGAGCCGAACGGCTGGAAGCGCGCCACGTACGAGCAGGGCAAGGTCGTGGATGGCGAGGGCAAGGAGGGTATCAATGTCGTGGCCGCGGATACCTTCGAGGAAGGGGACCAGGGGGATGGTGGTATTTGAATGGCAAGGCGGAGATGGTGTGGGTGTGGAAGTGGGAGTGGATGGATACCCCAGGTGTAGAATAGCTAACAGCATGACTTGGAGCAATTAGATCAAAGAGAGCGCCTGCTTTTGAATGTTCTGCATTGATGATGACTCTGCATTGATGATGACTTTCTCGATTGTGCGGATACCAGGCGATGCATGATATTGCTAGATTGTTATTTTGATTTACGAATCAGACGCGGCGGGTCACAGTGCGTCTCGAGTACATATATGGATATCGTAGATTAACTCTATTCTCCTGTCCGGATGCGCCGGTGCTGGGCGCAAGCAAACTGGTATCGCTCAATGTCGTCAGTGCTATTCGCAAAACCAACCGACCACCAATAGCGCCAATGTCGCCCCCCGGTAAAGTTTGAGAACCCATCACGCATTTCAAACCAGGCCACTCGCCCGCTCAATGTCACCAAACCTGCCCCATCACAATCACAGCTTGCCCGTGATAACATTCCGCTCGAAGATCCGGATCCCAACCACGTCCGAGAGGCGCATGCCGTCGATGGTCTCGACCTGTAATCCCGTCTTCACGATCCCATCCTCGTCGTCCTCGCTGTCGGGAAAGTCGTATTTACTTTCATCTACCCAGCCGCCGGCACTCGACCCCATGACGAGCTGCGCCAGGGCTTTGGCAGACGTCCAGTCCAGTTCTTTCGCTTTGCCGGAGGCGGGCCTCGGCATTGGCTTGCGGCGGACCAGACGATCGACGGAATGGTCCAGGGCGAGGTACTCGAGTTTCATGTCGGGGTTGTGAGCAATAGCGTCGACGGTGAACTTGCGGAACTCGCGCATAACCCACATGCAGTTGTCATCGGTGTGTAGCACGATAGTGTGCAGGACGCGGAGGGAGGTCAAGCCGGGCATGTATTGAAGAAGCGTGTGCTGGTCTCAGTCAGTTTGCATCATGCGGCAGATTGAGAGGAGAATTACCATAGTATTTGTGCCGAAGCTGCAGGCCAGCTCCTCCAGTTTCTTTGCCTGCTGACATAATAGCATCATGGTCTTGATGTTGAAGTCCCATTCCAGACTGATATTATCATTTCTGACGACCAAGACTCGCAGCGTGGCTGCATGCCTCTTCAAAACCGACTTTCTGATCTGTTCAGTGGTGACTGTTGTCTTGGCCGGTGTGCCCTCACCGCGATCCTTCGCGACACGCTCCATCAGGATCAGCTCCGTCAGGTTGTCAAGCTGGGACAGGCAGCCAAGCAGCGGTAACGTAACATGGTCAGTGTGGACCTTATGCAGTTGCAGAGGGAGCAGCTTGTTCTCCTTGGCCGCGAGATTCCAGAAAGGAGTTTGGGGTCCGACGTTGAGGAGAGTGATGCTCTGGAGAACGTTTAGATCGATACCACGGTACAGATACGATGCCTTGATGGGTATCAAGTAGATCGAAAGCGACTCCAGAGTCAGACCGCGTGTGCTTCGGACGTAGTCGCCCATTTCTTGCTCAAGTGCTTTCATCCGATCGGCGCTCAGGTTCTGCCGTATGGATATATAAGCCTCTTGGACCCGGTGAGAAATCCCGTCCACCTTTTGGGTGATCTCGTCCAACTCTGCCTGTAGACCCTCTACGTTTCTCATGTCAGTCTCGACTTCCAACCCGGACTTGAGACTGATCAAATCATTTTCAAGACATCCGCTGCGCTTTCCCAGTTCGGCGCGCATGTCTAACATCGCCTGGAGCGTTTTGCCAATCGTTGGGACCTCCGTGGCAATCTCTCGAACGTTCTGCTGGAGCTCTGCAAACTCGTTCCCCGTGAGCGTGTCGGCTTTGAGGACGTCCTCTGGCTCTTCTGTCGCGGCTCGAGCTTCTCTCGGGACAACTAAATCGAGACCCGACTCCTCAGAAAGGCCTTCGTTGGCCGTTGTCTCAAATTCAATGAGCAACTCGGACCCCTCGGGCTCATCGACATCGATGTCATCTGGATTCGATGTTTCCAGGCCGTCGATTGATTTTTTCTTCTGCTCAGGGCCACCGCACAAGACTGAGCTTCCCGAAACCACAGCTCCACTCACCACAGCACCTTCGCTTGATCCATTCCCTATGCTGGCGCTAGAAGAAGCCGATGCCTCTCCACTCTCTTCCGCCTTTCCCGTATCACTTTCAAGGTACAGACGGGCCGCCTTCTCAATCATCTTCAGGGTATTTTGACCTTCAACCGAAATATCGCTTCCTGGCTTGAGATAGCTCATGAGTTTAGCTGCCACTGGTGCCAGACAACGGATGAACCGTCTTTTAGGGTCTTCTTCAGACTTCGGCTTTGGCTTCTTAGCCTCTGGCTTGGGTTTTGGAGCAGTGTTTTCAACTCCCAAGATGCGTCCAAGAGCAGATTCCTGCTTTTTCTTCTCCTCCTCTGCTTTCAGAATTTTGGACGGTGCATTCGGATCCGCTGCGCCAGGGACTGGGGCGAGGGGGGGAGGTCCGGGTGGTGGAATTGGTTGTCCGAACAAACCGCCCTGATTAGAGTCGTCTCCGGATGGAGGTTCAGGCAGAAGATGTGGATGTGGCTTTCGAGCTCTGGCTACCATTACCTCGGAAAATGACAATGTTAGGGAACTCAGAGCTGGGCTCCCTCGAATGCAATCCCGTAGCTCGTCTATGTACTCCATGGTGTCCATATCCAGCACCGTCAATTTCTTGAGTTTCTTGAAGCCAGAGAGCGTTGGTGGTGGGGCTCGATTCTGAACGCTGCTGCCTGGGGGATTTTGGCATATCTTTGCAACTTTGTTGCCGAGTTTGAACGAATTATAACTGCCCGCAAGTATGGCTGAGAGAGGGGGGTGAGAGGAGCTCGACGACTCTCCGGCGCCAAATGTCGAAGGGAGCAGAGATGTTGGTAGAGATTGAAGTGGCTCGTATATGGAGGCACCTGCTTGCATCCGAAGATGAAGATTTTGGATCGCCGGTATCTGATGCAATGCCTTGAACACCGGCCGGCTGAGCTCGACTCGGATGTCCCATCTACTCGGGTCAGTCTCGACACCTCGTCCAAATCTGCGAGTACTCACCGAAATGTCTCCAGAGCCACAGCCTTGCGCAATGTCAACAGCAAGAGTGTATTCATGAACTTCCCACAGCTGACATCAAAGAGGTAGTGCCGGTACGCACGTTCACCTTTCACCCCACCACTTTGCGCCTCGAGTGTAAACTCCTTGAGGTACTGGGCGTAATTGTACTCGCTAGTTGCGAAGGTTTCGAGACCGCCCGCCAGGCTGTCGATAGTGCTGTCGCTGGCGGGGTCATCGTCGTCGGGGAACAGGACGTAGAAACTCCTGTAAATCTGCTCTGCTGCGAGGTCGCGGAAGTGTTTGGACACGAGGGACAATGTAATCAGGTCCTGCGAAGAGGCCTGTGTTTGCATCTGTCAGCCCGATATCCCCACGTCCCATGTGCCCTAGCAGCCTTGGCCCATGGGACAGCTGGAGCGAACTGGATGGGGATGCCTACGTGGCTGAAGATCTCCTTTTTGGTCTCGACAGGCAGAGCGAGGAAGTTCAGAGGCTGCTTGGGAGGCGTGGAACCTGGCGAGGAACTCGTCAGAGGCACTGTCTCTGATGCGGTCGGGGTCGCCATCGCGGGGGTGGGAATGTAGTTGGAGCTTGGATGCTGGGCGATAGTCTCTAGACCGAGAACATGGAGCGAGCGCCTCCAGACATCCTCTTGATCGGGTTTCTTGATGGGTGTTGTTGTTTTGCGTTGTCGATTGAAGGAGGTCAGCGCAGGCATGTTATGGTGGTGGCCGAGACGAAGGTCGCACTTGCACTTGCAGCTGCATGCGGATCTAGATGTGACTGATCGCAGTCTAGCCTGGCAAGCTACTCACTAGGTGAGCAGCTAGCTCACCCGCCAAGCAGGGTGGGGCCGTGCGTTACGGGCCGTTGACCGTTTGTGGGGGCGGGGCGCTAGTACGAAGCATAACTTAGTATCTATAAGTGTCGACCTGGGGACTCCATCACGCCGGATCCGTCATCGGTGATTCCAGCGTTACCTGCCGTAGCTCCCTCTCTGCTGTGAACCATCCTGTGGAATCGTGCATGCTGATACGAGGGTGGTCACAATCGAGTACCTTTGGATTGTTACTCTTAAATGCGCAATTGAGTTATACAAAAACCCATTGCACTCGACGAGTGGCGTCAACTGGCCAGAACCGACACACTGGCTTATTCGCTTCGTGTTTTCTGGTCTTTCCATGGTACGGCCTCCGAGTCCATGTGAATGAGTTGGCAGATCAAACACGCCCGGAATATACAGTCCTGCACTGACACATCACTTATTGTCTTTCCGCAACCAGCCAGGGCCTAAGCGGGAGCTTGCATTCTCCCCCCCATAGTCCTTCATCACCCAGCACCGTCGCAGTCCGAGCAAGCTCTTGAGCGCCCGCCGCCGCCGATCCTGTTCCTGTCGAATCCCTCTCCTCTCTTCCGGGCTCACCATTCTCGTTCCATGCCATCCCTTTCCCCGTCCCGATCTACACCAGGTCCCATGCCGCGATGCCTCCGAAGGGGCCCATGGCAACCTTCCCCTTCTTCCTCATATAATCCTGCCTACTCAGGCCCCTCGCATCCTTCCCTTCTACGGAATTGATACTGAAGACGCTGATCTTTTGTCCAGGGGCACCAAGCTCCTTGGCCTTGATATCAAGGTACCACCAAAAGTCTGTCTTCTCAAACGGCACATAGTCTTCTCTGCGTCCATCCACACCCTCGACCTTCAGGACCATAACGTACGGTTTCCCCAGACCGTTTCTCTCCTGATCCCAATGCTCGCAAATCGCGCTGAATTGGAAACGCACCATCTCGTTGCCGCCGGCCCCAGAAACCCGAATGTGTTTCTGCGGAGGAGAGAACGAATTGACATCGAGGGAATGTTTGCTCTCGGCGTCGCCATAGATCTGTAGCGGTTCTTCACCGCAAGGACCGATCATGTATTCATCCCAGGTGGGAATGCGGCTGCCGGTGAGGAAGAAGTGCGAGGAGTCGGCGGGGTAGTGATTTAAGCCGAAGTCTGAATTGGGCATCGTGAATTGCGAGGGAGTGAAATTCTTGTTGTATGATGAGCCACTGACGTGACCTGCGCCCCAACAGGGATCGATGAGTTTCCTGGGAACACATAAGCACGTTTTAAATCGGGATGATGAAGCTTACCATTCTCCGCCATCGATTCGAACAGCATTCCATGCATGACCAGAAGGGTCAGGGGCAGGTGGCCTTTCACCTGGTTTGAGAGGCCTGTGGCCAAATCCTTTGCCATGGCCTGTAACCATCACAGCTTCCATTCCAGCCTTTAGTGCAATAGCCGCGAACAAACCTGCGTACCCCCCACAAACAGCAAGACCGGTTACGATGGTATCCTTTGGCTCTACATGCTTCACTCGGTTTCCAAAGAAAGCATCGACGTCATAGGCAATGTTATGATGTAGCCAGGTAAATATCGCCCTCGCCTTGTCCGTAGCAGAAGAGAAAGAAGTACAGAGCATATCCGCCAGGTATCCAGTGAGATCATGGCTCCTCGGAAGTGACTGGCGCGGATGTTGCGCAGCAAGTCTATCTGGACCCGAGAAATCCCTGCATCGCAAACATGCCGAGGACGCAGGGGCAGTAGGGCGGGCCTGGGTTGCTTTAATTTCCCTCGCGCTCGGCTTCGAACTCAGATTGATAGGCGGTGGAACACTATTCGATGGTATCTTTAGCCTATCTGCGACCCTGATCCCCGTCTTCTCTTCCAAGAACTGCGTGAAGTGGCCCACTTCCCATTCCTGAGGATAATCCGGCCATGCGTACATTTCTGGGTGATTCCCGCTTCCATCAAAGAATACGATGGCAGGGTATCTGTTTCCGCCATACTTGTGCATCAGAGCGCTATTCTCATCACCGTTGATCTTAGCAATGACCAGTTTGTCGGATGCAAATGCGAAATTCTCTCCAACCATCTGGTATGTCGCTGCAATTCGCACACAGTCCGAGCAGCGCGGCCCATAGAAATCAACCAGTGCGTACTTTCCCTCGATAGTAGAATAGAAATTCCCCGCGTTCAATTCCACCACAGAGAGTCCTGACCTCGTGACGGAGAGCCTCGGGGCCGGCGCCACTGCATCTGGGGTCTCGGTCTGCTTGCTCCCAAAACCCATCTGCAGAATCGATCTGGTAGCCGTAGAAGGTGGCGGTGACCTCCTTGCAGGCTGAGGAGGTGGCGGGATTTCAGCCTCACTGTGACTGCTCCTAGGTCTGTCGGGCATTTCCCGTGGCTCATTCGGTCTTGGGGGCACCCTAGGCGCCAGGTCCTTCTCCCTAACAGGCGCTTCCCTCGCTGGAAGATACGGCAAAGATCTTGCTGCAGCATTTCGAGGCCGTATAGGAACTGTGGGTACAGAGCGCACCTCGATTAGAGGAACTTTGTCGAGTTTTGAAGCTTCCCCTTGGCTTCGAGCCCGTGCTTCCTTCTCCCTCGCCCTCCTGTCGCTGTCCTTCCCCTTTGCGACCCTTGCTTTCTCCTCCAGCTCCCTCTTTGTGGGGGGCAGAGGCGGCAACTTGGCGTCTCCCAGTGCAGGCGGTAATCTCCTCCCGTCCCCCGAACTGACCGTCGTTGTGCTCGGTCCATACCCTAAGCTCATCCCCGAGACTGCAGAGCTTTGCGACATGGTGGACGCGTTCGAGCCCCTACGTACCATCCGAGTGCCGGGTACCACTTGCGTCGAGACCTTACGCGGAGGGAGAGCGGGCGATGGCTGCGAAGGCTTACGCGTGGGGAGAGGAGGAGGAGCATTGCGGGCTGGTAGAGATGGGTTGTTTGCTGAGGGTTGGGAGAGCTGGTCCCGGTCGACTAGTGGGGGCGGGAGGAGAACTTGGCCTCTTGCGCCGAGGGGTTGATTGCTCGGTCGCTGCGAGACTGGAGAGCCAGAGCTTGCGATGGGAGGATTGTTCACTGTGTGTCTGGTCGGGAGGGTTGGCCGGTCCACTGGACGAGGAGGTGGCGGCGGTATCTTGCCTGCTGAGCCCGGAGTTATAGGAATACCATTGCTCTGCTGGTTGAGGGCTGCGATGCGGGCTTGGAGCGAAGTGAACTGTGGTTCTGCAGTTTCTGCCATTGCATACTGTTTCGTAGAAGATGCCAGGTATTGTTCTAATCAATGTCCGGTACGGGCTCAAAGCCTGCGTTAGTGATTGTGATAAAAAGAAGGTGAGGGGGGAGGGGGGAATGCTCGACGCTGCTGTAGTACGTGAATTCAAGTTGGCATCGAGGAACGAGTCCTACCAAGAAAAGAAGATATCAATTGATGTTGGGTGGAGAGGACCATGAGGCGTGGTTTGCTGGCTGTGCTGGTGCGCCGAAACTCCATCCAAGGCCGCCAAGCCCTCGTTACTGGATTTAGCGTCGATCGGGTCTTCCGTATAGGTAGATCATCTAGATGGTCCAGACTCGCCACGGAATATCTTTTAAATATTTTGTCAGAAACAGCTGGAGACGTGTAATGCAGTGGAGAGAATTTTGCTGACAACTTCGTGCAGGTCTTTCAATATCCAAGTCTCTAGACTGCGCTGCTTCTTCTTGGTGTTGTTGTACGGTCTCACAAGTCCGAGTTCGTGTCAGGTTCTGATGGAGGGAAGTGGTTCCTGAATTGAGTTTTCCCGACCGAAACTCTCAGCAATGGAGCCCAATGCTTAAACTCACATCGATATCGCCACTGTCGGTTGTCTACATCTGTACACAGTACTGTACTGTACTGTACTGTAGAAGTAGGGCCACGACTCGGCATTATCGGTTTATGAGTTAGAAGGTGGGTTTGGCTCTTCACGCGACGATGGCAAATGAGGGATGAATGAGTGGGCGGCTCTCGGAGGAGGATCGATGCTCATCTGCGAGAAAATGAGTTGCACATGAGGACGGGTTGACCAGGGAGGAGATTTGTGCTAGGTCCCAGGCTCAATAAACAAAACAACATTGTCATTTACGAGAAGGTTTATGCAGTAGCCGGTTTGAAAGATTAAGCGGATTTGTTTTCCCGATGGTATCTATGCCGCCTGCAACGAGACACGTCAGCCAGTGCTGCGGCGGATTCAAGATCGCCACGGTTTGAGTTTGAATCCGCCGTGATGGACGTATCGCGTTACGCCATTGCGGGTCGCAGCTCTGTGCGTATAGACATTCGTTGCAGCTCTGTGAATACCAAAAGTATCTGAGGGTGGAGTTTGTTTGGAAAGCCTGGAAGCTAGAAGAGGTCGAGTCTGTGCCCTTGGGTTTGAAAGAAGAGACAGAGTATGATATTGGAAATCACAATTATAAAAGTTGGTGCATCTTGGGAAACGGAGATAAACGATACGATGGGGGCAGTTGCAGTGACATAGAAGAGCGTTCTGGGCGGATATCGAACAGGCACGGCAAAAGAGGAAAAGGTCATCCGGTTGTTTTGTTTATTTTCCTATCCGCCCTAATGGATAAACACGAAAAGGACGTCTCAAGCTTGTCGGCACAGAGCGGCCCGCGACGACCGACAGTTTCATGACAACGAGCTTCGCGATTTGTATCCTCATATACCTATAGGTAGGTCCATCGTCACGAAAACTTCGCACTCCGGTCGAGCCATATATACAGGTCAGAAGAACAGCATGACAGAACCGACCGCAGTCTCGGTGCCAAATGCCGGCCTCGAAATCCCGCTCACCGATTACGTCAAACTCACCCTCCTGCCGTTATACCTGTTCCTGTCCCTCATCCAGGTTGCCATTCGTCGTATCAAGAGCCGGGGTAGCCGTGAGCTTCCATTCCGAAAAGATTATATCCTCACGGTCGCACGGTATCTGAGCCTCTCACTCTCCACAGACCGGCTAATCTGACCTGAGCCGGCCAGCGCAGCGCCCGTCCCCGTATCATTCTCACGCTGCGGATACGACGCCTCTGTCGCCGTCCTCTCATCGCCGCGCTTCCAGCTCCACGCAGCGACGCTCTACCAGCCCGTGTTTGAGGAACGTGTTGCAGGGTACTGGATGTGCAGAGGTGCGCCCGGCCACCCCACCGCCCCCGCATCGTCAAGCATCGTGCTCTACTATATCCACGGCGGCGCATACGTCGAGGGGAGTCCTGCTCGCTTCCTGGCGACCGTGCTGAGAATCGCCGAGCTGGCTGCGGAGAGAGGCGTGACCCTTTCTTGCTTCGCTTTGAGATATTCGTACGCGCCAGAGGCAAAGTGGCCCGCCCAGCTCGACCAGGCCGTCGCTGGCTACCGCTATCTCACCGAGAATCACAAGATCGACGCAGGAAGCATTGCGGTGCTGGGGGACTCGGCTGGCGGGCACCTGGCGCTCAGTCTGCTCGTTCGGATCCACGAGATGGAGCTGCGCCGACCGGGGAGAGGGGTCTTCCTGACCAGTCCGTGGGTGGACTTGAGCTGTTCCCCGCGGCCGTCCTGGGAAAGCAACAAGTACAAGGATTTCCTCTCCCGGTGCGCCCTCGTGAGATGCGGAAAGCAGCTCTACCCGAGCCAGCAGAGCTACGAGACAAGCCCGTTCATCGACTTCTCGAGACCGTTGGCGAAGGGGACGTCTTGGAAGGATATCCTACCGAGTAGGGTGTGGATGTCTGCTGGAGGCCACGAAGTTTTCCTCGACGAGATTATTGCGTTCAAGCAGATCCTGGGCAGAGATGGCGTGGATGCGGACGTGGAGGTGGAGATTGGCGGCATACATGTCTGGCAAGGCACGGGGGACATTTTCGATGTAGGGAAGTATCTGAAGATGGAGGGGAACCTTCCAGACAGCTCCATGAGAGGTGCCAGAAACATCGCCAATGCTATCCTGAAGGGGGCTGAAGGGTGGGCTTGAGTGCTGTTTGGCTCCTGAAGATACACAGGATTCGGACACCTCGATTCCATTGCTGCGTTGAACGCTCGCCTTCTCGCGTCGAACACCACCAGTTGATTCCGGATCTGTGACCAAAACACGTACTGAATATTTATCAAATCTTCCCGCAGGAATGCTCAGAGTCGGCAATGACGCTCAGGAACAGACGCATACCAGATATTTGGCACTGCTCAGCCTCCCAAATGAAGTCTATTCTATTTTTCCCTCTGCAAGCCCCTTGCAGAAACTGCGAGCTGTGAAGCACAACCCAGACGAGAGCTGATCGCGCTGAAATCTTTCCCAGGAAGCGCTTGCTGGATGTCTGAAAATCATATATCTAAACGAGCTGCCAGCAAATAATGCCAAAATGCCAAGATAAATCTACACTGACATAGCGCGATCATGAAAGGGTACACTACGATCAAAGATACGACTTAACTTGTTCCTCACTCCACTCCCAGAACTGCGTGGCAATCCCAGTGCCGCCTTCTTCCTTGGATTTGCATGCCGCTTCGAGATCTGCTCGCAATGGGCCATAACGACCCCACGGGATGACTGGAAGCGTTAGGTCGTGTTGTATCAACGAGCTGATAACTTACCCCAGGCTCCATTGTTGTCAATGGTAACATCTGGCGAAAGACCAGCGAAAAGCTCCGTGTAAGCACCGTGGATAGGTTCATAGAGGAATATTTGCAGAATCGCGTTTTGCCAGCGAGCAATATGTCGCTGAAGGTCGCTGGATAGGTTTCCAGGATTGAGAGCCTGTACGCATCAGCATCAGCACCCTCCGTCAACAAAAGGACCAACATACCACACTGATAATTCCATCATTCCCATATCGCTTTGCGAACTCCTTGGCGTGCAGCAGATTCCCGGCCTTACTAAGACCATATTTGTGCCACGGATTTTGATCAACCTTGTAGTCTAGATTTCTCATGTCCACTCCACCCTTCGGCGAGAATCCTTCCGCAGCACTACTCGAAACCCAAACAACCCTCGTAGTTCCCGGCACATTGAGATGCGTACTGGCCTTCAACAGCGGCGTCAAAAGTTTGGTAAACAAGAAAGGCGCAACGCAGTTAGTCCCGAGATGCATCTCGTATCCTTGTTTTGTTTTGCTACCTCGCTGGGGAGTCAAAACGCCTGCATTATTCCATAGCACATCCAGCCTCTTCTCTCTCGATAAGAATTCTTCGGCCGAGGCTTTGATTGTAGATAGGTCGCCGAGGTCGAGATGGAGGTACTCGAGGGCGCCCTTGGAATTAGGGAAGAGGGTTTTGATGGATTCAATTGCTCTGGAGGCCCTCTCAGAAGAGCGAGTTGCGACGTAGACTTTGGCGTTGCGGGAGTAGAGGATTTGGGCAAGCTCTTTGCCGACGCCGCTGGAGGAGCCGGTGACGATGAAGACCTGTTGCGTTAGTTGCGATGTCCCATTGAAGACCGGAGGAGGTTATACTTTGCCAGACTGATCTGGAAGGGTTTTCTCGGTGAACTTCGCCGTGGGCGGGAACATCTGGCTGATCACATTGCCCATCTTCGCTGTATGTACACGAAGTATGGAGGGCAATTGATTGCTCGCTGTGAAGATGGGAATTGATATAGAGATGTAGCTGAAGGAGAGGGATCTCCGAACCAAATTTCCGTCACTATCACCGTTGCAGCTTGGCCTGAACTTTCGGTCTCGGCCTTTCTCATCTTGTCTTGGACTCGGCCCCGAATGACACGCATCTCTCCCTCATGACATCTGCAGAGAGTGTGATGTCTTGAAAGACAAGAGCCGCATTACTAGACAACTGCCGCGTGATGAAGGCGTCTGCTGATCGATGTGTGGATCCCAGGCGCCATGTGGATATGGATTTAAGGTTTAGGCTGTCTTCCTCTCGGGAGACGCGGTTTTGTTTTCTTTTTGTTGCACACCGCATCGTAAGCATAAGCCGAGTAAGCTTTTGACTGGCGGGTGGCTGGGCAAGTATAGCCGCTGGTCGTGTACCTCTGTTTAAAAAGGTGAAATGGAGAGAGAACTTGAGACGCAAAGAGCTGGTGGTACAGAGGACCGGTCCATGCGACAAGAAATAATTGCGAGTTGCTATCGCTTTGCACGTCTGTTAATATCGCGTCGCAATGCCTTGCGAGGATAAGGTAAAATACTGACCACCGGGCGCCGACGCTAGCCGCCGCCACATCCAAGCGCGCTTGACGCGACTAAAAAATCCGTCTTGAATCCCGACGACTATGCGGCCGGACTGAACCGCCAGTCCCTGGCCTTCTCCATATTGTGATGGATGCTCTCGACGACGAGCAGGATATCCACCTTGAGCGGGCAGCGCCCAGTCTTCTCGCAGATCTAGGGGAATCTCTGGGGCCATTCCTGAAGAGGTCTGGCCGTATTCGCCGAAATGTTCATCTCGCAGATACAGATCGGCTCGTGAACCTCGTAAGCTGCCGTTTTCCCACTTTTGACTCGCCTACTAATTTTCCCAGCTCGAACCCTTCCAGGAGCTCCCCCAACTTCTCGATCCGCACCTCAAGACATTCGTACCTCTCCTGGCTGGGACATTTATCGAATGTCTCCAAGTCCCTCAGAAGAAACCAACTGATACCCACCTCTTAATGCCACTTCCCAAGGCTATATGCAAGCTGCTGTACACGTTCTGTAAGATTCGAGGAGAGAAAGTTGTCGTACAATTTTTAAGCACAGAGACAAGGCATCTCGAGTTGCTTCTCTCTGCCCTAGAGATAGGAAGTGAAGACAAGGGCCACACTTCAAGCACGGTATGGGGCTGGGAGGAACGATACATCACACTCCTCTGGCTCTCGCAGCTGCTCCTCGTTCCCTTCGACCTTGCAAGTATCTCATCTCACGGCACAGAGGACAATGTGGAGTTGCACATACCCAGTCTCGTAATTCCGCCCAACGTTCCAGCGGTAACGTTGAGAGTCATTTCATTAGCCGTTCGTTATCTTTCGTCATCTGGCAAAGAGAGAGATGCCGCCAAAATCCTTCTGGTGCGGGCCGCTTTGCGGCCGGATATGCAGCAAGTGGGTGTTCTCCAGGCATTGGTTGAATGGGCTCTCTCTTGCCTAAACCCTACCTCAAACCTCCAAAGCTCGCCTTACTACTACATCGGAATTCTTTCTTTCCTCGCTGGGATGCTTGTTTCGTCGAGTGGGACTCCTAATATGCTGCAATATGTGTCTCGTATTTCCAATATCACCAGGAACCAGGATGACATGCCGAGCACTATTTTGGACGCCATCAAGAAATCAGCCGTGTCCCGCAAAATTATAATCAAGATCTTGCGTGCCATTGCGTTGCTTGAACTTTCGAATCCGCATCTGACGGACTTGGACCGTGTCCAAACTCTGATAGGTGACCTGCTGGACTCTCTCGAAGACCCGGCTACCCCAGTCCGGCTGGCTGCTAGCAAGGCTCTCAGCATCATTACACTCAAGCTCGATTCTGATATGGCGTCTCAAGTAGTAGATGTGGTTCTCGATACATTTCATGGAACTTACAGAACTGAGAAAGGCATCCCGAATGTTTCTGGTGTCAAGCCATTCCAGTGGCATGGTCTCGTCTTGACATTCTCGCAACTATTATATCGTCGTTCCATCCAATTGGAACGCCTTGCCCCTGTCTTAAGCGCCCTTCGCTTGGCTTTGTCATTCGAAAAACGCACCGCAACATCGGCCACATCGACAGGAACTAATGTTCGAGACGCAGCAAATTTTGGTATCTGGGCGCTCGCGAGGAGATATTCAACAGCGGAGCTGGAAAAAATTAACTTGGAGCCAATCAATAGCGGCTTGAACAAGCTCCAGCCCGCCCTACAGACTCTTGCTATTGATCTTATTATCTCTGGGTCATTGGATCCAGTTGGGAATGTCCGTCGTGGCTCTTCGGCTGCGTTACAAGAATTGATTGGACGAAACCCAGGCACAATCCGCGAGGGAATCAAGGCTGTGCAGATCGTCGACTATCATGCAATAGCACTTCGGTCGAGGGCCGTGAGAGAAGTTACCATCGAAGCCGCTTCGCTTTCAGAAGCCTACTACCATGGCCTTTTGCGAGCACTGATGGGCTGGCGGGGCGTGAAGGACAGAGATGCTGCTGCTAGAAGTGTCGCCGCCTCCGCGGTTGGAAAGCTTGTCTGGGCCAAGAGGCTTCGAACTCAAGAGCAGAGGTCGCAGTACCGAGCAACATTGAAAAGTATCTTCGGAATGATGAAGCCTCTTGGAATTCGGGACGGCGATGAGCGTCATGGATTGATTCTTTGCCTGGCAGCTATTATTAGCCCTTTCACAGAGGAGACTTTTCACGGTCCGAGTGGTGAACGGCTTGACACAGCCATGTCAGTACTTGAAATTACCGGCAACATCCTGAGTTACGTCAATGACAAGTGGCCCACTATCAGTAACCAACTCTTGATCGCACAAGCAACCTCTCAGTTGTTTCTAGCCACGAGCGGATTGTTGAGGCTCGATAACATTGAAACCACTTTACAAGTTCGCGTAATCTCGGGCCAATTGGCGGCTATGGATAAGTTCATTGTCATTGGAGGCTCTTCTGCCAGTATCATCTCAGATGCCGCTGCAGACCTCTTAACACTGGTCGACGAGGCCAAGAAGGACATGCTTATCAAGCAGTACATTTACAACTCCAAGACATTCCCTAAAGGCCGGCACGCTTCATCAAATGGCGCATACCTGCAAACACTTTTCAAAATATTTCCCTTGGCATCTCTACATCAAAAATCCATTATCACCACAATCCAGGAAATCTGGGCCGAGGATGCAGATATCGAGACGCGAGTCGAGTTACTCCGATGCCTTGGAACCAGTCACATTTTTCACAATAACCTAGATCCATTCTTCAGCCTTGTCGAGGAAGGATTGGATGACTTCACCACGAACGCTCAAGGAGACGTTGGTTCCAAGGTCCGCATCGAAGCAGCAAAGGTTGTTCGTGTTATTTGGGAGACAGCAGACAGTTCTGCAGAGAAGCTGGGGATTAGAAACAGGCTTTGCGGAAGGACACTCCGGACCGCAGCAGAGAAGCTAGACAAAGTTCGACGACAGGGGCAGCGATGTTTACTTCTTGATCAGTCTGCTTGCCCCACCCCCAATCTCGCAATCCATGCTAATGAAAAAAACAGTGACGAGATCTCCAGTCTGCAATCCCTCGATCCCTCGTCAACTTCTTATTTCCTCAACTTACTTTACATCCAGCTCCTTCCTTGGTTCACAACCTCTCCGCATGCATCCTTGTGGTCCAAAACCCTTCTCTCTGGCTATGTGACATCGGCAGACACCGGCGCATCAAATCTCGTCTCCGCATCCCGCTCCGCCCTACTCTCTTTCTGCGAAGCCTCGCTTCCGAATATCTGTTTGACCAGCCAAACCCTTTTTCTTATTATCAAATCCACTGTGCAGAGCACCAATGACCGGATACTAGTTTCTGCTCTTGAGGTAGTTAAATTTCTGTTTGATATGGGGATCATGCAACAAAGCAATATTGAGTGGAGCAGTTTCTATTTCTGGGTGCAGAAGGCGCATTACCAGAGTGCGAATATTCGCAAGATTGAGATTTGTGTTCGGATTTATGGAGCTTTGAGCGAGCTTAAGGCTGGCGGCAGTATCGAAAAGAAGGCGACACAGAGGTTGCTTAGTATGTTGGTGCATCGATATCCGAGCGTGAGGGGTGTTGTGGCCGATGAGCTCTGGGCCAGGAGGGAGATACAGGGACTGAAGGGTGTGGATTGGGGAATTGCGAAGAGAGAGGATGTTGAGGTTTTGCGTCAAGTGGCAGTGATTGAATAATTATAATAACATACAATACAACTGTTCTATAGAAGTTAATATTCAAGCTGAAGTGAATCATGGCAGAAAATATTTTCATTTAATTGGGAATCTACTCAGCAACACCATACAATCTTGCAGCAATGCGTCGCGGTGGAAAGTCAAATAGTTACTCGTAGCACATAACTAAGTCACAATATTTTCCTATCTGTACTCAATATTTACAGCGCCGCCGAGACCCTGCAAGTCACTAAATAAAAGGCCGAAGATTTTGAATTATTCTTCCAATAAATCAAGATTATTTGATCTTTTTTTCGCATGATTATATCAACATATTGAAGGTGACACTAAGAGCTTGTGTTAAATACCAAAAGCACTTGTACCATTCGGTTTGAATCAAGTGGCTTACCTGGCCTCTTATTGAAAGAGACTTTCAAAATTTAGATCAGCTAAAAGGCGCTGCTCTCAATAGAAGCTCTCAGTTAGGGTTAGGGTTAGGGTTAGGGTTAGGGTTAGGGTTAGGGTTAGGGTTAGGGTTAGGGTTAGGGTTAGGGTTAGGGTTAGGGTTAGGGTTAGGGTTAGGGTTAGGGT
>JAENRP010000009.1:0-285479 GCA_024741835.1 Diplocarpon mali
TTTTTAACGCTCCCCTCGAGAGTCTTCTTCGCCTTGCCTTTACTCAGTGCTCCTAGATTAGTATAATCGCCTACTCCTCCGAGCGAGGCGTATACTCCAAGGGTTGCCTTTAACAAGGAGCTTACAAGGCTTCGCTCCATCAAGCTTAAGAACCAATTGACATAGTGGACCATATCTTTTCCATGCTCCAGACCTAGCTCATTATCTCTAATAAGCTCTGCCTGGATCTGCTAGGACCAAGTGGGAGCCCAGCGGTGAACCGACTATAGAAACTTCGTAATCGCAAGGGAGCCTTAAACCTCTGGGATTCTATACATTCGTACTTCCCGGTAGATCTCCCTAAAGCTAGCAAGCCAGGTCTTCGGTTCCACTTTACTACTCCTTATTTCAGAGAGCTTATTATTATAGTCTTCCCGAATTGACTCCGTTATACTAACCTCAAAGGGGGCTAGTTCCCTGCGCAGGTGCTCCACAATCCATTGAATTGACAGTTTCCCCGCTTCCTTGCAGTCATATTATACTGCTCAAAGCAACGTAGGGTGTACTATCTCAGTAATCCAACGGTATAACTGAGTGTAGGAGCTCCTATTCCTTTTCCACGTTTCTACTATAAGATTGTATTGCATTACCGCCATTTTATACTCCAGCTCCACGTCTTTAGCTATTGTCTTCGCAGGTAGTGGTAGAGCTGGCGTTTGTTAATCAGTAGCTTCCCACTATTGGTACAACTCGTAATAGCTTTGCAATACTCTCTAGTCCCGTCCTTCCACAATTTTTTCAAGCTGCGGCGGTTCTATTTCTAGATCCAGCAGATATAGAGCTTCGTTCTCATAGAGCGGAGCTTGGTTTCCCGTCTCCATAGCATACAGTTCAGGGTTATTAACCTATCTTAGCTTCTCTATATGCTTCTAGAGGCGCAGAAATTCAGCTTGAAACTCTAGCTTAGCGTACCAAATGCGCCATAACTTCCTATCCTAGAGCATAACTCCACCAGAGCTAAGCTCCTGAGCTTCTTTTTACTAGTACTCGCTCATATTGACTAGGTTGGTAGGGAGTATAGGTCTATTGGTTGGCTAGGAGCGTTAGAACGTCAAGTCAGGTCGTACAACGCATATAAGCAAGGGAGAATGGATGAAAAATAGTAGTGAAACCTCTCTAAGAAGTCTCTAAACACAGTAGATTTTTGATCGTTTGCTCCTAAGAGTCGCGAATAGTGCTAATAACTGTCGTACTGTATTTAGAGGTGGATTCTCAGTAGTAGCAGAAGCTTGTAAAATTCTACTCTAACTATATATCTGAGCTCCCTTTATAGAAGTGCTCCGTGGCCACTTCAGGAGTACATTACATAAGCCAGTCCTCAGATGCCTCAGTGCCTGAGGCTCCTCATGGCGCAACAGTAAGGTAGGTATGATTCTTGTATTTCTAAGAAGAAAGGACCAACGATGCGGTCTTGCTTATTAAACGGGTAGGTACGTAGGTAGGTGCTTGCTTACCTTAGCTCGATCTGATACTTCGCTTACATACCTCTCGACCTTACCTATGGGAGGTAACAGGCAGACGCACCGACGTGCCGCCTCTCACTCTCACCTTCACCTTCACCTTCACCTTCACCTTCACCTTCATCTTGACATCCACCGCCGCCCCTTCGACCACGCGACTCTTGCTGTCGGGCTACAGACAGAGTAGCATTTCAACCGCATTCATCTCCGCCGTTTCGCAAGCAAGACAAGCCGGGCCGGCCATGGCCAACTGTGCTAACCATGTTAACAGCGAAATACAGTCCAGCCCAGCCCACGTTGCCCTATCTACCTACCTGGTCTTGGGAGGTATGAGTCGAAATCGGTCATTCCGTGCTTTGTCACCACTTTCGTGCTCGGCCGAATCAAACCCGCACCGTGCCGCATTCTGCCACGCTGCATTCCGTCTCTCCTCGTTTCCATTTCATCTCATGTCTCAGGCCCGGCGGAGATATGTTAATAGCGACCTACATCCAGTTGACCTTGCCTTCGACCTTCTACGGCGTCTGGAAATAAGGAAACATGGAAATAAGCTCAAACCCGGGGCCCGCTAACCACCCTGCTGGTCTTGGCACCTCGTTCATCCCCGTCGTTTCCCTTCAACCGACGACGTCGCTCAAATCGATGCCCAAAAACCCTTATTATCTATCCTCTCACCTGCCGTCAACCATTACACGGAATCGTGCCATTTCGAGCGAGTTATGGCCCGGTGATGCAAGGAAAGATCCACGGCAAGCCACGGACAAGCTCCAAGGGATGACTCCCGTTTTTGGGGTCAACTTACCATCTATAGCTAGCTACCCGGGTATATTTCACATATGAGAATAGTCAAGATGTCGCGAATAAGTACCTAGCTACACCCGCTTTAGTGTCCCGTCACATATCTGCGCAGGAGGAAGTTCTCGGGCCCTACCTCTGCCTCTGCGTCTCGGCCTCGATTCATGCCAGAAGCAGTGCGACGTTTCGATGCACTGATTCCACTCATCTGATATGTATTCTCGCTCCGTCACACAGCGGGGCGAAAACATATCGCCGGTGTCCGTTGGTGGCATTGCAGGCCGCTTACCCTTTTCGTCTCGAAGCTTGGAGGCTGTATGTGTGGGTATGTTCTTTCGTTGATCTTCTCGCTGTCGCTTCACATCTCCATGCCACGGTGCAAGCATGACAATCCTGGGTCTACATCGAGGTCTATCCAACCACACGACGAGCTATATCAATCCGAATCGTACAAGCATCTGATAATAACCGATTCGACAAACATGTTGCTCGAGTCAGAAATTTCACTCAGCACTTGCTTTCACGCTGGCTCATTAGCCCACTGCATAACAACCCTCATTTAACAGAAGTTCTCTTATTGAAACCCGTTTGCGGGAGATCGTAATTCGTGAAGACAAAATTCTGACTGCTCCTGCTTACATGTGCATCATTCGTGAACCCCGTTACTAGCGCTTAGTGAGCTGACAACAGCGCGCTGACCAAGAGGGACCATCATGTACTGTTATCCTCAACGGGCGAGAGCATGACAAACTGGTACCAGAGATAAGAAGATATTTGATTCCGCAAGCTGGTATGGTCATCATCACGTGCCGACGGGCTAGTGTCCGGATGAACAGCGACCTTGCTGACAGGAAATCTCGAAATCTATAGTATGAGTTCTAGATGAAAAATGCTATGTTTGTTTTAAGCTTTGCGTTTGCTGCTCATCTTGCTAGTAGATATTTCACTCCACCTTATCTTTTCATTATTAACATCATGTAAACCCGAGCTCACTTGCTTTGTTGGACTTTAGCCTGCGACCCAATATCTTGGGACATCTTGGGGATATGGAGAGGAATCTTAGATGAGCTTTGTGATATTTTTCGCGTCGCAAAGCTAGCTCGGGGTCATTCATTACACTTCGTCATTCAAGTATTGCAAGCGAGCTGCATGAGGCGAGGCGAGCCTGACCTCTTCTACTTTCCTACGTAGGACGTTACGGATCAATTTCACACGGACTTGGGTCAGAAGTTTACATGTTGGCAGCTCTGAGTAGTGCTTTATCAATAAGAAAAGACGTGCTGCGCATGGAGGGGTATAAATTCTATCAAAGCTTCGTTCCAAGGACCCAAGCGAACCACTTCAAAGCATAAACCACTGTAGCAGATCAGAATATCCCATTCCCGCCCGCCTACCACTCGATTCATCTTACAGCCATCATATCATATATATTTCATCCTCATCACCCTGTTACGAGTTTTGCTTCTTGATATCGTGCTCAGCGCCCCGCTGTTGTGTCTTGCCGACATCATGTTGCTCCTGAGCCTTCAGCTGCGCATCCCGATCACCAGTAATGCCCGCGACCGCGCCGCCGACCGCACCGCTGACGCGGTTGCTGATGCCAGATCCGAGGTCGCTGAGTTGGCCTTGTGCTTCTTGACCCTTGCCCTCAGCGTTCTGCTGCGCACCGTTCTTCTTCAAACTCTTGTTACCACGATTTTGTCAGCTTCAATTAATGTCCTCTGGTGCTATTGTTCTTGATGGGGATTATACAGTAGACGTGGAGTATAGGTTGGTGTACACGCGAGGGGAAAGACGTACCTCGTTCCCAATGAGTCCGCCGACTGCTTCCTTTGCAGATCCAACGGTCTGGTTCCAGCTGCCTTGGGTACGGTTCGGGTCATCCTTAGTGACGGCACCCGAGGAGGAGGCAGTGAGATTTCCGGCCTTCAGCGTTGCCTGAGAGGCGTCGTGCTCAAGGTCGGCCTTGGTCTTCTTGGCCTCCCCGGCATTCTGTTTTGAGCACGTTAGACTCGAGACTCGCACGGCAGGAGCCTGGGAACCGAGGAAAGATGAGTCTGGGATGTACCTGTTCAGAGGTATTGCCAGTCAAGCTTCCCAAAGCAGACTGGACTGCTCCTGTAGCAGAGTCGACGTACGACTGAAGGGTGGAAGTGTTCTTGTCAGACATTTTTGCGAGAGGGAGTTTTTTTTTTCCAGGAGGGGCTCTGTAATGGAATAATCGATCGAGCTGTGTGATGATTTCTCAGGAGGACTATTTTCTAACGCAAGAGTAAAGTCAGTGTTCGGGGCGTTCTTTATGTATTTACTGCATGTGGCAAGCTCGAATACAGGGAAAAAGTCAACAAACGACCCCTCTATGACATCATGCTGGGACCTCGAAGAAAAAAAAGCCACTTCTGCGACATCTCCCCTGGAATGTGCGCAGAGGGCGGGCTGCGTCATATTGTCTCTCTTCTGCTGAGTCTGCTTTTTCTTTTTCTGACAACGCTCGTGGGCTCGTGGTGACATAGGTGGGGTGTTCTCGGGTCGCATGATGAGGGGTTACTCTTGCGCGTTGTCTTGGAAATCGCAAAACTACCCAGCTAACATATACTGCAATATGGATATCTATCAGCTGCGCACCCGCAGCTAGCTGTTTACCAGTTCTCTAAACCTATATGCTCTCACAAAATATCTAAATCTAAGTAACTGTCACTCACTACCGAGTAGAATCATCCAAAAGCATGCCCCCAACCCCAGAATCAAACCTCGTCCTCCCAGGGATCTTCACCCCATCCGGCGATTCCTTCTGCACCCTCCTATACTTCTCCTCATCCCACATCCATACTCCAACATGAGCACCCATGTCCGCCTTAAAACCCGTATCTTTGATCCCCTCGGCTAGCTTCTCAGCCACGAAATCTCTACCCATCTTCGAGAAATACCGCCTCGGAAACTCCTTCCCCTCGGCTCTCTCTCGTTTTCGCATCTCCCTCTGCTCGTTCTCAATCCTTGACTTCTCTTGTCCGATGGCGAAGATATCGCCCCGCTCTATGCCGTCAACTACATGTCGCCATGCCCGCCGTGACTCCAGAGGGTGCTGTTTCTCGATGGGCGCGACCGTCAACGGTGTCTTGGATAATGTGCTGGCATCGCACTTCTCAATGATCTCCAGCGTAGCCCTTTTCTTGACTGTGTATTCCCCGCTCCATTGGCCTTCAGCGGTGTACAGGGGTTCTGTCTCTTGACCGTCATGGTATAATTTTGCAACAAAGGAATTGCGTTTCCCACTAAGCCAGCCCTTGCATGAATATTGTATCTTTGCCGTGTAGCCCGAGGAGCTGCGAATATAGGACGTGCCGCTAAGCTCGGGAGCCAGAGAGCCTGTCATTATTCCTTCGATGTGTATCTTAGGCATCGTTATCAAGTAGTCCTCGTCGAAATCGTCTAGGTGGAGAATAGAGTAGCCTTTGCGGTCGATGTGCACTGTTGTGGAAAAAGAAGCTTTGGGCGCAACATACCCGGCCAGCTGTGATCGTCAGCTTGCTCCCCGGGGACACAGAAAAGAGAATGCATACCCGGACTCCATGTGCATCATTCCAAATGTTACAGGCAGTAATCGGGGGGTGGTGACTGCACCCCATCAGCACCATTCCCGCCGCTCGCCCCAGCTAGCAACCCCTCACCTAACTTGCTCTGCGACCAGATTCGTCGTACCCGCCTCGTCAACCCATTTCCCCAAGAAAAGCTCGCCCAGGAAAGGGTTCAAAGGCTTCATCCGTTTCCTCTTCCCATTTGCGTCCTTGTTGTTGTGCTGCTCCTTTAACGTACTCAGAAACCACTTCAGCACCAACAATGCGCGCTTCTCTGGATCTGGCTCGCGGGCCGGCGCGACAAAGAGAGATGGGTGCTCGGCCCAGTACGCTGAAAATTCGACGATCGATTGGGATGAGAGGAGGAAGGGAGGTGCTGTGAGGGATGCCAGGTCTCCCTTGAACGAGGCGAGGGACTTGAATCCTGTCAGTCGCTGCTTGGCGGATCTGGATTGTGGCTTCGAGAAACGTGCCCAGGGTGACCAACCTTGAGGAAAGAGAAGAACGCACCCTTCTGCTGCGGAGGAAGCTGCTCAGACATTATGATTTTTGTACAGTCTCAATCAAAATATCTCTCTATGCGGAGCTGGACCAAGAAGCAACGAGAATTGGACGGCATGAAAGGAAAAGTTGCAGAGACAAATGTACTTTGCGGTAAGGCACGTACTTGTATCATAATACTGTTCTCCATGCGTCAATCCGACCCGGGAGTTCTCGTCTCCTAGTCTCTGTCTGGTCTCGACCTCCGAGACGATGATAGTATCATCTTAGCGCTGCAGCATGCATTAGCTGCTCTAACCTTAAACTGATCGCATGTGAAAAATGGCAAAAGAAAGATATCACCTGTGGGCGGAAGAGGTTGAATGCAGCTGTTCGGTGAAGGAGCAATGATTGTGGGATTTTTTCTTCTTTCTTTTTTCTCTTCCCCGTTTCTTTCTTCTTCGCAATGATGTTGTCACAAGATGAAATTTGATGCGGGAATTGAGTGACCGTACTAGTTAGTATCTTAGATTGGGTGGGCCCGGAAGAGTCCAAAAAGCTTCGACGTGGTACGTCTGTACCGATAATTTCGATGCAATGCGACGAATGAGAAAGGATGTAAGCTGAGAAAATGAAGAGTCGTCAAGTGAATAGTCTATTAACAGTCTGGGTATCTAGTAACTACAAAGTCTGATCCGCCTGCGAATGTCAATCAATCCTTATAGAATCCAATTCTTGGACCCCAGCTCCTCCATCCAAAGCTCAGAGTTAGAGCACGATGTTTGCTTCACTCAAAACATCATGCCTGCATGGACTTCTTCGCTCCTCCTCCGCTCGCAGCTTCTTGTCTTTGAGACCTTCAACTCCCTCTCCGCATCCATCAGCCGCGACTGAACCCACATCCGGTACCTGTTATCGTTCCTGACGCTCTCGCAATTCAGCAGCTCGGTCAGCGTCTGCTTGATTGCCAAGTTCACGTCCTTGAGCTTGTTCTCGTCTTCGTCGATCTCGCCCAGGATGGACGACTCGTCGACGACCGAGGGAAGAGAGGATCGTCTCTGACGCAGCGGCGGGCGTTGAGTGCATCTGGACACGCTGCCACCGCGTTGGTGGTGGGGAGGTCCGTGGTCTATGATGGCATGTGGTGGTTGCGATGGTGACAAGGGCATCCCGTCGGATCCGGGAGAGGATATCGATGGGAAACGAGAGCGAGAGGGAGAGCGGCTTGGTGATGTCACAGCCGACGAGAAAGAAGTGGTGATCTGGCTGAGGTGCTTCTGAAGCGCATCATGTTGGGAGTGGAGGAGGAGGTACTTCTGGAGAGCAAAAGCTTTCTCGGGTGATTTCTGGGACGTGTTCATCTTGAACTGAACTGTGTTTGCTTGCGGATGATCAGGTGGTAGTTGTTGCTGCTGCTGCTGTAGGGTTTGGACGATTTGTCTTGCAAGGCGTTACTATCGAAACCATGAGTTCCTTTCGGTGAGTGTCGAGGAAGGAGTAACTGGGGGAGATCTTTGCTTGTTTTGAAGAGAGAGGGTTCCGATATGATGCGGAAGTTGCGAGCGCAGGATTGTCTGAAGAGATGATGGACCAAAGGAGAGACGTCCATACATGTAGGTGTAATATATGTCACCTCACAAGACAAGGCATGGCATGGCATAGCATAGCATGACATCAAGTTTGACCGGACCTTTTCGCGTGGGTGGATACGAGTACCTCAGCCATGCTTCGCGCGTTGCATTGGAGATGTGGTTGAACCTTGATTCCAGTCCGATCATTGGTCGATGGTCCAGATTCCAGAGCGACCATCTCATCGACCCGAAGGCCCACGAGATATCGATATCCCTCTGCAGGTGAAACCGCTCCAAAAGCATGGAACCTCGACAGGGTGCAGGGGGAGAAAAGTTCTTTGTGGGTGGAAGCTGTGGCGGTGGTGGCGGTGTGGGGGTGTGGCGCGTCCTCCACCTTATCTGCTTCTGCACAGCACAGGAGTATTCCAGGGTTTTGGGAAACTTGGAAACCCCCATCGTTCGAATCCCACAACTCTCTGGATTCTCCGTCGCGACTCAGCTGCATCTTCCACGAATGATCAGCTCAGGCGACTTGGTTGGCACCATGGTGCTCGTATCGTCTTGAACTGATCTATCGAAGTCTCAGACGTCGCAGCTCCACCGCTAGCTAATAAATGGCGATCTTCCTCCAGGATCGATGGGCGATAAGGAAAGGATCCCACACCTATTGCCGACCTGTAGGTACTTTCACACTACTTGCTACGAAGAAGTTCCTGAAGGATATAGGCAGGCACCACAACTCTTACTCGCGATAACTCGACGCATGCGAGGCTGCATTGTGGAATTACCTTCACGGCTTCGTGTGGGAGTGCTCCGTACGCAGGAGGTTATGACCTGTCAAAGAAAGACTCTCTCTTGTGACATCGACATCTTGGTGTGCCTGCGTCGTGGCAGCTCTTCAGTCCAACCGCTTGGACTCGTGCTCTCTGCGCCGTCAATACGGCCTTTGGGCTTTGGGTTCGGAGCCATCAGCCGCATGAGAATCACTGGATACGAGTAGGTCTGGGTGGCTGCATGGAATCGGCTACGCTGGGACTCGGGGCCTATTGGACGGGCTTGGATCTTCCATCCCGTGTGTGCTTACTAGCTAACTAAATCCTTGAGACTCAGTGCACTTAGTTGCCTTTGTCGCCTACTGCTTGACCGTTTTTTTTTTTAGTTCGTCGAAGAAAGAGTGTATCTCCTTGTTTGAGATGGAATATACACGCGAAAGAAAGAAAGGAGCAGCCTCGATGGTGTGATACATCGTGAGATTTCGATTACCATTCACTGTCCTCGAGTTCAGATTCAAAGCTGCCATATCACAGTCACACAAGCATGCGCTCTACTCTCACAACTACTTGCCCTTTATTCGGCCCCGGACACATCTTCTAATTCTGCACACGGCTGCAACCAACAATTTGGTCAGCCCACGGTCTCAATTTACCCTCGATTACATTACATTCCATGCTGCTTCCTGTTCTATCCATGCAATACATCGAGATTCTCCGGATGGAACCAGCACGCTGCCAAGGAGCTCGAAACAACGAAACAAGAACACGATATTTCATCTTCAGAGACTCCAAACACAAGCTGGAATGCTGGAAACAACAGGCTACGAGAGTTTGGGATGAGTCAGAGGCACGCATAAAACTCCCGGGGCAGGGGTCTCCGAACGGATTGCTCTTCTGGAGGGTTAGATTCCATGATCAGAGTGATGTGAGATCGACTTGCTCTGAATCTTTTCGCAAGGCTCTGTAGCAAGGCGCCCCTATCTTCATTGCTCCGAGGCCCAGTTAGCGATAACAATGATCACAATGAGAATATTGTAGTCAGCAGCAGGATCAGCAGCTAGACAGCTAGAGCAGTTCTAGAATCCACAAGATACTAGCAACCCTAGGCGGCCCAGCGTCAAAGAATGACACAACCGCAGCACGCTCGGCCGCACAGTGTTTCGGAACCAGCAGCACTAAAAATGAGGGGATGTTTGGCCCAGTACTTGGCAGCGGGGGCGGGTCTTAGGATCTTATACAAGCTCAACATGCCTTTAAGGTAGCCAGTAAGTACTATCCAGCTCACAGGCGGTTAAGTTCAGATGCTACAAACTGTGTCGCTTGTTTTCTACCTTCATTGGGGTACAACACTTTCAAGCTGGGAGCAGCTAGTCGCCTTGGTATTCTACACGACGGGAAATTCACATGTAGAAAATTTAAAGTTTGAAAATTGCGGTAAGTCTCAATCGCTGTGAGGCTAGCATGCTAAAGTACTCTAGGTTGCAGACACTATTCCCTATAAAACTAGAATTTATTATACTCTATTTTAATAACGTATCTTGCCAGGACCTTGCCGAGATAAACAAATAGCACACAAGGTGATGCGAGCTTTTCTCCGCAATAGTAGCTACTATATTAGTAGCAATAGGCCCGAATTCGCATTATGCAGTAGTTATCATAACAACTTTCCGAAAAAGCTTCGCCAAGCGGGGTGGTTCTCGGCTCCCTACCCCGCACAAGCCTGCTCTACATAGACTGAGTTTAATAATAAAGCAAAATAGATATTTTGAGGGCCGAAAGTTCAACTCCGTACGCGGGGTTTAGGTTCGCACAAATCCCGCGCGAAGGTGGCTTCAAGTTCCTTCTATGTACTGCTTTCTATGGAACAAATAGCTTTATAGATGAATACACTTAGTTTACTAGAAGGCGCAGGGCTTGGTCCTCATATTCTATATACTATGTATCCCTGGAATCTAATTCTATTGGGACTTTCTTGTTCTAGCGCGTGGTTGGGGGTTTGATTTGATTGTAAACAAGCAGATACAGAGCGAGAAACATGTCTCCTATGGACACCGCCGACAACAAACGGCTTGCAAAGCCGTACTCCTACCGTTTCACGGTTTCGTTTAGAAACGTCTGATGATGGCTTGTGATTATTTGAAATAGCTGATTGGAGGCGTATGTTAAATCGCTTATATGTATGTGAACTTCTGTAGTTTGATATAACTCATATAATACGCTCCCGATTTTTGTCTTTTACAGCTAAGAACCACTGGCCTTGCAAATTTTACCTACAGGCATTAGATTACTTCAACATATCGCAATTAACTACTTACTAAAGACTGCCGTAAGTGTATTACTTTGGCAACTCTAAATATATATTTCTATAATCAGAGTGATACTAGGAAAACAGGATAGAAGTGTATATTTAAGAAATGAATTGAGTATTTAGTAATTAAGGGTGATGATTTTCTGTTTTCTCTCCAGCTATACGGAATAAGAAGGCATTGATAGAAAGAGTCAAAGTCAAGAGAACTTATAGGAAGGTGTCTTAACAATGATTAGTCTCATCCTTACGAATTAAAACTTTTATTTTCTGCCGGGCGTAGGGCTGGGGCGATACTAGCTAATTCTATCAAAGAGGTACTTAATTTATTTTATATGACTCCGGATTAAGCCTTTAAAAGCCTTATATCCGTGCGATATATTGCCTAGGCTTAACTAGCAACCTTGTACGCAGGGATACGACGACTTAACACTTATACGTGGTATCTCCTAGGAACCTGCAGTTTCTTTAGATTCTTTTTGAAGAGTCTGCAGAGCCGAGATAAATTCCTTTCAAGTACGAAAAAGTCAATCACTAAGTCGAATAAAGCTAGCACTTTTCGAGAGCTTTGGAACAAAAAAACTTCATACTATCTCTATGATCAATACCCTCTACTTTTGACTTTTACTTGCGCACTCCGGGATTGTTCAATTATATATCTGCGACTAGAGGAAGGCTTGAGAAAGGATTTAAACTGGAGAAAGGCAAGTTATAGTATATAAGAAGGAGGGAGGAATAGGATATATTTCAAAAAAAAAATCAAGTCCATAAGAAGGGTTGGGATTAAGAGCTACCGCCTACTAGTAAGACGCTTGATAGAGTCAGATAAAAAGCTGCTATTAGCGTAAAGACTTATCCTAGAATAGAGAACCTCAGGCGACTCTATTTGTTAAAGCACCTTTAAAGAATATACCCGCCCAAGACTCATATGAAACAACTATTAACCAAGGTATAGGTTAGAATATTGTGTAAGGAATCGGGATTCATAGGTATAAATGGCTGAATAGTGACTTGCAAGGATTTTTCTATACTAGTTTTCTCCTTATTCTTAATCCATCTACAGTGTTTCCTATTTGTGCTATCTAGTTTAGAATTAATAAAGCATATTAAAAGGGAGAAACCCCTCTTGTATATAGCTATAAAAGAACATTCTCGAAAAGGCTATTTATTGACCTTGCAACTAAGTAATAAACCCAAGGGGTGCGTAGGCCTCACGTGTAGACAGAGCGTTTTCGGGGTCGTCACTAGCATTGGATGACTCGACTATCGTACATTAAATAAGTGATGATTCTGCAACTTGGCTCGTTTTCTACATTGTGCGGTCAACACTTGCTCTGCAGATAGGGTATGAAACGGAAACAGGTTGTCTTGGATGACCTCAAAGAGACTTGGGACAAGGACGAGAGAGGGCTTTGTGTTACTCACGCTGTGAAGTGGCATTCGTGATATGACTTGCGGTGTACCCTGCCTGCACACTAGAGAGATCAGATACTCTTAGTGTCAGGGCCAGCGTGAAGAATACCATTGTGAAGGCTGTTGTATAATGCATCTGATGCATGGTCCTTCTACCAATTTGAGAGGATCAAAGGTAGATGAACCTAGGTAAAGAAATATACACTTACCGAGACTCATTTCTGAGAAAAGCGCCTCGATCAGTTGTGACAAGGACACTTTGACTGTAATTTCTAGTTGAGAATACTACTATACTTGACTCTTCTAGATACCATCCGTAGTATCTGCCAGCAAAAAGGAGGTTTTCGTTACTATTAATCTGGCAAATGTATCCAGAGATGTCTTCAACGCTGCTTACCTCTTCCAAGGCAATGACTTGACCTGTTTTGTGTCCCAGGGATTTTGGGCTGCCGCGCTATCCAACCTCTCTGGTCTCGTTCGCAACTTTCGCCATTCGGTCGCCCTGCGGCTTTTGGCTCATCTTACAAATCCAGCAGTATGTTTTCCTATCCAATGATGAATACAACTAACACTTCTTAGCATGGTCGGCTCTTTGGACGCAACTACTATCTAACTTACAGTTGTTGATGTTACTAGAATTCCATACTGTGAAGGGGCAGAGTCCTATTCAAGGGATTAGAGCTAGCTGAAGCTAGTAGCAAATGACCAGGCCTGTAAAGCTTCGATGACTGGTGGTAAATTTGCATATTCTCTCAGGCTAATCAGCAAGTATCACTAGTGAACCTGCTATAAATCAACCAAAGCCTCAATACTACAAGATGGATAATAGCCTGAAAACTCTTTGTAGCATCCCCCCTTCCGGCAACCAAAGGGAATATAGGCAATGGATGAAACTAGCTTGTATCATAGGCAAACTACATATATACCAACTCCAACGGAAACCAAAATCGGCTTGCGATGGCAGAATAAGCCATTGAACAAAGCCAGACAAGAAATCTTCTCGTCAATTCCACACTATATCCAAACTCATACATCTTCTCAGTAGCTTCTAAGTATGTATTTAGTGCTTTTGACGATTATATAGCTCTGAAGAGCTTGCGCTTACCCTTACGGAGGATCTTAACGGTAAATAAGATAATACCTTTTTGTGACAATCGCGTGCTTCCTAAAAACTAATACTACTACCGAGCAGCGTCTGGAAATGTGCCACTGAGCTAGAGCAAGCAGCGTGTCAGACGTATCGATTATCTGAACCTTAGAGATCCAGGAAGAGCGCGAAAGCTGCACGCTGTATAAGCTGCACTCTCGCGCTATTTAACAGGGAAGGTGCGTTATATAAGGGAACGCCTTGAGCGCTCTATGACTATACAGGTAGTACCTTTAACAAACATGCAATTCTAAAAGGCTTGTGTTTACTTTTGAGAAATCTTCTCTCTTTTTCTTTTTAATGTGCTATACTAGACTAGACTGTGTAGCTCAAGTAGGAGATGCTATAGTCGAACTAGGTGGTGGAAAGACTGGTATGCAAACTCATGAACATTAATGTTTAGCCCAGAATACCCATCGGGAGCTTGATTCCTTAGACAGGAATCTAGCTAGATATGAGTCGATAGCTATTCTTGAAAAATGCTCAAGTAAAAAGAGTCGCCTTAGACTTTTAGTACAGGAAAAGTCCTCTTTGCTAATAGCAGCGATTTATGTAATTATTTCAAGCGTCTCATTGTTCGACTGCGGCTATTAATTATGACCCTTCTTATCAACAGCTACTCTTTAAAAACTAAACACTCCAAGCTAATACTAGGTCTTAAAATCACAGATTTTTCTCTTCCTCTTTCTTATATACTTTAGACTGCCTTATTTCCTCTTATGTCTGGTATTAAGGCTTTTCTTTAATATCATGTAAACACTTGAATGGCCTTAGAGTATACAAGTAGTCGAAGTAAAGGGTATTTATAGAAAAGGTGGTATCCTAAAGCTTTGGAAAAGTTCTAGCTCTATGCGACTTGGGGGTTGATATTTCGTAGTTGGAAGGACTCAACCCTGGCCATGCAGACCCTTTCAAAGAACCTGTAGGTTTGTAGAAGTCAACGCGTATAGGTAGCGGTCGTTGTCTCCTAAGAAACCTTTAAAACAGGATTGAAACCCAACTTTTCTTACGCGCCAAGTATCATATTAAAGTCTATATAAAAGCCCATGATCTATTCGACAGCTTCAAATACATACGAAGTACATACGAAGTACATATCATTATTACGTTCTATTCAAAGAGGTCGCATTTAGGCTTAAGAAGCGTTTCCATAGTAGACCCGGGTAGTAAATTGTACACCAATCCCATGTATATACAAATCAGTACTTCGACTAAGCTGGCCATGAAACCAACACCTTCAACGGATGTACAGTTTGAGAGGGCTCACATCTACCACCAAGAAAGCTTTTTTTGTAAATAGAGGTCGACACCGAGTATGCTCTGCATCTTGTTATGTTTGAGCCGTAAGCAAATGCTCTAGCGATGTGGATTTGAAAGTTAGCACACTGCAGACCATTCTAGCTTAAACTCATTGGAATAACTCTCTCCTATACATTTTTTGAGCTAGGTAGGACTTCCAGCATCTTAGAGTGAATTTGCCCCGCCCCCTTTTATTATGCTATATGTCTTCTAAATGTAATCACATAAGCAGGAAATACTACAGCGGTATTAGGTATGAGAAACTAGTATCAAAATTCTTAAACTTGGTATTTACTCTTCAGTACCTATAGGCCTTGGTTCTTTAGATAAGGGTCTAGATTATACCTTGGTTGATAGTAATCCACTTTGGGTCTTGGGCAAGTATATTTCCGAAAGTGCTTAAATCAACAAGGCCGTCTTAGGTTTGGTATCCTAAGATAAGCCCTCTCTACTAATGCGGCTTTTCATTTACTTGTATCAAGCGTCTTCCTAGGTATAAGTAGCCACCAATCACACTTCTCGTCAACTCTGCTTTTAAAAGAAGTCTTGAAAACTGCACAGCTTCGAAATATATTCTCTCCTCTGTTTCTTTTTCTTGTATATTATAACGAACCTAGTCTACTCTGATATCCTTTACTTAACCTTTCTCTATTTACAGGTTTTGATTTGAATGGTTCCAAGGTACGCAAGTAGAAGTCGAAAGCAGAGGGTATTCGTTGAGAAGGTAGGGGGAAAAATATCCTAAAGCCTTTTAAAAATTCGAGCTTTATTCGACGTAGGGTGTGATTATTTCGCAGATAAAGGACTTGATCTTCGCTTCGCAGACCGTACAAACAGAATCTAGAGGGTCTGCAGGTTCGTAGGAAATATCGCGTACAGGTGTGGAGTTGTCCTCTCGCTAAGCATAGTCCTTCCCTTCTCTTGGATCGTTTTCCTTGCCTACATCGACGAGTTGCTAAGCGAGAATCCAGCGCAGGGCAACCAGTTTCACCTGCTCCGCGCATTTGCAGCATTGGATTACGAGTGCATCTACGGCCTCCGCCCTTGGTTGAATTGCTAATCTGCTTGGCTTGGCTATTGCCAAACATTTAATATTCGATATTTAAAGCAGGAATGAGATACGACTCGGAGCCGTGCCAGCGGTCCCCAGCCCTGCAGAGGGTGGCTGGTTTGAAGCAACACGGCCACCCCCGCGAGCCTTTTTAGGGACGCGATGGATTGAAACAATACGTGAGATGATATGATACGACTGACTCGGCGCACTTGAACCATCAGCTATATGAACTCGAATCCAAGGCTATTGTTAGTATGAATGCATCGAGTATACTACTTCATCTTTACTCGCAATAGGTTTCAGCCCCAAAGGGATGAAGTTGGAGGATTCAATGAAGCAAAGGTCTGGATTGCATCTTGGGTGATAGTGTATATGTGTTTGTATATGTATTTATATGTATGTATATGTATTGTATATGTATGTATATGTATTGTATATGTATTGTATATGTATTGTATATGTATTGTATATGTATTGTATATGTATTGTATATGTATTGTATATGTATTGTATATGTATTGTATATGTATTGTATACGTATATATGTCTATATGTCTATATGCGTATATACTCATCTCGATTGTAAGGCTTAATACCAACGAGTACCGACTCAGACCAGGGAGAGTAAGTTTGTCAGTTACATCATCTTACTACACGTACTGTTTCAATCGGTTCCGCCCCTAGAAGAGGTGGCTATGCTCCGCTCCCAACAAGCCCGGGGGACCAGCAGCACGATCGCTCGCTCTGGCATGGAAGAGGGAATGCAACCAAAGCGTCCCGCCATCAGCTCCAGGCCTTGGTGTCGAGAAGAGCCTCTCCAGGTGGTGGGAGATCTGCGCGCGACGCGCCAAACCCACGAGCAGCACACCGAGCCCCAAGTCGGCCACACGCTCCGCAACTTCGCTCGGGCTGCGGAAGCCATGCAACGAGTTGCGGCCTCCTCGCTGCAGCGTGACGGCTGCCAGCGGTAGGGAGCTCGCGGTCGGAGAGAGCTCCCCGATCTCTGGCTCAGATGCTCCCTTCTGCCCGGCGAGAGTTTGGGCCTTTGGTTTCATATGTACATAGTGATCTAACGCGTCTGGCTCGTTGGATTCGGATCCGATACGACATCCACTTCATCCAGTGGGGGCTGCAGAATGCGGGCAAGTCGAGCGGATTGCGCTGCACATAGACTTTGGCCTAGCAAGAACTCACCGACCCCCCTCGGAATCAGAGGTCCGCATTTGCAGCCCACTGAGATTTGGCGAGTACATGTCCAACGGCCCGGACGGCGCCGTCAGACGTGCAGACCATGCCAAACCTGGGAAGCTTCACGACGGATTGATCTCTGGACGGTCGACTCCCTTCGGATGGATATCGGATGCCCGCATTCGCAGTCCGCCCACGGGCCCGCGCTGTCCGCGCGACACGTTCCAGCATCCCGGATCTTACTGTGCTGATTCTGTGAGGAGACGCAGCTGTTCTCCCTGTGATGGGTATGTTGCACGACTCTCTCGACCGCTTCACATCTAGTCTGTAGCAAATTTAGAAAACATAGATGAATACACCAAGCTCTGGCCAGGATAAACCATCCTCACACAATATTCTCGCTTAAGTTTGAGTGATTGCGGGTCCAGCACGGGGTTAGACGATGTTCGCTACGGCAGAACAACAAAGGAGATAAGCGGGACAGAAGTATATATATGTCCTCACCGGGGGGATCCCCAGAGCAGGCCTCCGCGCCATGGACATCGGAGCGCGGAAGAAACGTCTCCCCACATCCTCCGGAATCTGTCCAAGTCGAGAGCAAACTACAGCTCTATTGTTGGCGCCCGCGACCAGGGCAGCTCCCGAGACTCTGGATGCCCGAGTCGGACACCCAAGGAGAGTTCCGTCTGTTTTCCTGCTGTCGATACCGTGTGCAGGAGGGTACGAGTTGCTCCACCGCGAGCACCGTCGGCGTGACGCCTGACGTCCACGCCTCTGCGGCACCGTCGGAGGGCAGAGGGCAGAGGGCCGGCCGCATTTCTCTGCCACCAGCGAGAAACCTCTGCCACGACCTCAGCATCCCCGGCCAAGGCATCGCGGCTCCCTCGTAGCTCCGTCTGTCTCCTGTGCAAAGCTTCCCGAGTCAGACGGTGGCCATGTAGGAACATGATCTGCGCGACGACAGCTCCAGCGGCCGGGGCAGGAAATCGGATTGAGGCTATCACGCAGAGCTGCGGCGAGTGGTACGAATACTCGGCTGCGTCAGCTCTACCGCAGGACTCGAACTGCATCACAACGTGGAGACCTCTGCCCAACGCCCTCTGATGAGGCCTTCCATCCATCGCGCTCGAAATCGGCACGATCGAGATTTCGACGTGATGGAGGAGGACCGCTCGCTGCTCCTTAGCTTCCGGCACGCCGCCATCACCGACCCCCTTCATGCGGGAGAGGGTATGGCAAAGCGCCGATGGGCGACAGTCATGATGTCGCATCTGGGACAAAGTCGTCACCTGGTTTACTCACGTGACCGCTAGGATTTGTGCGTCCGTCGTCCGTCGTCCGTCCTCCGGCCACGCCCTCCAGGCTGCCTGAGATGGAACCACGACTAGGCGAGGCGCTCTGTGTCTATTGGACTATAGAACCGGAGACTAGGAGGTCTCACGACCCGATCTCCTGCTATTGTGTTCGTATCAAAACATCTCAACTTTAATCCCGCATCGAGCTGGTCGGAGAAGTAGTGGGATGGGCATTATGCCTGTTGAAGCTGGGGTCGCGTGACGACTCATGAGCATAAAGAAGGCGGATCATACTGAGGAGGCTGCTGGTAGTGCAGGGGCCAGGCGTGACCGGCGATGGACTTTCCCAGGACTAAAATAATCTTGACCCATAAACCTACATGTACGGAATACGCTCGGTATTCTTCTCGCAGGCAGCGTTGGCCAAAATCTACCGGTACCTCCGGTGAGCACTCCCCCACCAGGGACGATGGCCACTCGGAGTAGACTGTCGAACTCGAGTTGAGTGAATCTCTTTTTTTTCTCCGTCTAATATGTTCTCTCTCTCTCGGATGATACTTCAGAACTCAGTCCTCAAAATCCTTTACATGAAACCCTCAATATGGAAATGTATCGGGGGGAGCTAACGTTGCTTGGCTGTCTGGGAGAGGAGGGAGGTGACGGAGACGATCCGCGACACTCGACCTTGTTACGACTCGTCGGTAACAACACCACAGTTGCTGCCCCTCCCCCCTGGGCAACCGAGGTTCAATCGCACGAAAACTGGACCGGAGTTCCAACAGCACTTCTCTGCGTGGTCGGCAGCCCTGGCCAGCTTCGACACACAGATCAAGACCTGGTCAGTTGTAGAGAAGGTGGCTTAAACACCGGAGCAAGCTCGATCGTGTAGAGAAGAGCCCGGGCTTTAGCTTTGATCGATGCCTCCTCGGAGGCAAAAACCTTCCGGAATGGAAAGGGTGGTATTAGTCAGCACTTAGGGTGCCTCAGGCACTTAGATGTACTATAAATATCTTCTCTCGGGGTTTACTCCTTTGAGTTTAATATAACTCCCTATTATACCAGTTATTTGGTAGAGGAGCTGGGGAATTCTCGGCTTCATTTCGTCTACGCATTTCTAGTAAGGCTATTCATACCTCATTTCTATCCTCCTATTTGACCTCGTCGTCGGTTATTGCCAGACTTAACCTAGGAAGAGTTTTTCATCTGCTGGATACTATTTCAATAGCTACTACGGTATATTACTAAGCCACCCCCTCCGACCTTATACTATATTACTAGGACTATAGCCTCCACTTTGAAAGCGAGCCTGTTTCAGTAAGCTGAGAATCAGAACCTATAATAGGTATAGATCTTAATGCGTTGTTTGGTATTCTACTGCGCTAACAATCCCTTTTTCTAACATTTTTATTTTTTCGCATTATATAAGGAAGTAGCGAAACGCGTCTTTATATAACGTCATCTCCCAATTAGGCGAAACAACATCAGTCTATGCCTGCCTCAGTTATACTATACCTCCTAATAACTACGCTAGCTTCTTAATAGAACCTACTCTTAAGTAACACTCTATAAATAGGCTTAAATATATCTGCTTCGCTGGCTGAGGTCTTTAAAGACAATTGCAAAGTGCCGCCTATTTTAGAACCTTATACCTATATGCTATATATACTAGCGTTGTCTAGCACCTTACTAGATCATCTGCTAGATTAACGGTCGCTATTATCGACCGGTTCACTTATATTACCAACTAATACTAGCGAATCATTAAGTTTAGAGCTCTAGAGAGCACTTTCAGTCGAAGACGCGTCTATAGCACTAATATCAGCCCATCTAAGGCAACTCAAATTCGATATTATAGCCTTTAATAAACCCCTTGCACTACAAATGGGTACTACCCTTCTTAAGTATAAACTGTCTAGAAGGTTCACTAGAGCTGAAGGCAATGCTTTTAAGTGGCTCAACCGTTTGTAGTATGACTTTAAGAGTGCAGGGTATATAATGCTAGATCCTAAGATATTCTTTAAAGCTATTAATATCCTATTCGAAGGTTAGGTAGTAGAATGGTTAGATTCTATTGAGCTTAAGTGAGTCGGCGCAATAGGTAACGGAAACTTCTAAAGGTCGATAGTCGATATATTAGTAAGAGTTAGGGAAGGAAGGTTACCCCTTTCTTTCCTATAGCTATATATATGTTAATATTCTACTGATTAAGCAGTAGGGTTATATGATAATATATTAGAGTAATAGCTATATCACCTATCTCAATACCTTTACTTAGACTTTACTCCGATTGACCTATAGTTAGGAAAATAATAACTATCCTTTTGCGCTAATCCAACTCTTAAGTATCTCTTTAAATTAAAAATAATCAATTAATAGCAACCTTTATTAAAATCACTAATCCTACTCGCAGGGTAGGATTAAGAGTCAAATTTCCTAAAAGATGTTCCTTTATAAGACTATATGACTTGACTCGCGAGGCGGGCCTAGGAGTCGTCCTTAAGCTTGCTAAGCCCCTACTATCTTCTATAACCTTAGCATATCTTTAAATGCTTCGAACTTTGCAACTGTCTTTAGTGGCTTTATAAATCCATCTGCTACTATTTGATCGGTTAGGATATAAGTGATTGATAACTTATTCTTTATAATAAGGTCGCGGATAAAGTAGTAGGTAATATCGATATATTTCGATTGCTTATACAAGTGTAGATTCTTTATAAGTGCAATCACTCTTATATTATCTGCTTAAAGATTAATACAGTTCCTATCTTATCTAATATACTTAGCAAAACTTATATCTTTTAGAACTTAGGCGATTTATAATCCTTGCTTGCAATTTGACGATATTAATATATATTCGGCCTTAGTGCTTGCGGTAGCTACTGATTTCTACTTCCTACTTCCTTACGATATAGGTCCATTATATAGCACTGCTACGCTTTTAGATATACTTTTCCGACCTTTTATATTTGCCTAGTCGGAATCAGTATATACCTTAAGCTTTGCGCTTATATATTTCGTTAGTCTGTATCTTACCTTCTATATGATTATCAATCGAAGGTACCTTCTAAGTCGCTTGACTGCATTCTCGTATTAAATCATTAGATCCTTTAGGTTCTGACTAAGTTGCTTAATAATAAAGGTGATATCTAGTCTTATATATACTATAGCATATATAATCACTTTAATATCCTATTAGTACTTTTTCAAATCTCCTCTCTACTCATTTTCATTAGTAGGCTCTAACTTATTATACTTTCCTTCGATTAGAGTACGCTTTAGTTTAAAGTTAGGAGTATAAGTAGAGAGTCCTATTCGGTCTAAGATCTTTTTAATATACTACTTTTAATTTAACTAAAGTTCTCAAGTGGAGCGGTTCCTTATAACGCAGATGCTAAGGATCTTATAAATTCCCCTTAGATCCTTAATATTAAAACGTTTCCGAATTGTTATAAAGAACCAATCCAATTGAGTAATTGTTTTCGCAATTATAGCAATATCGTTAATATATAATAGCAACTTAATTCTACGCTTAGTATAGGTAAATAGATAAGGGTCAGCTAGGCTTTAAATGAATCCTATTTCTATTAAAGTAGAGCTATATAAAAGGTTCTAATTATAGGCTGATTATTTAAGCCTATAGATACTGCGGAGTATATAAAGAGAGTGGTTAGCGTATATAAGAATACCGTTAGGTTAAGAGAGAAAAATCTATTCCTTTATAATCGCTTTAGTAAATGCATTTTTAATATCATACTATCTGCATTTAAGGTCCTTAGCGGCTACTATTGCTATAAATATACGAAGGGTATCTATACGAACTATTGGCGCAAACGTATTAAAGTAGTCTTTTTTATATTATTAAGAGAAGCCCTTAGCTATAAGCCTTGCCTTATAACGCTCTAGGGTTCTATCTGCATATATCTTAATTATAAAGACCCACTTTATTAATACTAGGTTTACGTCCTTTGGCGTCGGTTCCTCTATCTATATGCCATTTGCAATAAGAGAGCTTATCTCCTCTTAAATTGCCTTACTTTATACTACTCTATTCTTCAAATCGTTAATAGCTTTATCGTACGTCTTTAGAAGAGAGATTTTCATTATCCCTTTAGCAGCTAGGAATATATTATCTTTATTAAAGCTCTATTGAAGTTCAAGCTCGTAGATCCTATATGCTATTATAGCTTAGATACGCTTAGACTCGCGTTCGTCTAAAGTGTCTTCCAGTTCTAGGTCTCTATTCCTCTTTAAAGACGTAGGTTCAGCTATAGGTTCTGTAGGCTTATCATTTAGAGAACCGCTTTCTAATAGTAGAGGCTTATCGTTACTTATACCTATTTTAGGAATATCCTTTACTATAAGTGCTTTAACTAAAGGGATGACGATATTAAAGTTATTCTATACTTTAAGCAGTTCGCAAACGATAGGAATAGTCTATTCGGCCTTTAGGCGACTAGCAGGTTATCGATCAGCGGGTACACTTAATATACCTAAGCTTAGAGAGAGGGGTTATTAGTTTAGCTTAATAGTATTACCGTCGAGTAGTATACCTTGCGAATCTCTAGGTATGCAGAGCTTTAAGGATAGCTCCCCCCTATTTTAAGATTCATCGAATTCAACTACTGAGGATATGATTACTCGCCTTAGGTCTAGCGTATATACTATCTATTGCTTTATTATCTATTTAATATACTTAATAAATACACACTCTTTACCTTAGTCTATTAGCTTCTTACTCTTTATACCTATAGGCCAGGACTTCAGGCTAATATAGGAGTAATAGACACTTCTAAAGACGCAGATATAGTCTAGGCTTAGTTTCTATTCGAAATATGCCTTATATAGCGATATTCGAGTGCTATTAACTATTAGCCTACTACCTATTCTATTTCGCAAGTATACGTCTGCCTTAACCGCAAGGTCCTAGAATTCCAATAGTAAGTTAGCATCTTATAGTAGAGCGCAATAGTCAGTCTTTACTTATTAGATGCTTCACTTAGCGATACTATTTTAATAGGAACCTTTGTATATTATAGTTAATTTATAATAAACTCCTTATTTTGCCTATTCGTTAAGCTTTACCCTAATCTTTAATGTGTTATTAGACCTAATAGCTATTAGCTTTAACTAGGTCTAGCGTTCCTCTATCACTTTCCAAGTTTCCAGCTTTTTTATAAGCTTAGATTTGGTCCTAGCGCAAATGGTCTATATCTGCCGAGTAGAGTTATCTACTATTTGAGAAAACCAATTATTTCCTTTAATCGAGGTCGTAAATAGTCCGGTAGTATTAATAGATATTAGCGCTAGTATCGAATCTTTCTATAAACTAAGCTTAGTTCGCGTCCGATTTCGAAGTTTTATTAGCTTGCAAATTCGGCATACTAAGCGATCCTTTGGTACTTAGATCTTCTGTTTTAAGGTTAAGACCTTATACAGGCCCCTTAATTTCTTTAGTCTTAAATGCGCGAATCTTCTATGCATTAGCTAATACCTTAATAGGCTTTCGGCTTCTAATAGCTTTAGTAGCCTATTGTCAGTCGATACTTTATTATTAGCGGCTAAAAAGGATTAGTAATAGCAGTTCGAGGTTTTGCCGTTTTCCAATTGAGAGCCCGGCTTAGGAGTCGTTTTTAATAAAACCGCAAGATCTACTCGCAGTCCTGGCTTAAGAGTCGATTTCCCAGAATTTGCAGAATCCACTCGCAGTCCTGGCCTAAGAGTCATTTCTATTAAATTCACTTATGATCCTAGCTTAGGAGTCATCTTTAAAGACACCTTGCAATCCACTTATAGTCCTGGCTTAAGAGTCATTTTTGCAAATTTTACTCGCAATCCTAACTTAAGAGTCTATCTATTCTCCTTATCCTTACTCAATTATATTAGGGCAGAGAGTGCACTTTCCTTAAAGGAACCTACTTATAGGTCCGGCTTAAGAGTCAATTTCTATAATATTACCTTTAAGATAACGTAAAGTCTATCTTTGATTTTAGCCTTAAAGATCACTTTATAGTTATTATTTATAAACTATATAAATTGATTATTAAAAACTCTTATATAATTCAACTCTATATAAATCTTATAGCTAGATAAAAGATTAATACTTAAGCTAAGTATAAGGAGAATATTTTACAAAAGGAAAGAAACGCTAGCGACATTTATCTCTACTATACCTATTGAGTCTATATATAACCTTCTACTACTAACTTTAATAGAGCGCCTTTTTATTTTAGTAAGCGGGCCTTTAAATAGGTAGGGTTTATTAGTCATATATGCTATATAACTAATATCACTATACCAGTCGGATTTAAGGATCTTATAGAGATCGGCTTTTAAGATATAAGCATCTTTATTATAATTATCATCTAAATCATCGGAAGTAGATTTAAGTTCAAATGACCTACTATTATTATTAGAGGTATTTGCTAAAGTTCTAGCTAAATAGCCTTTTCCTTTGCCTTTCCTTAATAATTGCGGCCTTTGGTAGGATAAAGGCAGTTTGCTTTTTAACTTCTGCTTCAATTGCTTCTTAATATTAAAGCTAGCAACTATATTAATCAATTGCCTTCTAACTTTACAATTAGTAATATTATAAGCACTATTATAGAAGTAGTATCCCTAATAAGCTCAAGGGCTTGTCCCGCGCTCCTTCCTCTTCTTAGGCTTATCTTTGCCCTATAATATAGTATTTGCCGATTTAGAGTATCCTTTAAGGTCTTACTCGATAGTTCGAAGGAGGTCGATCTTCTTATAGATCTTAAGGTTAGGTTAGATAAGAAGAGATTGTTTTATAATAGCGAACTTAAGAGAGAGGCTATTAAGTAGGAAATTAAAAAGCTAAGTTTCCTTAAAAGTTATAGCTATTTTAGGATCTACGGCTCTTACTCTCCTCCTCACTTTACGTAGTATAGACTAAGCAGAGTCTATATTTATATCTATATCCTTACTATCTTTATCTTTTCTATACTAAAATGAAGTGATCTACTATAGTAGATGCTAAGTGTTAAGGGCAGTTGTCCAAGAGTATTTTGCCTTTAAAGTATCCTATCTTATCTTCGCATCATTATGAATTCAAATAAAATCTTAGTCTTTATCGCTTAAACCTCTATTGATCTTAAGCTTACATTTAGCTAAGGCTAGCTTATACTCCTTCTCCTTTTCCATATTTAAAATCTGCCTTTAGGATTCTTAGTTATTATCTACTAAAGCTCTTAGGCTAAGCTTATTTAATATATTTGGCAAATCCTTAGCAATTGTATTAGCTATTAAAGTAGAAGTAGACGAATCAGTAGAAGGAGTATAGGAGGCTATTCTCGCATATTTAATAAGTGTCTTTTAAATCGCTATTTCGATGCCTTTGCTCTTGAAGTAAAGCTCTAAATCGTCGAACTATCATTGCTAGTTCTTTCGAGAGAGTTAGAGGTCTCTAGGCCTAGTATTTCAATCGGAATCGGAAGCTATTGCCGTTTCGAATAGAATTGCATTTAAAATCAAATAAATTAAATAGTTAAGGGCACTCCTCCTATCGAAAAGTCGAAATGATTAAATAGCAGGTATTATAAAAGTATTAAATAGGGAGGAAGTCCTCTTATCGAAAAGGGTTTTTAGATTATAACACAGGGAATCATACCTCTTATAAAACACAGTAAAGCAAGGAATCACACCTCTTATAATACCAAAGGGGTTATAAAGCAAGGAATCACACCTCTTATAATACAGGTTGGCTAAATAGGGAATCATACCTCCTATTCGCCGATTGCTCGCCTCTTACTACAAGTCTTATTCAACTTCCTACTAATAGTTGCAGCGTAAGTACTTTTTAAAGGAAGTTAATAATCTATTATCAGTCTATTTAGGGCTTATAACCTATTGAGCTTAAGTGAGTCGGCGCAATAGGTAATAGAAACTTCTAAAGGTCGATGGTCGATATATTAGTAAGAGTTAAGGAAGGAAGGTTACCCCTTTCTTTCCTATAGCTATATACGTATTAATATCCTACTGACTAAGCAGTAGGGTCATATAATAATACATCAGAGTGATAGCTGTATCACCTATCTCAATAGATTCTAGCGTTAAGTTCTAAGCTATTATTAATGAAAAGGAGAACGCCACTATTGACTATATTACTAACTTTAAGCAAGCGCTAAAGGCTGAATATCCTACTAAGGTGGCTGACCATACTAAGAATAATATCTAATACGATATTAAGAACCTTGCCTAAAATCCTAATGAGTCACTTGCGGCATACTACTAGAGGACTACCCACTTACTTTATTATACATACGGTAAGGATGCTAGTCGATTGATAACTAGTCTAGCACTTAGTTTAATTGAGCAGGTCGTCCTAGATAGTATTATCGCAGCTTTTATTAAAGGCATTTATAATAATAAGCTATGTATAGCTATACTCTTAAAGTCGGCTTTGTTAACTAGTGTACTATAGAAGGCCTTAGATGTTGTTAAGGATGCTTAGAATATACTAAATATAACCTATGAAATAGAGTAACGTTGGCAAGAGAGGCTTGAGATTGAACAACTGCGATAGCTATACTATAAGCAGTACGGCATATCAGCTTCTGCAGTTCTATCACTATTAAACGCAGGGAAGCCTATAGTCCTAGTCAATTAGAAGCTATCAGCTTACTCGCTAAGATCGACTCCTCCGGTTGAGCTATATAGAAATATACCCTCGCACCTTATAACTACTAATTAGAGCGGTAGTCAGAACGGTAACTAAAACGGTCGTAGCGCTCTGTAGGAAACTAATAGTATATAAAACATCTAGCCGGCGAAGACTAACCCTAACTAGCGGGCTTATTAGAATACAAAGGCCTATGCTGTCCTGCCTTGTTCATAGTCGCTTTACCCTATTATTAATAGCTCTTAGATATATAACTCTAAGAAGGATGGTATCCTATGCGTATATTGTGGTGACTTCGGCCATAGGGCCACCGAGTGTACTGGTAGTAAGCTTACTGTATAGGAAAAGGCATACTTATAATAGGCCATTTAAGGAGGCAATATCGGTTTATACCTTGCTAATATTACTAGTTCTGGCAAGTATAGCCAAAGTCCTATTGCAATATTTAAAGAAAGTAATAAGGAATTATCCTTATTATCGTCAAGTTAGAGGAATGAAACTACTAGCAATTAAGTATCATTTGATAATTATATTAAGGCACTAGTATCTAATAGCTGTTCCCTAGGCGCTTTGTCTTTCGATTCGAAGATGGCCGGCTATCCTAAGAAGCGATTATGTATATCGATCAAGGAGTTAATGAATTCTAGTGATAATAAACTAATGCTAGCACTAATAATTAAGCCTAATAAGTCTGCTAATAGAAAAGCTAGTAAGATTGCTAATAATAGCAGTACTACTAAAGCGGAAAAGGTAGCTTATAAAAAAGGGAAACGTATAGTCTATTACCTTAAAGAGATTGTTACTTGCGAAGGGATAGGCCTAATAAACTATTAAGAACTAGCAGATAGAATCAAAGTACCGCTAAGCCTAACCGAGTTCTTCTAGGTATCACCTAAAAGTAGTAAGGAGTTCTAACGCCTATTAACCTATAAGAACTATAAGTCGATAAAACTCAAGTTAAGTAAGTCGGTATACTTCTCTATTAAGGTGAAAGTTTCGAATGATGCCTGAAATGCATTAGGAACGGCTAAAGTTGTCCCCCTTCTATTAGCTGAAAAGAAGGCTTTTCAAATTGATTATTTTATTAAGATGCTAGGAAAGGACAGAAGCTAAGTAGAGGTAGCTTTATTAACCTACCTTACTTAGGTTAATTAGGGCTTTAATATAAATGTCATATCTTATGCTCTAGTTAAGAAGTTGAAATTAAAGCCAATTCCGTTATTAAAGAGGGGCTTTAATAGCCTTACTATAAATACCGCAGATAGTGGCAAAGCTGAGCTTATTATAGTTTCTATACCGGTAATCGATATTCATATGAATATAGTTAAGTACTTATTATTAAAAAGAATCTATTATAATGTCTGTCTATCTTTATATAACTGAGATAGTACCTTTATACCTATGAATGTCCTCCCTCCTATAGTCCCTCCTAGCCATATATAGATATCCTTCCGAGGTCCTCCGGCTGAATAGCTGTCCGAAATACATACGAAACCCCTTATATTACATATGGTACAGCTGTATAGGATGACCCTAGGAATGAGGGCAGCTTGCCTCTTGCATAGGAATCTGCGTACTAATACTAGTAGTACTCTCTTTTGAAAAGACCTTTTCAACTCGCATAAGGAAGTATACAGAATAGGTGTATAAAGGAGGCAGATCGGTAGCAAATAATCAAATAATAATAAAAAATAAAATAGCAAAGACAAATAGCTTAATAGCAAAGGCAAGTGTAATAGGTAGTAAGGATAGTATATAAGAAATAGAATAGCAAAGATAAAGGCAAATAGTAAAAAGGGAAAGGAAAGGTGTCTAAGTGATAGAAGTAATCTAAAGTCTTTATTTAAGCCTTATAGTAGTGCAATTATAGTCCAGTTGCATTCTAGTAGGTTTGAGACTCTTTATTAAAGAGTCATCTAGAGTTGTAATCCACTATAGCTATAAATTATAATAATCTATAAAAGGGAAAAGAGGGGCCTTTGAGAAGGCATATATATTAAGCTTCCCTCCTCCTTTGATCTCTTAACTCTAACTCCCACTTCTTATAAGTAGGTCGATTCCCCCTTTTGCTTCTAAGTTGATTAACCCTTTAGTAGATCTTATCTCATATCAACTTATTACTAATATTATTATTATTAGTAAGTGCTCCGATTATTAGCTGACCCCCTTTAATATATATATTGCTAACTTAGATAGTGCTCAAATGCAATCCTAAGGACTTGCCTAAGGCCTTTCAGGTGCTATGCATACATTATATGCATATGATATTAAGAAAGGAGGCTAGTAAGAATAATACTGGCCATATATGCGCATTTAATACTCTCACTTTTAAGAAGTATAACTATTGCATTGCGCAGTAGGCAAAGTGTATCCTAGTAGGTGCCCTTTAATATCCTTTTACTCTAATAACCTTTAATAGATGTCTATTCTAGATACCTATCTAGGCTTAGGATAAATACATTATCCTCTAGGATACTTAGGTTAGCGGCAATATTAAAGCGATCTAAGAGGCGGCCCGAATCCTATCTAAGGAGACTTAGATACAAATCTCTATAGTCCCAAAGACTCGGGATGCCCTTTAGCTGGCTTAGCTAAACGAAGCTCATGCTTTCTACTATAGTATCGACCTTGCAAATACCTAGTAAGCTATATATGCCCTTAAATCTATTTAATATTAATAACTGATTATTTGCAAGATCTATTGCGCACTATCTAAGGCAGCAATGCTACCCTTGGGCGTCTTAAAACTTAAGGCGCTAAGGTGCTTGGCTCCCTCTAGCGTATAAAGGGACTATCCAGCTTGGCTAAGGGCCGCTCTTAGGCTCCCTCTAATAATATCTGCTACTAAAAAGGCAAAGGCAGATAAGTGCCTTCTAAGGGCTCTTTAAAGGGTAGGGATCTAGATCTTAATGATCTGGATAAGCCGAATCTAAAGGAGATCGCAACCGCTCTTGCTTAAGTGTAAGCTTAAGAGGAGCGGGCCAACTTGGCCGCTGCTTCAGGTGGTAAGGCTTCTAGGCCTTAGGGGTTTAGGGATCTATGCTTTAGAAATCCTAGTGCTTAGGATAGGTGCTTATTAGGGGTAGAATCGTTAATAGATCGTTGTCTTTAGCAATATAATAATTGCTGCTTTACTATAACCTCCTTCTTAAGTACTACTTAAGTGATAAAAAAAATGCAAGTACGCGCAGGTAAGTAAGAAAAGATAAAAGAAGGTAGTAATAGCAAGTGTAGGAATATATCTCATAGTAAAAATAAAAAAATAAAAAAAATTGCCAATAGCTTGCAATTAAAAATATCGGATATTGTTAATCTAGGACCTTTTCAGGTCTGGTTATACCCTAATAGGCCTTTGTACCTATCCCTCCTTTTTAACAGTTATCAAATTAGTATCTACCAGTTGCTAAAGGGCCTGATTTAGATTGGCTTTTATTATAGCATTAGCGGGGTTGCTAGCGCCATTGATCTAATGTATCTCTATAAGCTCTCTGTTCTTGTATAATTATTATATAGCTATTATATCGATCATTAATCGCTTCTCCTTTGTAGTGCCCAATTTGATAATACACTTATATAAGGAGAGGGAATCTGTATATATAATAGTAGGGAGGCAGGGTAGACTCAGCTTAGCTATTACTATATCGATCGTTATAGCTATAGAAACTAGCATATCAATACCCGCCACTATAGCATATAGTTCAAAGGCTAGTACAGCTCTTGTCACTCTCTTATACTTCGTTGAGCTATAGTATAAAATATTGCCTTTTAAAGTAAACTGCGATTCTCCTTCCTCTTTAGTAGCTAGTATAATAATATAGCCGATCTGCGAGCTTAAATCCTTATTATTAGCAAAAGATCTATCGACAAATGCAAATAGTTTAGCGTTCTATAAATTAATAGCAAGGTAGGTTAGGCCTCTTTCAGGGTTATTTTAAATCTATTTGAGTCGCTTATTTAGATTCTCTACATCTTGAACTATCGGATCCTAGTATTGGACTACCGCTGACAAATCGAAGGAAGCTTTTAGCTAGTAGATCGTAGCTAAATAAGCTCCTCTTACTCTCTGCTTTAGGTATTATTACTTATAGCCCTCTTAAGAAGTGTCGACTAGTTCCAGCCTTTGGCCTTGGCCCTTTTGTCGTATATATACTATATCCCCTTCTTAGGAAATAATACACTTATTGAAAGCTAGTGATTCGGTGCTCGATAGGTATTATATTAGCTTTATAAGGAATCCTACCCTTTTGATCTTATCCTCCTCCTTTTTTAAGAAGTCTGCTTCTTTAAGTATTAAAGTATTATCTGTCTATATTCCTATTATACCGAAAAAGGGAGAAGTGCTTAAGGTTAATAATAGACAGGGGTTATAAGTTGAGTTAGCCATACTAAGATTGCTGCAATAGTACTTATAGTAGGTGCTAAATTAGTAGTTTCCTAATTCGGGAATGCTATAGAGCGGCAGTACCACTTTAAAGACCGTACCTATAGGAAACAGCTTAGCGATATCTCATAAGGGAAATACAAATATATCGTATAGTAGCTTTAAAGCTGCCTAAGTGTACGCTTATATAATATCCCGTAGGCTGAGAATGCCCTTCTTGCCCTATTCTTTAAAGTGTTCCTATATTAATGCCGAAAGTGATACTAAAAGGCGTTAGCTTATTCATTGGATAGTTGGGGATTAAGTGATTATGCCTTCCTCCTTCTTACTAGTATCGTTTCAGGCCTATACAACTAGGCGTGATTTCTCAAATAGGTGATCTATCTCCTTCCCTTTTATCTTATCAACTATCTTCAATTTAAAGATCCTCTTGCCTTTTATAGCAGGGTCATTTTTATTTATCAGCATAAATACCCTCCTATTCATTAGCCCTTAGTACTCCTTTAGGCGAGATTGCTAGAAAGGGCGCTTAGGAGTGGTAATCTTGCCTTCTACCTATAGCTTCTGCGACAGTTCCTGGTCCCTATTCTCCTTCTCTATTAGGAATACCTCTAATTTGGCTACGTATAGTTTATCGTCTGCTTTAAAGGATATCTATATCTTAGCATTATAGTTGTTATCGATTCTAAGAAGGCCGGAAATAGGCTTAACAAAGGGAACCTCTACTCTTGGCGATTGCTTGCGGCTATTAAGTTGCGGCTCAACTAAGCGAGAGGGCTCTACTTCTTTATTAACGTTAGTTGCGTTCTACTCCCTTTCGGTAGTCGTTTGATCCTTAGGTTCAATTCCTTTAATTTCCTTTAGGCAGTTTTCTTTATTATCGATTTTAAATAGACGTACGCTTATCGATCTGAAGTACCTTATTCTACTACTAATATTAACTATATAGGTTTCGTTCTCCAAGCCTAGGAACTCGAATAGGCCTATCCATCCTCCCTTCTCTTAATATACTAATACTAGGTCTTTCAGCCTTAAATCGTAGATATAAGTAGTTCCAGGGCTATTCCTTATGCTTAAAGCATCATTGACCTTACGAGTAGCATATATCTTCCTAACTTCCTTTATAGCCTTCTTAATTATCGCTGCCCTCTATTCTACCGACGGATTTAGTAGATTTAGTTCAATTAGCCTTAGATATGCCCTAAAAACGAGTAAGGTAAGAATCATTCTATTAGGCCCTGCTATATTATTAACTACTTTAATAGCCATTTGCAGCCTTTTATCATCGCTTAATCAGGGGTGTTTAGCTATCATTATCTTAAAGGCATATCTTAAAGGGTGATAATACCGTTCGACCTTGCTAATAGAGTAGTGCGCCTCTATAGGAACCAGTTTAAGAGTTATTCCTACAGATCTTAAAGAGCTTCTAAACTCTGCCGAGTTGAAGTTAGTGCTATAGTTATATACTATAAAATCAAGAGGTCTAATATAGGTATCTAGCTAAGCTAATTTAAGGGCTTAAAATACTGCATCAGCCGAATGTGCTCCTATTCCCTTTTGTAAGAACCTTGCGGCTCTAAATCCTATCGCTTTATCAACTATATAAAGGGCGTTCCTTCCACTGAACTAAGCAATATCGATATATATAGTATAATTGAAGTTGATATTATCTTATAGCTTGAATCGGAATCTATAAGGAGCGTTAGCGTAGAGTTGACAATATCGGCATATTTCCCTTACTCTTGCCATAATGCTAGAGTCAATGTTATAACTGGCCTAGTTCAAGAGGTATTCAAGGCGCTTTACTAAAGGATGTCCGAATCTTTTATACAGCCTTTGGATCTCTATTTCTATCAAGTGGCATATATTGATCGTACCCTCTAAAGTTATCAGAAGTTGCTCTATTATATTAAGTAAGAGCTATAGGTGCCTATGTTTTCTAACAATTAAGTGTTTCTCCTTGCTGATAATAAGCAAATTGCGCAGATTGTCGTATTTAGCTCCTATTTTATCGAGTTATTACAAGCAGACCAAAAACGGTATATCTGCCTTTATAATTAAGAACTCTATAGGGCCTGCTGGTATTTGAACAGTTGTCTTGCTGATTGCATTTCGCGAACCTGCCCTAAAGGTAATTTTATGCTTTTCAGCGCCGAGTGGAGCTAGAACTGCGTCCTATATATTTTATAAGGCTTTAAATTAGTTGATTCCTCCTACATTTTTATTCAAAGTGCCTATATCAATTAGGAATCCTTAAAAGAACTGATCCGTCTACTAGGTTATAAATACCTTAAGGTCCGTTTATATAGGTTTATTAACCCTTATTATCAAAAGGTATTCAGCCTTCTGCTTTTCAAGCTGGTCAAGCACAGTTCTCAAGTCATACTCCTTCTTAAAAGCTAGGAATACTATAATAAAGTTGATATTACTATCCTTAGGGTCGCTAATTGCTTAGTCCTCCTCTTCCGAAGAGGTTTCCTATTTATCCTTATCAGTCCTATTGCCTTCTGAATATATTCTATTGTCTTCTTAAGTAAGGTATACCTTATATATTTTGTCCATTGGCTTATAGCCTTCGGCTTATCGGCTTGCCATATAGTAAGACTTTTAGGCGGCTCTTTCTTCTTCTAAGTGCTTGCTACTATAGCAGTCCTTTTTCTAATATATAATACACCTTATATAGCCTGGTTTTAGTTAGAAGGTTATTCCTCTCTTATTACCTTAGGCAAACTTCATCTTTCTATTCGAAAAGTGCGCTATAGATTGCCCTTGCTCCTCGGCCAAATGATATCAGGGTCTATTAGTAGCTAAACTAGGGTACTAAGGTCTAGATAGTCCGTCCTAGGCAACTACTCCTGCGCAAGCCCGTAAGCTATCCAATAGAGCTAGGAATATTACTAATGGCTTAAAAAGTGCTATTTAGAATAGCTGATTCCTAGAAACACCTTATATAAGTCTATCTCTAATTGATCGATTGTTCTTTATATTAGCATATAGGCCTAATTGCAAGTTTTGCAGCTCTTTAGTATAGTTCTTAAGTTGGGTCAGGATCGGTTTCCCCCTCTAGTAGTCCTCTTATTAGAATAGGTCAAATGTTAGCCGAAACCACCTCCCTAGGAATCTGCTACTTCTCTCTTCGGTCTTGTAATTGGCCCGAATGGCCTCTACTAGATCGGCAAACTTAAAGTTCTTATTTTACAGGTACTAATAGTAGTATATTAAGGCCGAGTCTTATAGCATAGATGGAAAGGCTCTATACTATATGCTCTAGTCTACCGAGGCTCTTTGGTACAAATCGGCAAATATATAAAGCTTCTTATTAAGGTGATCTTTCCCGCCTAAGTACTAAGTCTCCTTAGTATATATCTTACTCAAATTTATAAGGGTTTTAGCCTAATCTAAAGTCAAAGGTTCTATAATATACTAGGATAGTTGAGCGTTGCTCTAGTTAAGGTCTGAAAGCGCTCTTAAACCCCTCCCTATAGTAAAGGGTAGCAATAATCTATCTCTCAATTGGATCAGCAGCATTAGTATTAGATTCGGGATCTCTAGGTATTGCAAGACTGGAGTTCGTCCTAATCAGGGTTAATAAAGTATTCTTTTAAGGTTATACCGTTTGGTTGTTTATCTTAGAGTGTCTGCTTTATATAGGTTGTCTTATAAAGTATTATTATACTTAGGGTATCCTTGCTAAAGCGAGTCTTAGCGTAGTATCTCCTATTCAGCTATAGTAACCCTCTAAGCGGGTAGCTCGCTTATTCGCATAGATTCGGCAAATTCTAAAGCAGACCTTATTCCATATCTCGGAGATTATACTATAACCGAGTTCGGTACTTCTTAGGTCTATGACTCTAGCTAGTCTTCTAGCCACTCGTTTCTTTCTTAGTGTACTATATTAAAAAGTGCCTAGCCGATCGAAACGCCCTTCCTACGCTAAACGTATACTCTATAGTACTAAAGGTCGTCCCTTAGGCGTTATTAAACGTCCTTATCTAGCGATTTAAAGTCGCTAACTATCCAGTCTTAAAACTCCTCTTAGAAGTCCTTAGCAAGGTATAGCCCTCTCCTTTTGCTATCTTATAATATCTTTCGAAAGTTCTCTGCGTATTAATCTTTTAATCTAAGGGCCTCTTCGCTAGGTTGATCCTCCTAGGGTCTTATATCCCTTTCAGGGTCCCTTAATGTCTGGGGTTGCCTTGGATTAAGCGGCATTAATAGTCCCCCCTTAGTCATTTCCTAATATTGTCCAGACATTGCTCTACGCCCTAATAGGGTCCGAAAGAAGTCCGATGTAATCGTATTTTACGTATCGTTATGCTATTGTCTAGTTGTAGTTAGGATACCGATTACACTCCGGTTTTGCCCTAATTGTAATGCATAATAGAACGCAAGTAGAAGAGGATAGTATCTACCTTTAAAGTAATAACTCTAGCTAGATTCGCATACCTTTCGCCTTTTCCCCTCTAGTGGTAACTAATATTACTTCATACGTTTGGGTTAGTATTCAAGGTAAGCCGGAAATACAATCAAGTACTCCTTAAATCAAGAAAGAATTCTTCAGTTTAATAACCTTACTATTTGTAGTAAAGGTACTACCACTAATTAGTGTAGTTTCTATACTAGTAATCGATATTCATATAAATATAGTTGAGTACTTATTATTAAAAAGAATCTATTATAATATCTGTCTATCTCTATATAACCAAGATAGTACCTTTATACCTATGAATGTCCTCCCTTCTATAGTCCCTCCTAGCCGCATATGGATATCCTTCCAAGGTCCTCCGGCTGAATAGCCGTCCGAAATACATATGAAACCCCTCATATCGCATATGGTACAGCTGTGTAGGATGACCCCAGGAACGAGGGCAGCTTGCCTCTTGCATAGGAATCTGCGTACCAACACTTATACACTAGGTTAAATTCGAAGTTGGTATATATAGGATCTAGCGCAAGGATAAGGCGTTTGTATAACCCTTTAGCAATAACCTATATCTACTACTTAGTTTGCTATAGTTATAGAAGGTTAATAGCTCTATTGACATTCGCAAATTACGAACTATAATAGGCGATTTAGCAAATGGTAAAAAGAAGGTAATCATTAAGGGTCTTAAATTCGTACTATCTAAGCACTATAAGCTATTTCTATACTTAGTTGGTATGCCAGACCTAGGCTTAGTGATTCTAGGAAGACCAACTACTAGGAAATCTAATTAGTAAGATAAGCTAGGAGATAGCTCTAGTAAAAGTAGGAGCAAGAGTAATAAGATAGATTCATCTATAGATTCAAAAAACTAGATAGAAATAGTCGACCTAAGATTGTTATTAAAAGCATTAATAGTGCACTGCCAATTAAGGCAGTGACTAAATCGACTAGTATACTATATATAGAAGAAAAAGATATTCCTTAATACCTTAAAGGAAGAATCGCAACAAGTGCTATATACAATCGAGATTAACCTATAAGACTAACGTTCGAAGCTCTATAGGTATGTATAGAGGAAATATGCGATTATAAGGAGTCTGTCGCCCTACGATTAATAAAGAAGAACCGCAGTAGGATGGTAGGATAATAAGTTCGCAGCCTACTAGGCTTAAGTGCTAGATTGGAAGGATTGAGCATAGATATTGGTATAATAATAGACTTAGGGGAGTTGTTATACTAAGGGGAGTCGCCATGCTATAAGGTGGTAATACTATACCTAACCTATCGACGCCTATGCTAACGACCGCTATCGGATGAATTAGACCTGATTATTGATAAATGGTTTAAGACCCTTAGAATTAGAATAGGAAATATAACCGACGAATAGCAAAGTCGGCTAAAAAGGCTGCTATATATGTATTAGGATCTAGATGCGAAGGAGTTGCAGAACTTGCCACCAACCGACCTATATACTTATAGAGTCCGATTGAAGGAGGGAATTAAGCCATATTCGATAGCTTGGCAAAAGCGTTGGCCGGTTGTAAAGGAGTATTGGCTTTAATGATATATTAATAAAGGACTGAGCTGCGGTTTCTATAAATGCATAATAGTAGCAAATAGCCAGTTATCTAATTGGAATGCATAGGCTGTTATTATCGATAAGGTAGAGAACCTGCAACTATAAAACGAACCTTAAATTACCTTTAACTACTGCAATATAGTTGAGAGAATGCCTAGTTATTATATAGAATTGTCTATAAAGCTGTATAACTACTTAAGATATCCCTTATATAAGCTATTTCTCAAATTCGACCTTAAGAACGCATATTAGTATATGCTAGTTCATTTAGCAGATCGCTATTACTTCGCCTTTATAATATCTGGTATTAGGCAGCTCTAATAGATTAGAATACTATAGGGATTGATGACTTCTGGTTATAATATAATTGAACTGATATATATTATACTAGGCCAGATATTACCTAATAAGCTAGACTATAGCGACTTTGCTAGCCAGCCATTAGTGATTATTACTTTAGATAAGAACTCTCTTCCTATATGCAGCTTCTATATTGATAATATCTTTAGAGGTTATTAGGATTTTAAAGAGGGCTACTGATTTATAGTAAATGAATTGTTCCTAAGGGTAGCATAGGCGCGTATACAGCTTTCCTTTAAAAAGATAGAACTATTTATAAATAAGGTTATTGCGCTAGGTATTACTTATAAGTTAAGAGGTCTAATCTCAACTAAACTAGAGCGATTAAATAAGATTCAGGCATAGCTAGTCCTTAAATCTGCCACCTAGGTTCAAGAGTTCGTTAGTGCTATTAGTATCACTCGACGATTTGTAAAGAACTTCGCAAAGATCAAGTTGCTACTATTATAGCTGACTAGTAATATCGACTGGCGTTAGGGGAAGGCTGAACAAGTGTCTTTTAAGATACTACGCCAGAAGTGTTCAGATATCCTTAATATGCATAGCTAAGACGGTAGAAGATCTGCGGTCTACTTCTATTCTAATGCAAGCAAATAAAGAGCTAGTTGTTATATTACCTAGTAGCGAAAAGGGACCGAAGTGGCAATCTTATATAACGCCTTTATATTCTTAAAGTTGCAATGCAATTATAAAATGTATAAATGCGAGTTATATGCGATTATAGAGTTCAGTCGCAAGTTCGACTATATATTTAAAGGGCCGATTATAGCAACTGTTTTTACTAACTATCAGCCTTTGACCTACTTCTTAAAGTCATTTAGTATTAAGGGCATTTACGTAAGGTGGGCATCTGAGCTACGCTAGTTGAATATCAAGATACGCTAGATCCTAGGTTCAAGGAATAAGATCGCCAACGCCCTCTTTAAAACTATCTTTCTTAATCTAAACAGAGACTCCAACTACCTTAACGACTTTAGCCACCTTGATCTATCTAATATTAAACTAGAGTGGGTTTGGAAAGATAGGAAGGGTGGTTATAAAGAACTAATAAAATAAGTCAGCAACCTACTTTATAATAAGGAGTTGTACTGCATAATACTAAGGGAGTCCTTAAAAGTGTTACTAAGGGTATTATTATTTATAGCTAGATTATAATATACTAACCCTATATATATCAAGTGATCGAAGTCTAAGTACTTCCTAACTATCTTACAATTATTCGCTTTAGAAAGTGTCTAATAAAATCATCTACTGCGAACCAAGTACCGCAACTGCGACTAGTACTCTGAAGTAGCTGGCTTCCTCATTTCAGCCGAATACTTAGATTAGTATATTACTAAGACCTAATAAACCGCTTTCTATAGGAAGGTGGACTGGTATAGCACTAATAGCTAAAGCAACTTATATATCCAAATCCAAGGGGCGATTAAGCATTATATATTGCCTAGCGAAGTATCAGCTATTCTATATACTACTTATAATAAAGGAGGCCACTTTTAAGCCGCTATTACTATTCGGAAGCTATCTGATATATTTTGGCCTAGTATGGCAAAAGATATAAGAGACTATATACTTAGCTATTTGCGCTATGCTTAGTATAGTACCGCTCGACGGACCTAGACCCTTACTAAGGTTACAGTTTCTAATATTATAAAGCTACTTAGTGCCGATTGGATTGGACCCTTCCTTAATTTCAACCGCTTAGATAAGGTCTAATGGATCTTGCTAGTTATTGATTACTTCTCTTGCTATACGTAGGCCCGGGCATTCGATACTAATAATTCGGCTGCTATTATTGATTTCCTATCTAATATCTTTAGTATATATAGTATACTAGTTGGTATTTATACTAATCTAGGCCTTTATTTTAAAGTAGAAGTGGTTAGTTAGGTAAAGGAATAAGGCGCGGTTTGGACTATATTACCCTTTAGGGCTAAGAAGGCCATTAGAATAATCGAAAAAGCAGTTGATATATTTTAGCAAGTTCTAAAGAAGGTATGCCCTATGCTATAGTTATAGCCCGAATAGCTTAATCGAGCACTCTACGACTTTAACAATTGTTATATTACCTATCTTAGCTATAGCTTATTTAAAATCCTGCTTAGGTTCGATAGCTTTAATATAGTTAGCAAATAGTTTCTGCCATTCTGCCGCCAGTCGCTAGCTACACTTCTTAAGGGTCTAAAGAGTAGGTTAGAAACTGCATTGCCTAGTAGTAATAAATACGCCGACCTTATAGTAGATTATATAGTTAAGAGATAGGAAGTCCGAGAGATTATTAACGCTAGATCCGATTTTGCTCGCTAACGTACAAAGGAGCGCTATAACTTAAGGGTCTATTTAGATAAGACGCTAATCCTTAGACAATTAATTATATTATTTAATAAGAGACAGTTAGGTAAGAAGCTAAGGCTAGCGTAGCGTAGCCCTTTTATTATCGTAGGTTATACTAGCGAGTTAGGGAAATTATATACTCTCCGCTAGATCGATAGTATAAGCATACAAGGTCACTTTTACAGCGATCACCTAAAGGCGTTCCGACTACAAGAAGGCTACCTAATTATATCGAACGAATAAGAGCTCCCTATATTCCAGAATATTCGACTTAGTAACGCAGCGTTTAAACTGCTAAAGGCAGTACGTACGATTGCTAGCACCTATTATACTTAAACCTCTAAAGACTCTATCATCTGCAAGGTGCTATCGAGTAGAAAATGGAAGGGAACTATAAGTGGCTTTTTGCTTATTTTCATATATTAAACAATATCTATATTAGAGTTCTAATATACCTAGTCTAAAGCAGAGCGCAGGTTATAACTAGTCTAGTAACCGTTGCTTATTTTATTATATAGCTATCTTATTGCTAGAGTAGTAGGACATCTGGCACTATACCACTTAAGGGGCTTCGTGCGTGCCATAGGGAGTAAAAACCTTCCAGAATGGAAAGGGTGGTATTAGTCAGCACTTAGAGTGCCTTAGGCACCTAGATGTACTATAAATATCTTCTCTTAGGGTTTACTCCTCCGAGTCTAATATAACTCCCTGTCACACCAGTTATTTGAGGCCACCCACCCCGGCTCCAGCTGGACTCGTAGTCCCCACGGTGAAGTAATACGCTGCTACCTCTGCTCCAGGGGGGAGGGGCTGGGATGGAGAAGTATGGAAGACTCGGCTTGCTCTCGGTTCCTTGTGTGAATGGCTGCTCTCCCCTTGCCTCATGGCGTGCTGATCCGCGGCTTCCAAGGCGTGGGCGTCGGCGGGATAGCAGAAGATCGGGGGGAACCCTACTCGCGGTACAGTTCAGTGATGGCACGGCTCCCCTCGTCGTCAATCAACCAAGTTCCCAGGAGGGTCCACGCCAGATACCCAGAATTAGGCGAGTAAACAAAACATCAGGTCGCCGCACCACCCAACCGCCGGCTCCCGAATCCCGCTCCTCAGGAGTGTTCCTCTTCACGTCCTGCCTCGTGCACGGCACCCAGCAATCCTCTGGTGCCGCGGCTAAGTATCATTGAACCCCTTGGGGACGAGGGGTATTTGTTCTTCCCCACCACCCCACCAGACTCTGCCATGCTGTCGATTCCGAAGAGAAGCCAAATCCCACCCAGATCCGGAGGCTCCGGAAATAGAGCTTGCGCCACGCGAGGAGCCGTGGTCTTCCTGCGTCTCGCAGGATATTGTACGGTGATCGATCTGCCGAGACCAAAGGACCAGAGGGCGCGGCTATGCGAGTACGCGAAGTAAACATCTGATCTCTGGGGGGGGGGGATACCGTCGACAACCTGCCACTTGCCCTTGACACTTGACACTTGCCACTTCATACATCGGACGCACGGAAGATTCCGTTCTGCGCTGCCGCGTGGAATACCATGTGACCGGGTGGTGTCGAGTACAGTCGCGAGCCTCCGCTGCTACGATCAGATTTGATATTAATAGAAACCGGCTTCTGGCTGAAACGCGACCAACCTCGTCTTGGGACGAAGTCTGTTTGTTCTCACAGCCACATGGCCCATCCCCCTTTCACCTCACCTCACCTCACCTCGCCTCACCTCACCTCACACCACCTCACTCTACTCTAGACGGCACTGCTCTCGACTCCACCCCCGTGGACACCGCACCGAACCATCTCCACTCCTATCCGGGTCGCCGGCTGGGGAGAAAAGGCGTGAAGAAATCACTCTTCCCCAAGCCTCTCCAACCCCCAAAACACCTTGGGGGCCCGGTAGCCCCGTCAACCGTCGGCTCCACCTCATCAATTCTCTTCGTACTCGTCTCGCAAATCTCGTTCGGCCTCGGCGCCGCCTTCACCTCGTTCCGAAGGCAGGCCTCGCCGTCCAATAGGACTCCCGTTGCAGAGCTTATATGATTTACGGTTCACCGATTCTCTTGTCCTCCTCGCATGGCATCTTGGACATGACCACTGCAGAACACATCAAGCCTCCAGTATTCCTGGGGGGGCAGAGTCTGGCACTTGGAACTTGGCAGACGCGCAGGGTTTTCCTCCCGAGAAATGCGAGGATTCGCGCTGGCTTCCAAGCCTCGTCTGTGACGCGGAAGGAGGCGTTGGGGTGGCATTCACTGTCCGCATGATGTTCGTGGGAATGAATACATCTTCATAGAGGTATATATATCTATCGTCGTCTTCCTCGTCACATCCGCCGTCCCGACCCCACATCTTGCCCTGCACTCTTAATACCCGCTTCAACCCACCATCCCCCTCCCCCTCTTCCCCCCCTCCCCTCCCTCTCAATTGCTCAGCGCCGTCTCTCCATCCCTTCCCGCCAACCAACACAGATACAGAATCGCCATGCAACTCAAGAACATCATCGTCCTGGCTCTCGCCTCGGCAGTCGCTGTACGCTCACCCTCCACTCCCGCCAAGATGAGCCCAGCTAACTCCCCCCCAGGCAGACACGGACGACGGCCCCTTCGACGATATCGAGAACTTCGCTGAAGATGCCCGGAGCATTTGGAACCAAGCGACCTCCCGGGGCAGCAGCTACTGGTCTTCAGTTGGAGCGGAGGCATCTGCCATCGGCGCCTCGTATTCGTCCGGTACGTCCCCTCCCCTCCCCCGCCCTCCCCCATCCCCTCTGCATCGGCTCACGGTCACTCTCCAGAATTCTCCAAGTTCACCGCGACGGCGACTCCCGGTCCGGCGGCCTCGTCTTACCTCGCCTCCCTCGAATCCGCGGCCGAGTCCGCCTTCTCCTCGCTCAGCAGCCGGGTCAGCAAAGGCGAGACGGCTGCCGCCACCACCCCGCCGACCGCGGCCAACACCTCCTCGCCCACGAGCTCCGGCGCGTCCTCGAAGAACACCAGCCCGGCCGGGCCGGCCAACACGAGCCCGCCGTCGAGCGACGCCGCGGGCGTCTTCCCCGCGGCCGCCATTGGCGCCATGCTCTTCGCTGGTGCGGCGGCCTTTGCGATGGTTTTGTAGAGATGCGGCTGGCACGGAGGATCGGGACAGACGGGCGTCGCGGGCGGGGACGGAGCGCGAGGATCCCTCTCCAGTTCTCCTCTCCTTGCCGGTCCCGAACGGGAGGAGGTATCTGTCTAATTCATGTCCCTACCGGATACCTAGATAGCTAAATAGCACTGCTGGTTCACGCGATCTCCCGACTCGCAGGCCCACGTCTGGAGAGATCTCGGATCTCTCCAACTAAGCACGTCGTCTCGAGGCGGCCAGAGCCACTGCACTCTCCCTCTCGCACAGAGCCCCAACACACCCCCTTCCCACACTTGACCAGACCATCTCACTCGCCGCCACATCCCCCCGCCGACCCTCACCAACCCCACGCGCAACGCGTCGCAAGGCCGAGCGGTGATACCCTTCCCCCCCCTCGATCACCACGCCCCTCTACGAAACGAGCGCGCCATGCCCAGTCCCGACAGCGCCGGTTGCGTGTCGAAGCGGAACAGGGAAGAAGAAGCGCAAGCCAGGGGAGGTTCCGGCCCGAGCTCGCCGACTGGCCAATCCGCATGATGGTTTGCGGGGAGCGGGGATGGAATGGAATGAAAATAGAATAGGAAAGGAATAGGAAAGGAATAGGAAAAAAGGCAACGCCAAGCCACAAAAGCTGTGCACCTCGTGTGCAGAGGCGTAGACACAAGGACGACCGGCCGTCCACGTCGCGAGGCGCGCGAGCACGGGCTCGGCGGGATGGCGATGGACGGTCGACTTGGATTGGATTGGATTGGATTGGATTTGACTGGACTGGACTGGACTGGATCAGATCGGATCGACGAGGTCTCCCAGACGCCTGGTCTCGGCCGCGACGTCCTCGCAGCTGGCTGGCCTTGTTGGATGCTAGGTGAGCACTGGGCGTCTGACGAGGGTGTTGGTGTGCGCGGGGCGGTGTTGGTTCGGTCTGGTCTGGTGGCGGGTTCTGTGTTCTGTGCTGGCTGATCTTGGCTATCTGTGCATCGGTATTGGTATTTGTATTTATATTCGTGTTGATATCTATATCCATATGCACATCTAATCTATATCCATATCTATATCCATATCCATATTCATATCCATATCCGCATCTAATCCATCCATCTCTTATACATCCCCTCCCCTCCGATCCCCGAGGCAGCACGTAGAGTGCGCGGTGCGAATGCGAGGCCCCAGGTGCAAGAGGGCGAGCGTGATATGCAAACTGCAAGCGAGCGAGGTGCGTGCATGCTAGAACACAGGTGCACATAGGGACGCAGAGATACACGTAGATACCTCCGTGCGGGCGTCCATTCCAAGAGGACGAGGAGTTGCAAGCACACTGTCTCCTCGTCACAGGTCGGCCTCACCTGACCTCATGTCCTCCGGAACAGCGTGACGTCGGCGAGGCAGCGACACCGTAGGAGGCGGGGGGACAGAAAAGGCGTCGCGCCGAGTCAGATTCTCTACCGCATATCTCGAGTCGCCCGGCTCCTTGTCTAGATACATCTCTCCCCACGCTGCCAGCAGTCACCCACCTCACCCACCTCTCCCCCGGACTCTCGATTCCCAACAGAAGACTTCAAGGATAAACGAATGCAAAGCAGCGACTGCCAGACGGCTCCCCAGCCTCCAGTCCACACAAAGGGAGCCAGGGAAACCCCCCAGGTGGGCGGTCGGAAATTAGTACAGAGGGCGATAAATACACATATTAGAGCGGTGCGGGACCTGGTCCGCCCCGACCGCTGCCGCAAGACTCAAGGAGAGAAAACACCCGAGGGAGATGCGAGAGGCACCTGCTTCGGGGCCTGGCAGAGACCCGACATCCCTCAAGAGTACCCCCTTCCATCCGGCCGCAAGGACCCCGTTCAAGTGACAAAGGAAATTTTTTGATAGTTGGTGCTCTGCAAGGCTGTCCACACTCTCTTCCTCTCCTCTCTCCACCAGAGTGAAACAACTTATATCGTGCAGTCTATAAGGGGGGGGGGTATTTTGAAGACAAATAAGCAATTCGGGATTCTTCACATCCACGGTGAAGCCCCGCAAGTCGTCGGCCTTGGAAGAGATACAGCAGTAGTGGGAAGATGTCTTGGTCCTCGGGAGAACATTCGACGCCGAAAATGTACAAGCTAACCCCGGCGCTGGAACAGCCACCCATTCCAACCCTGGTGACAAGGGAACGTAGCAAATTGACCAGAGCTTCAAACCGTGAAGATCCTCAACGCCATGCAATGTAGATGCTCGGAAGAAATAAAGGAAAATAGAGAAGAAAGATAGAGACAGCCTTCCCTCCGTGTGTTACAGGCGCACGTCGCACTCTACAGACGCCCTAAAAGCGACTCGAGGCCGCAAAGATACTAGCTGCTGCCGCAGCCGCCCATTCGTTCTCCTCGGAATCATATGGGGGCGTTGAAGATTGCTTGTGGCCGCTCGGGGCTTTGGACGGCGTCACCTGGTGCAGACCTTGTCCAAAGAGCACGGCGTTGCCACTAGCCGACGGCGAGGGCGTGGGGTATGGGTTCGTTAGACCCAGGGTGCTCGTTGACTGTCGCAGCGGCTGCCGGGCGTCGTTTTGGATCGAGTTCCTATCCAGCCTCTTCACGGCCTTGTGGGTGCTCGACAAGACCTCGTCGAGCAGCTCGTCCTCTTCGTCGGGCGTCTCGTACTGTCGTGCGCCCCCGGGCACGTGAGACCTTCGCGTTCGACTTGAAACTGGTCCTCCGGCTCGCATGTTCTCGATGGACCGGGCATGTTGTTTGGGGAGCGAATGGTGTCGCTTCAGAACACTGTTGGGGTTGACCAGGTGGCTCGGCGGTTTGGGTGCGGGGCCGTGTTGCGGCGAGTCCAAGTTTTGATGTACGTTGCGCAGAGCTTTGTCGAGAGCCTCGTAGGTGTCGACCTTCTGTACCGGGCTGGGCACCTGACTCGGGTCGACGACCATCGACGACCTGTTGCTGGCCCACGGCCCACACCCTGCCTGAGCCTCGATATCTATCGACTTGGGAGACATGGGGGTCTGGGACTGACGCCCCGAGAACCTCCTCGCGCGCTTCCTCAGGTGCGAGAAGAAGCTTTCTTTGTGCCCGCTCGGAGGCGATGCCAATCCGCCGTTGCCATTCAGGGCCGCCTCCGCCTGCTGCCTGTGGATGTCGGCGTAATGGTTGTTGGAGGAAGCGACCGAGAGCTGCCGGCCGATCTTCTTCGCTACCTTGGCGTCCATATTGGCTTGACGCGGCCCAGGACCGTACGCATCGTGGTAAGAGGGGGTTCGGCTGCTAGCCTGTGCCGTGACGGCATCCGAGAGAGGTGAGATCGGCTTGATCGTCGGCAGGATGGGCATGGGAGCGGCGTTCGCGAAACCAGTATTCCAAGATGACCGCTTGATGGCTTGCGGACGCGTCTTGGCAACAGAAATACTGGTATCGGTCACTGCGTGCACGGGGAGCGGGCGCAATGCAGCAGCATCTTTCCCGGTCGCCTGGGGGGTTCCGGCACTATCGGACCGGCCTATCAATGACTTTCTGAACCAGGACGACTTGGCAGATGCGGCGGGGGCGAGATCACTGGAATCCTTCGAGCCACGGTAGCCGAGGTCGGAGTGCTTTCTGCCAACCATCTTCGCAGTTGACGACTTTGGTCTCAGCGGGTCGACGGCATCGGCAAAGAACTCGTGGGCGAGGGCTTGGGTTGAGGTTGGCCGGCTCTTGGGATCCCACATCAGACACCACGTGACAAAGTTGCTGAGGGACGCGGGCCACTGCGGCGGTCGGAGAACCGTATCCATGGCATGAGGGGCCATCTTGGGGAAAGAGAATCCAAGCTTCCCGGCCAGACGGGTGCCCTCTCTCCAGTCTCCGCCGCCGACCCTGGAGCCGGCCTTGTTGTACCAGTTTCCAGGGCTGCCCATGATCTCGCACACTCTCCAGACCTGATCCACCTCGTTCCCGCCGGGGAACAACGGTTTCAGCGTGGCGATCTCGACCGCCATCGCGCCGATGGCCCAGATGTCAACTGGGGAGGAGTACTCTCCCGCACGCAGCAATACCTCGGGGGCGCGGTACCATCTGGTTGAGACGTAGGTCGTGTATGCCAACTTGGAGTGCGTCTCTCTCGCCAGGCCAAAGTCGGCAATCTTGACAGTGTACGCCGGAGGGGTCGACGGCGGGGTGACCATCGACGAGTACAGTCGGAAGGAGTTCCCCGATTCTTGTGGTCCCGACGTGGACACGAGGATGTTTTCCGGCTTGATATCGCGATGGAAGAAGTGATGCGCATGAATATGCTCCAATCCTTGCATTATCTGGAACAGGATACTCTTGACGCTGGCAACATCCAGACACTTGTGATCCCGGGCCTTCATCAGTTGGTAGAGGTTGCCATCCATGTACTCCATCGCGATGTGCAGCTTCTTCGTGAAGGGGTCGAGGAAGATGTCTAGCGCAGGGACGAGATGTTGATGTGACGGTAGGGTTCGGAGGAACACGACCTCTCGAAGCTCTAGACACGGCTGAAACGACTCGAAACTCTTCTTCATGGTCTTGATCGCGATCTGTAGGACGGCGTCAGTCCGCTCCGGCGCTTCATCCACGCGGGGAGGCTTACCACCGTGCCTCTGCGGGCGACCGCGGCACCGGCACCTCGAACCCGCGCCAGGACAACACTGCCAAAGCTGCCATCTCCGATATCCTTCAACACCTCGAATCGGTCTTCCAATGCCTGACCCTGACCGGGTTGTGGTGTCGAGGAGCCTCGATGGGTCAGATCATATGCCCCTGTCATGATTGCTGCACGGAAGCGTGTCGTGTGTCGCGTCGAAATTGAAGGATGGGCGTGGTGGTTCGCGACGGCGCTGTGCCGACACCGATCAGCCGCTGGACGTGATGACTGGGTGCAGACGGCCGAGTATCAAGGGCCTGACTTACAAGAGAGAGCTGCTGAGAAGCCCTTTGAGGGGAGCTCACTGGCGATCACCTGTGCATTCAGGCGATGTGGAAAGGGGAAGGTCAAGGCGTCGTCGTGGTCGGATTGGGATCGAGATCGGGTGGTTGTGGATGGCTGTCCCAGGCTGTGTCTTCGTAGCGAACGTGATTAATTATGTGGTGTGGTCGAAGGGTGAAAGCGTCGCGGAGATGGGTTGGAGGCGGATGTGTGAAGGAGAGATAGCAAGAACGGGTTGACGGAGGAAGATGCAGGAGGTCTGCTTTTGGGGTTNGGGGGGGGCCACAAGCGAGAGGGCCGTTGATAGAATGGTAAGTTCTACCAGGAAGTCGGAGAGCGGGTCTTCAGTCTTTGACCCGCGGGAGGAGCAGGTCGATCACAACGGGATTAGTGTGATTGATTGATAGGGGCCGAGTTTGAGTTTGAGTCTGCGTCTGCGTCCGAGTCTGAGAGGGAGGGCCCGTTGTGGGCTTGGGGAAGGGGGAGGGGGGGCTGGTACTGGTCTGTAGTGTTGGTACTTGTTGTACGCAAGTATGGATGCGGGTACTGGGTACGTACAATGTTCTGTGCAAGGGGAATGGGGAATGTGCGCACGTGGGAGATGTTGATTCGTACGAAGCTGGGACTCTTGGGGGTGAGAGAGGAGAGGAGAGGAGAGGAGAGGGGCGAGGGGCGAGGGGCGAGGTGAGGTGAGGTGGTCAGGAGAAGAGCGTGCAGGTGTGGGGAGCGGATTGCGATCGCATGAACGCTGACCTGACCGCGAAACTGCAAGCTCACCGCTGGCTTTCGGGGACGGAAGGGGGATGGGGATGTGATGCGTTGCGGTGATGCTCGAACCAACGCCCCCGAGAGGCTTTCAGATCTTATGCATGGGGTATAAATGAAGAGCGATGGAGGAGGGGAGGGGACGAGGGGGAGGGGGGGGGGGACGAGGGCGGCGATGGCGGATCACAACCAATCTCGCTTGGGGTTGGACAGGGCCGTCGACTCCGACTCCAGGGGGATACCGTGCTGGATTTTCCAAGGGGTCGGCGTCGAGTCGAGCCTCAGCCGCGCCGGCTCGTTCGACGCAACTTTGGGTTCGGGGTTGGCGGCGAGGTCAAGGAGGGGCGGCGAGGTGAAGGCGACGCGGAAGATGCTGCTGCTGCTGCTGCTGCGGTTTGTCTGTGGTGGTGTCGCCGTCACGTGTTGGGGTCGGGTCGAGCCGTCGTCAGCAGGAGAAGTCGGGGGAGGCTCGGCTGGAGGAGAGGCGCGACCAGAGATCGAGGCCGATGAATGGGAGTCGGGGAGGCCAGCGAGGGGAGATGTGACGACGAGAGGGAGTTGGGAGGGCGTCGTATTTACGTCCGACCGATATAATACCTGCGTGTTTTGTAGAAACGAAATCCTCCCTCCTACCTGCGTATTATCAAGATATCAAGGTACTCCCGTCTACCTCCCTCCTACTATCAAGATACTCCCATCTACCTCCTACCATCAAGATACTCCCATCTACCTCCCTCCCGTCTAGACACCACCACCTCCCTCCCTCCTATCGAGATACTCCCTCCTCCGGATGGTTCTGCTCTGGCCAGAGGCACCCGGCCATTCCCCCCTCGGGTGGAGGGAAAGCCGCACTGCGAAGACACCTCCAGCTACCCCAAGCTCGTCGGCAAGCTACGAGCAGGCCCGCCCGTCCTACTCTGGTCGGCCTACGTCAGGGACGGTCGGTTCGCCAGGTCCTCTCTCCATCGATCCATCTGGACAAGCGGTCGTCGGTCTCGCCAGGCCGGGCAGGGGGAGAGCAGAGCGGCGAGAGGGAACGGCTCTCGAGCTCGCGGGACTCCTGGGCCGCGCAGCACAGGGAGACGGGCGTGTCACCGGCTAGCCGAGGTAGGTATCGACCGAGATGTAGGTATAGATGTATATGTATATGTATACATTTACACACACATAGGTATAGATGTATATGTATATGTATACATTTACACACACATAGGTATAGATGTTTATATATGTATATGTATATCAATACATATATACACATATATGTGTATATATATCAATACCTATACATGTACATCTACACTAGTATGTAGCTACTCAGGTATATCAGGTTCTACTCCCATCCCCTCTAATCCCCTCTATTCTCCTCTAATCTCTCCTATTCTCCTCTATTCTCCTCTATTCTCCTCTATTCTCCTCTATTCTCCTCTATTCTCTCCTCCTCCCCCCCCCCTCCCGCACATCCACGACGTCAACCCGTAGAGCGAGAGGGTCCAAGGGCCCCGAACCCCCCCTCCCCTCCCCCCCCTTTCCGGGTTTCGCTCAGTTCATGCAAGGTCAAGTCATCCGAGAGCGTTGGGATGGCGCTACTAGGAGTCGGGTCCTCGAGGGGGCGGACGGGATTAGGCGGATCAGGGGCTTTTCTCCCCCCCCCCATCCCCTCCCCTGCGACGCCGTAGCTCTGGCCCTCAATACTCCGGCTTCATTTCGATCCCGGGGGATATTCGATGATCGCCAGCTGCTGCATCCATTGGAAGCACCATCTTCTTCTTCCCTTTTGGGGGGGGATCATTCTCCCTCGACTTTTCGACTTTTGGCTGTTTCGTCTCGACTCGTGACTTTCTCGCTTTCGAGATTTCGAGCTTTAGACCTCGTCGACGCTACCGATCTATGCCTTTTCGACTTTATAATCTTGGGACTCTCAACTCTATGGCTGACTTTCCCCCCGCACGGGGCCTGCATCCTCAGGGGCCGGAGCGTCGGATCGAGGCTGGGGTCCCCCTCTCACCCTCTCCTCTCCCGTGTGCGAGGGAGAGCAGCCCCAACCGCCATGGAGAATACCGTCAGGACCGAGCCTGGCGTGATCACAGTGGCAACAGGAGATGGCGAGGGAGCGGATGGCGGAGGGCGCATGGCCAGCGCCCCCCTGTGGCTCGTCGCAATCCGTGTTCACGGGCCCGCGACGAATGGCCAAATGGCCGTATCAATCCTTCATCGAAACATTGGCCTCGTGAAAGCCCACCGCCGCTCCACGTTTCCGTCTGCGCCCCCCCTTCCCCCTCCCCCTGGTCCGCCCTCCAGCCCCCTTTTTCGTGAGAGGCCGCTCTCCCTGCGCCCGTGTCGTCCGAGGTCCCTACCGGGCTCTGTACTCCGGCGACCCTTTCCCCCTTGCCCGGGTCGGGGGGGGGGAAGGTTCCTACGGGAGCCGACAAGTCCAGATCGACAGCAGCGCGCTCGGCTAGTCAGGTCGCCTGGTAGATGTGGTTCGGCCACCTGTGCCCTCTGGCCCTTGCCTGGCCGCACCGTGCCGTCGAAACCTGACCCTGGCCTGCCGACACGTGCCGGGCTAAGCCTTCTCGAGCCGCCTGCGGGTCCCCGAGTCACGGGGTCGGGGCGGGATGGGGTTGCGGTTGCGGTTGCGGCTCCGGCTCCGGCTCCGGCTCCGGCTCCGGTTCAGCTCCGGCGACGGACATCGGGACGATCGCGCGCGGGCGCGGAATGCAACCCGCGCGAGGCACGGCGAGAGCAGGAGCGACGAGCCAGGCTGGGTCACGAGAGTTTGGAGCTCGGCGCCGATGCCCTGCCAACCTTCTTTCGCCGGGGCGCCGCTGGTGGGGCGGGGCTGGGCTGGGCTCTCACGCCTGATCCCGCATGGTCCACCAGGCCCGGCCAGCCTAGGCCCGGCCGGGTTAGACCCGACGGGAGGGGTTGCGTCTCCCGGCAGGTCTGCAGGCCCTGCCTGGGGGCACGGGGAGAGAGGAGTTGGGCGCCGGCGGGCCTCGTGGCCTGGCACCGCCTCCGCCGGCCCACCCCCCCCCCCCGCCCTCTTGGCGCCTCCGCCCCGCCGTCCGCCCGTCGACGGGTCGCCGGCGCGCGCGACCGATCATCCGCTGGGTTTCGCCTGCGCGTGCTGGGGAAATCCATTCAACCTCGGCCCGGCCCCGCCAGCCAATCCCCCTCATCCGCGGACGGTAGCATGTAGCATGCATCACGACATGGCTGGGCAGTCGTCGAGTATCCGACAGGAGAGATCCCTCTCACCCTCGCAAACCAAATTCCCCCCCCCCCGGAGTCGACACGCGCACCCGGTCTGTCCCTGTGTACGGAGTAGGGCCTGCGACGAGAGCATCATCACCACGAAACTCGCCGAGCACCATCCAGTCCGCCGTGCGAAGAGCTAGCGCTCCGACTGGAAGCCCGGGGGAGGCGCCCTTCCAAGGAGGCGCAAGGTAGCTGCTCAGCTAGTACAATCAATGGCCGTCCGGCCTCACCTAGATCAGGCCCTTGTTACCCGGTCCCTCGCGAGGCTTCCTGGCCCTCCTCTCTCTCACCCGAGCCGCTACTCCAGACCACATTCGAGCTTTCGCTTTAGACCAAAGCAAGGGCATTCGGCCATGGAAGAATACGGAGTAGAGCCTTGCCTCACGCCCGGTACAGGTTTCCATTTCCGTTCGGCTGGGCGACACGGGAGCGTCGCGCAAAGGGGGGCAGGGGACGACGAGAGGGAATCATCCTCGACAGAGGTAGAGATTGAGCTCATTACTACAAGGCACCAAGCATAGAGGGGCGGCCGATATATAATCTACAATGCAGATAACTTGATTGCCGTTTGGGCTGATGCTCTTCCAGGTGCTAGTCTCTCGTTCAGTAAATCATGCTCGCAGCAAAAAAAAAAGNCCCCCCCCCCTCCTCCCCACACAAGCCGCGCAAGGTGGATGATGGATCTGCTGTGAAAGAACGTGTGTGCGCGCGCCTGGTGGCCTCCCGCCAGTTGGTAAATTGATTCCCATTTCTGGCCCACAGCCAAGGAGTTCTCTTACGACGTGGAGCGGACAGCTTGGAAAGCTCCTTTCATCCAGGTTGACAGCCAGCCAATCAATAAGTCATCCTGCGAGCCGCGCCCCCTCCCAGCCCAGGCGACGGATGGAGACGGCCATCGGTTCGGTCGAGGAGAGCTCAGGGAGCGCAGAGAGAGGTCTACCTGAGGCAGCCGGACTGCTTGCCTCGACGCCTCGGGAGAGTCGAGGAACTTGCACGCCTCCGCAATTTCCAATGCTAGGTATTGTGATCCTTCGGCATTGGGGCCACTCCAAGGATGGTGCCAACATGATTTGCACGAGTCGCCGCGGTGCCCTGGACGATCAGATGGCTGCGTTTCAGCCTGCCTCGACCTGTTCCCTCGGGTCTGGAGCCCGGGGCCGAAGAGGAGAGCGAACGCTATCCAGAGCCGCCGCGGACAACAGTGGCACGCCGCCTCGCACCGATCCAGAAGCCCGACCAGTCGATTGCAGCATGTAGAGCCATCAATTCGGCGGAAGAAATCCATGCCTGGAGCCCGTGCCTCCCGCCCTCTTGCGAAGAGGCTCACGGGTCGAGAGTTGCGTGCTCAATTAACCTTTCCCAAGCCGAATCCTTTGTGCGCGTGCATCTGCTGGAGCCGTTTGGCACTCGACAGAACGGACGGACCAGACAGACCTTCGGCCTACCTAAGGATTTGGGTGTGGATGAGGGAATAATCGCACCAATGAAGAGGAGAGCCGACGATGACTGACAAGTCCCTGCTACGCGCGGCTGGCATTCGTCTTTGAAACCGGCTCGAGAGCGCGACCAGCTGTTCCGGTGCGTGAGCCGGGTGAGAGTTCCTTGCCTTGATGCGGGGACGCCAATACCAGACGAAAGGATCCGAAGCACCTCCAATGCCGAAGGAAAATGAAGGGAACCGGAGATGCACTTGGCTTCCCTTGCCGACCGGCCTTGCGATCGCTTATGCTTCCAATGCTTGTGGTGCGTTGGCGTTGGTGGAGATGAACAGCATCACCTGATTCCATCGAGATTCGTGAGCCTGGTCCTCCGAGATGTGAATCTGCACGGGGATGCTGGGCCGGGAGAAGTCTTCTGCAATCGTGCAAACAAAGAAGATGCTCTGGAGGACCTACTTCAGACCTCAGTCACGACTTGGAGCAACCTTGCTGATAAAATAAGCCGGCTCTGCCGTCCCAAGACCGACGCATCGTCCAATTCATAGCGATGATGAGAACCTCTCCTGCCGCTTGTCACTTGTCTTGGTATCTAAATGCTGAAGCAAGGTATATATCTGGTTGGAATCCCACAGCCCCGATACGTTCTGGGAAATCGAAATCCGACGAGCAAAGCTTCTACTAGGCATCGCAAGCTTCGTCTCGAGTACCATTCAGATCCGGGCGACTCCATGTGAAATGCAGCATCAGCCGAGCGGGTTTTCTGCGTGTTGTCATAGCCTGCTTCCAATGATGCGTTTGCATTCTCTCGGGTGTGCCGTAGCTGTCTGTGTGCAGAGGTGAGGTAGATTGGTGCGGTCGCGTCCCGGAGATGCGTCGACAGACTCGTGATTCTGTATTTGAGAGACTTTGCTCGACCCTCAAAAGTTCATGAGCGGATGCCATGGGTTCAGCAGAAGAGCAGGGCGAATCAGGAAGCGAACTCCGAGCCTCACCTCTCCTCGATGGACCGTATTCAATGTGAACGCCCCAGGCTTGCTTCCGTGCCTTCCAATCGTCGAGGTGAATCTGGTTGAGCTGTCGAGGAAGGAGCAACTTCAGTAGCTCCAGATTGCTGTCTCCAAATAAGAATCCTCTACTTCACCAAAACTTCATCTCAGCACACCTCTTCCCTTGCTCACAACCAGACTCCTGGGTTACCTACCTCTAGCCCTCAGCCATACCATTGACTTGTCTGATCCCCCCCCCTCCCCTCCTCCCGCAACTTGGCAATCGTGCCCTTTGCTCTGCTCAGTATTATCTACCAGGGACTATGAAGATCTAACCTTCTGCAGATCGGAAAGTTGGGTACCGCAAACGAACAAACAACATACTACACAGATTCGACAACCCTCACCAGGCGTCAAGATGTCATACCGGACAGCGAAGGAGTAAGATCACCTACATATCCTGTCAACCTCGGAACTAATTCGTGTCCTAGGAGAGAGTGTGTCAAACTTCTGTCTACGTGAGTCGATCGAGACTAGAATGATCCAAACATCTGCTAACCCGTCATCTAGGTACCGATGCCGCGTATGCGAAAAGTGGCTGGAGTCTGCCAACTACTCCAAGAAAGAGTTGAATTCATACGCCGACAAGGCTGCTAGAGGAATTGTGATGAATGGTAGGACGGCCAAATTGAGATGCCGCCCTTGCTCCGGTGGCCCTCTTCAGGAGAAGCAGTGTGAGGGACCTTGTGGCATGTGGAAGGAGCTGCAGCAGTTTAGCAAGGCCTCTCGATCAGCTGGAGGTACCCATGTATGTGTAACGGGCAACGAATTGCAGCCAGGTTTGCGGTTACTGACATGCATACTAGTGGTGTCAAGAGTGTACCTTGTGGAAGTTATCGAATGAGCACGGCGTCACTTCACAAGCTGCTCCAACGGGTGATCTGGCGCCGGATGAGGATGATAGTTACGTCGCCCCAGACGCCAACGGTGATTACAATGCCGATCCCGAGGCTGGGTATGGATCTTCTGACGACGATGATTACTATGAGTTCTCTCAAGATGTAAGTCCCCGATTACCATCCCCGGATGTACACAATCAGTATCTAAAGACCTCAAGCGTACTTACAAGCCCGCTGCTTCTACCCAGAACTCTGTCCTCCCAGGAACAACAGCGAGTGCTGTTCAAAGCGGTGCTGCCGCGGCCGGTACTAGATCCCAAGCCCCAACTCTCTTGAGCACGCCAATTCCCCGATCAATCATTTCAACCCCTTATGATGCTCATGGCAATGGCTTGCGAAACACTCTTCGCAACTTGTCCTTGAACTCCAGCAGTCAGGCTCCATCGTCATCGAATATGCCGTCAGGTAGTCGTTGGATCGACGGCAACACAAATGGCTCTCGCGTTATCCCTAGCAACAAACCGTGGTCCATCGTTGAGTCGGCCGGGTCTCGCATTACAAGCACAGCTCCAACTGCGCCCACGGTTCCCAGCAATCAAAATGGAGCTCCCCGAGATAGTATCGACACCAAATCGACATCCTCAGTCAGCAACCCATACGAGGATGCCCGGACCAACTCCAGTCTCGGTGGAATTTGGGGGCCCGTAGACGCTCGTCTCCGACAGCAGGCGGAACAAGCAAAAGTACCTCTCCGCCATACTGGCTACGACAACAAAGGAGTTCCCCATTCGCAACTCCGGTACCCTTCGAGTTCTGAGCAGACGCGCTCAGCAAACTCGCCACTGTTATCTTCCACCCGACCTGATTCTTCTCAGGCTCGCCCTCTTGGTCCTTCTCCAGCCTACCGCACCTCTGGTCATTATCCAACAGCCCCGACAACATCTGGTTCCTCTGCGGCTTGGGGCAGAGCTACTCCACCCGTCAATCTTGCCAAATCAGGATGGGCCAAGCCAGTTGGAGCTCGAACTCAGCAGACGTACGATGCCGCGGCGCTCCGAGCAGAGGCGGCCAAGAAGCATCCCTCGGCACATAGACAGAACGACGACGACGACGAAGACGAAGATGATTTTTACTGATAGGTTTGGTCTGCCTTACCAGAAGGTCGTGATTCACGTGGCCTGGATACTGCGGTGAGATGCCGCACCTGGTATGCACGCGAAATTGAACACATGCTCTATCTTTCGATTTCTTCAACAGCTACAGAGACATGTCGTCACTCACAATCCACCGCAAAGTGGTGAAGAGATTTTGGGTTGTCTCAACCATGGCCCTCTTCGGGGTCCGTTTCGATGGTTGCTGCTACGATCAGTTCCTCAGGACAAGATTTCGATGCGTTGTTTACTCCCCACCCCCCCCTGCTTAGAGCTAGCACGCTGCTTATCGGACTCCCTCCCAGCACACAGCTAGCTTTCACTCTAGCAATTAATAGATTCATTCAATCCAAGTAAAAATGGTACCAGTGATACTTGTACATGCTCACCTTCAGATAGTCCAGGTAGGGGTTCTCAATACTTGTTATGCTCTGAACCGCAAGAGCAGAAAAGCCTCATCGAGCCAGTGCTTCCTTTCACCGAATGGCTTCTCTGAAATCCTCGGCACACATTGCACGCTGGCCAGGCACTGACCCCAAGAGCCAGCACCACGTCTCCTCCGCTCCAAGGTGCAAGCGCAACGTGACCACCCACGCCAGGGCTCTGGCCCCTTCATCTCCTCCTTGTGCCCGTTTCCTCATCTCGCTCGTTCTCGAACGGTCATCTTGGCCGTTCCTGGCTACGGTCCGCCCAACATAGAGAGCCCATAGCGGTTGGCAAATCAGAAGAAGCCCCGCGGACGGAATAACCAGAATCACCACGGCTGCGCCGCAGGTTTTCTGGGAGCTCATCCCCGTGGTGCGTCATGAGCCCAGGAACTTCTCGCTCTTATCGTGCTCGATGCTTGAGAGGTTTCGCGGGTGTTCAGCTACCGGTGGACAGGCAGGCAGGCGTGGCTGGGAATCGGTATGGTAGCGAGACCACAGTCGCCGCCGTTGCAAAAGGAGGTACCGGATGCTTGCGAAACGAGGGAGGCAGAAGACAGTATCAGAGAGCTGGCGAGGTGCTGATCGCGGCCCCAGACCGTGCATAGAGAGATGAAGCCAATCAATTGTCGTTTTGATATGCTTTCATCATTCCCCCCCGGCAGTCTTCGGCGATTAGCGAGCCCGATAGCATCAAAGGCCGACCGGTGGGGTCTGAGGAGGATGAGGATGAGGATGGAGATGAGGATGCAGAAGAGGGCGAGTTCGCCGCACCGAGTAGAAGCTCGTCGAAAGCCCCCCCACGCCCATTTCGCCGTAACGCTCGTCGCATTCTCGACGAATCGGCCACTCCTCTGGTCATACGGTACGGAGCTGCAGCGCTGCAGCTGCAGCTGTCTGTGTACTCAGGAAATAGTGCCCACCCGTTCCCGTGGTTGGAGCAGGGATGCCTTGCGTGTTTGCTTGAAGCTGGCTTGCCGAGTAGTTTCTATCCAGCTCCTTCACAACAGAACAACTCCGCAACAAGGCGATCCTTCGGCACAGCGAACATACCATCTCACGTCAATCCAACCAAAGCCCTTCGCAAGCTCCCCATCGTCTGCGAAGCTCTCGTGTTGTGCAAATTGCAACAATCACGTACCTCAATCGACGCCACCGCCAGACCACGCACGGAGGGGAAACAACCAACTTTTCTGCTTGGGGAGAAGGACTGTTCCCGAGCCTCAATTGATGGTCACATAGAGACGCAGCCTCGCCTCCACCATGGCTTACGATGCCTACGGGCGTCCGACGAGAGCAAACGGTGCGCCTGGCTCCTTCGACGGGTCATCCAGCGCAGCCGATTACACAAGCCGTCAGAGCTACTATGACCCGGAGCCTCGAGACAGCAACTCCTCCTTGCACCCCCGCGATAACAGAGAAACATTCCCACGCAGACGGGACTCCCCCAGCAAGATGGCGACGACGGGAGCCGAGAAGCTGGGCCATGATGGGGTCTCTCCGGAGCTGATAGCTGCGATCACAGAGTCCGTGAAGAAGGAAGGTCAGGACAAGCCTGTGGCTCAAGCCTTGCGCGCCCGCTAACTCGGTTGTCTAGTCCTGGAGCAACTGAAGCAAACTGGCAGTGTCGACATACCGTCCCACGGCCCCCCTATGCAGAGAGGAGCATCGAATAAGTCGAGCTCTACGTCTTCGCCCCCTCCTATCGCGCGCAGAGTCTACACGCCTCCGTCGCCAAACCAGGCTGGCAGGCAGACATATGCGCAGTCTTACGTGCCTCCATCTGCGGAGTCCGTGCAGTCATATCCAAGCAGTCCCTCAGAGGAGCCGGCCGGAGGTAATCTAGCTTCTGATAGAGGTCCACCGGCCCCGGCTAGCCCGTTGGATAAATCCTCTGGAGTTCGGTTCTCTGATCATACTATTCCCGCCCGACCTGCTGGAGGAGATCGGACCTACTCGACACTGGAGTTATCTACAGTCGATCAGAAATGGGGACGGCTGTTCGAGAAGGATGGGAAGCCAACACAGAGACTAGGCCAGTTTTTGAGAGGGCTGGCAAATCACATGGTGAGTCTGCAAACATGGAAGGATGGTTGCGGGAGAGCGAGGCTGATTAGCCGCAGATTGTGGATTTTTCGCCCAAGAAGAGTATCGTGGTTACTCCGTCGAAGATGGCTGCATACTATGCTGCGTACGCTTTGGACAAGGAGCCTCATCCGCTTTTGAGTAAGTCCCCGCACCCCTTGGCTCCCGTAAATGATAGACTTTAACCAGCTATAGCGATATTTCGAGCGCAGTCGAATGAACATATATCCCGACTGTACCAAGACCTGGGCTGCCAGCACCACTTCATACAGGAGGACTCCCACTCGGCACCCATCGTTCCATCTCTGACACCAGTTGGATTTGCTCACTGGATGACTATTAACATTCTCGCCTATCCCGAAGAAGAATATAGACGACTCGAGAAAGTGGTAATCGCTTTGCCAATCGACGCTGACGGAGGCCTAATAGATGGCAAGCCCGAACGTCTTCCCAAGCAAATCTCACGGCACCTGCTCCCCGATAGAGAAGACCGGTCGTCAAGAAAGCTCCTCGACTCGGCCATGGAGAACTTCCTCGAAGACTTGGGATCAACCAGCCGGCGAAAACGCTCTATCACCAGTCCACCCCTCAGTCGACACTCCTCGACATCCCAAACCCGCTCCCGGCCCCCGGTTGAACTCCATCAAGCTCGTACCTCCCCCACACCAGCAAAAGCTCAATCCCTGGAACGAGAGCGCAAACCCTACGGCGGTCTTCCTACCGCTTCTGAGTCATCGAGCAGCGAAGAAAGCGTCAGGATCGAACGAGATCGTCAGCCCTACTCAGCTCAGCCAGGAAGTGGCAAGATGTATTCCGACAACCTCAACCTCAACTCTCGCTCCGCCCGCGCAAACTCTACCAGCAGCCGAGAAGGCGAGAACTCTCACCACGCCCACAACTATAGCACAACCAGCCAGAATCGCTACCCACCACGAGCTGGAGCCCGCCGAGACAGTTCTCCCCCCTTCAAAAGCTTCAGCCAATCAACACCTGACGACCTACCCTCCGTATCCTCCAGATACGCGCCTAACCAACCCTCATCATCCGGCTTCCCCACCAACCCCTCCGCAGCGTTCAGTCCGGGCTCGCGTAGCTCTGACCCCATGTTCCCTCCCCCTCCTCCGGGTCCTCCGCCAATCGACATCTACCGACGCCCCCGAGACGAGCGCTACCGCTGTCCAGGTACGGAGGAGGAAGATGCTCGCTTCACGACCCAATTCAGTAGCCCTCGCGAAGCGGAGAAATGGGACCGATATCACGAAGAAGCCCGCGCAGATGGCCGAGTAGGATACGAGTGCAGCTCCACCGGTACAGACTCCCGGGAACGAGCGGCTCCTGTCGAGGAGTGGTACCGGGAGAAGGGCCGGGGCTCCGAGTATATTGATCAAGCCGGGCGACGGTACTGAACGGTGTCGAAGCCAGTAGAGGAATTTTTTTTCTTTCTTTTTTTTTCCCCGGCAGTGATGGTGGGACGGCGATGGTGAATGTTATGAATGATGTCTCAGCGCTTCTTTGATCACTTGCTCGATTTTATTTGATACGATGCGATTCGATGCGATGGCGATGATGACATGAGAATCAGGATGGATACCAGTTCCTTTTTGTCTTTTCTTTTCTTTCCCTTTTTTTTCTTTTTCCGCAGCGCTAGTTCTGGGTTCTGCTGTATTCTGATTCGTGTACGGATCTCCTCACTTCCAACTCTTCGGTGGGGTGGCAGGAGGAGCGTGTACCAACATTGGGAGACAGAGAGACAGAGGACGGGGCTATACCAGCGCTCACTTGCGATACGATACAATCTGAAACGGCACACTGCATGATCCTTGTTAGGCCCTCAGCTTGGTGGCAGGACAAGAGATGCAGAGGTTAAGATGAGATGTGAGGAGATGGCAGACGCTCTCTAGGTGGTACTTGCACTTCTTTTGTGTGCGCTGAACGATACTTGCTTGAATGGTTGCGTTCCGTCTACAATTAAAGCATCGCATCCCTCTAACTAGGAGAATTCTCACGTCTAGCCTGCATTTCTAGCCTGCATTTGATGTCCGCGCTGTAGTGACCAAGACACCCGTGCCAACGTGCGTAAAGTGATTCCAGCCGGAACTTGAGAGATACCTATCCAGGCTTTCCGCACCCTGCTACACCCCTCTCCTTCGTCAGACAACGCCTTGAGGCGTAATCGCCCGCGCGTCAAGAATTCCCCATCTCAACGTCAACACCGTGCAGGTTCTCCTCTCCTTCCCCACCATCCATTCCCTGCTCGCCGGCTCCAACTCCACCAGCCTGCGCCTTCTCCCGCTTCAGAATCCTCAACGCCTCCTCGGCACACCTAGTCTCGACCTCCACGATACTAACCCCGTGCTGCACATCCACAACCCGCCTCTCCCCCACAAACACCGCACAGCCCAGTCCTCTGGGTCTCGCTGTCTCGTCGCCGTCGAGTACAGCCGCGGGCTTGCTCAACACGTACTTGACCGTCTGGGAGTCGGCCAACATCCCCAGCTCCTCCTTCGGATTCAGCACTTGGACGTCGTCGTCCAGCAAGCGGCGCATGACGGCGAAGATGCCGATGCGCTCCGCGATCGCGGCGCAGGTCTCGAAAGAGCCCGAGTCGACCCACGCGGCGCCTATCAGCGCCTCCACGAGATCCGAGTAGAATTTGAAGGCTTGCAGTCTGGCGAGGAGAGCCCATGGGTAGTGATCTCCCGTCTCGAGGATTTGCCGGATCTGGGGAGCGAGGATGGCGTGTCGTTCTGCCGCTGCCTGCTGTTCGAGACCGAGGGGGGGGGACATATGGCGCATGAACTTCCAGAGGGGGAGGGAGACCAGTCGAGGTCTTGCGGTGTTGTTTTCCAGATCGATTACTTCTTGCTCAATGTGCCATTCCATGCATAAGAAAGCAAGCATGTCGGCGTTCACTAGAGCCGTCTTCATCAAGTGCATCTTGACAAGAGAGAGGTCGTATGTCCATAGGGCTTGGACGACCAGGTGGTCGAGGATGGCATCACCAAGAAATTCCAGGCGTTCCTGGGAAGCGGGGCCCGAGTTGCACGAGGCGTGTGTGATAGCTTCGACCAGAAGCCCCTTGTTCTGGAACTGGTAGCCAATAAGGCTTTCGAGCGGTTGCAAGACAGCGGGCAGTTCAATGTTCGATGCTCTATGGAAGAGCAGAGATCGCCTGGTCTCGAGTGGCTGCCAGTCAAGTTGCGGGATGAATATCTTCAGACACTTCAGAGACTTTGCAATCCCTCCGTCGATCATCGAAGCTCCAATCAGAGCCTCAACCACATCAGCTGGAATTTTGGAGGATAACACTCGTTTACCATCGTCCTGGGTACATGTCTCCAGGTTGTCAACATACATCGGGCGCCATCTGTGTGCGTTGAAGGCTTTCGTGATGATGAATTTGTCAAGTCCCCTGAGAACAGCAGCTGCGAAAAGACTTGAGTTGTTAACGATACGGGATTTCAATGCCGTCAGATAGCCTTCGTGCCATAACGGATATTTGGCTATTAGCTCGATCGAAGTGCATAGCTTCATTACGGTGTCTCCGAGGAATTCTAGGCGCTGATAACTCGTTTCTATTGAAGCACCTGGGGTCGAGATTGCTGTGGCAATAAGTTTACGATCTGAGATCCCGACGTCCTTCAAGATCGTGTTCGATAGTCTCTCTGCAAGCAGGTAACTCTCGAGTTTGTACATGATTGAGGGGATCAGCCGCCCAAATTGGTAGTATTTGAAAGGCATCTCATCTACTGTACACATCGACGCTGGCAGGGCACGGGAAATCAGTAACGGCATTTTGAATGGAGTAGGATGGGTTGCGTTCTCGGTAATCTTGGGAAGATCAGAAACAGCAAATGGGGGGCAACCCCGCTACCTACCTGGGAGTACAGTGGCATATAGTTTCTCCGAGGCAGCGAAACGTGATGGTACGATTCTCTGAATAAATTCCGAACGCTTATGGAGCCTTTTGAGAGACAGGTGCATCGATTCCTCACTGTCCTGGTATCCATGGTATGGATTCTGGACGAGACCGATGTCCGGCTTGGTCGCGAGACATTCCTTGAAGGTGTACGCAATATCCTTGTGGTGTTTATCCCTAATCAGCCCCGAAGTCCCATCCACTCGAGATACCTGAAAATCTTCCGTGCCCATCATATCACTCAAATGCTCATTCGCGACAAACTGTAGGACTGATGGTCTTCTTTCGACTGTGAAACGATTACCAAAAGCAGTCTGTAACAGGGCCCATGTATCATTCACAGCTTTCGACCGTATATCAGAGCTTACACCAACTGTTCTCAGGGTGACATTGAGAGAAAACTCCGTAATGTCGTCCCAATATAGCTTGATTGGTAGCAACTGTCCTAGATACACGGGGACAAGGACGGCGATTTCGAGACCTTGGAAAGCGACAGAATACTGATGGATTACAGGGTCAGTCTTCCATGCTTGTGCAACATAGATCCATGGATTTAATTGCTCATGGACTGATTCCACAGAAGCTGTTGCACCTGATGATGTTCTCAGATCGTCAGGGACTACTTCGTTCCCCACGGTTGGCAAGAGATTTTCGTTGACAAGACCGGCCTTGTAAAGTGCGACGTACGATTGGAAAGCCGCGTCTTTGATTGCATTTTTCTCGCTTAGCCAAGATCTCTGGCTCTCCGTAACCCGAACGCTTTCATCCACAGAGAGAGGCAAAATGGCTTTGGCTCGGATCGTAGCGCCCTCGTTAAAACAAATAAAATCCGGACGTCTGTCAACATATTCTTGAGGCGGTAACTGCGCACAGAAGTGGTGAAGATGTGCTATAGAATTGTCCAGGTCAAGTACCGCACTGGTACTCGTCACCTGGAATATTCGTCCGTCATGCTCTTCAGTATCTTCATGCACTAGATACTCTTGTAAAGTGCGCATTTCATCCTCGTACATATTTCTCATGCCAGCCTCAAGCTGCTCCCATCCTGTGAGCTTCTTGTCAGCCGAATCAATCAAAAGAATAAGCTTAGATTCTTGATGCCTAGCTCGACCTCGTCTCTGCACGAAAGATTTTAGATTTGCCGGCGTTTGGAAGCAAATGACCATGTTGCATGCTGGAACGTCGATACCTTCTTCAAGGACGCTAGTTGCCACCGCCAATCTTATCTTTCCTGATTTAAAATCCGAAAGGGCATGCTTCTGTTCGTCCGTGTCAAAGAGCTCTAACAGATTCCGTGCCCGGTACTTGTATATCGATGAACCAACGATAGTACCGATTTTGAATCTCCCACGGATTGTTGGATGTACTGAAAGCAAATGGCTGAGTACTGCTGCAGTTGCACGCTCCTAGTCCACATGTAAGCTTCACAGCGATGGCCAATTCCGCCCAAAATGTGACCATTTTCAAAGGTGACTATGAGATGAGGTGTCAATCCAAGCTAGATCCAGGCTTGATCATCTACCGTCGGTCTGCGTGAAATATTGACTATAGTGCTTTAGAGACTTGCCTGCACAAACACGATTCCTGAAAACCCATCAGGTTCTTGGAGAAGTATCTCAACCACCTTTGCTACTTTATCGCTGACAGACTGCACATCGTCAAGGCTAAAAAACGTCGGAGAAGTCTCAACTCCTTGCAACGCCTTGGCGAGATATTCCTTTTCAGCATCCGCTATATCCCAGCCATGGGAAAAGTTTTCGGACCCGCTAGCAATCTTCCTAATTTTCAAGATGACTTGAGAGATGTAATAATTCGCAGCCCAGGGTCCTAAATCCTGTAAGATCGTCTTCGCGGTTGAACAAAAAGATTTTATCTGATCATGACACAAAGTCTTGCCACTCAATCGGACTTTGGCGAGAATCTTCTGGCCCTTCTCACTTTTGTCTTTCGACAGGCTAAGAAAGCATGGATCTATTTCAATATCGAGATTAACGTATGCACGATTTAGAGACTCCATCGCCTTGTTTAAAGGAAATGATGTCTTTTGATACTATGAGAGATTAGAACATATATCTTGATTGTCTACAGGAGCGATGGATCACAATCAGAGATATGCTCCGGGGTTTTCAACGAAGTAATGTACTCACCTGAACTTGCACCAGCAAAGGCAGTTTTACTTCGAGCCGTAATTCTGCTCGATGTTTCGAGGGTGTTCTACAAATCGCATCCAACGTCGTTTCGATGGTAACTAGATCCTGCGGATTCGTCTTCATGATCGGACTAGCTGTCATGCCCAGAATATGCGGAACACTCAGACCTGCCCCCTTGCGTCGGTGGTAGAAAAGCGACATGACTTTGGCCCCGGCATGCTTGTTGACGCAGTTGTGGGCTATAGATTTTATCAATTTGGAAATAAAGTGTCAAATTAAGATGGAAGGCTACCTTCGTCAAACACAATCAAGGCTAAGGATTCCATGAGAACAAATCCATGGACAAGAGCATCGAGGAGAATCTGGTAAGTTGAGACAACAATCTTGATATTCTTCAGAACCGCGTCCCAATGACTTTGGTCTGTCCAGCGATCAACGCCATCGGCACCGCTCATGAATTTGCACTGGACGGAAGTGATCTGTGATGAAATATAGGCAAATTGTTGTGCAGATAAAGCAACAGTGGGAGCAAGGAACCAGATAATCTCAAACGTGTTAGCAACGTTCCTGTCGTCGAGATCATACGTACTGACCTGGTTCGAGGACATGTGTTCGAGCTCGTGTTGCATCCGCATAACCGCACTAGGTGTTCTCATTAGGTCAAACTGGTAGAAAAAGTAGCGAGCTCAGCAGTAGAAACGAGCCAAAAACTTCAAGACAACTACAGTACATCAAACAAGAGCGTCCCTATAACAATTCTAGATAATGCGTAGCTTATCTTACATATGTGTTTTTCCAGAACCAGTATCCATCTTTGATTATCAGTATGATTCTCGCTCACCGGGCCTGGTGGGTACGTACAGCAACAATTATGTTTCTCTTTACACTCTCCTCCAACATTTCCATCTGGTACGGCCTAGCTTTGATCACCAGCGGTCCATCATTCAGGTCGAGAATCGGTGAAGATTCAGCATCACTAAAAAAAGCATCAATCCCATCATCTGGGCTCTGGACCTCGGTGAAATTCTGACTGAGAACTAGAGCCTTACGTTCCAAGGATTGGCCAGCGGTTAGATTTGGAGGACTCGGTGCCTCCAAGAAGGCAGATCTAAGGTCTTGCATGATGCTGATATGAAGGCGATTGCATGAGGCTGCTGATACCAAGGCAGCGAAACTGGCAAAGCAAAGCCGAGCGAGACGTTCACTCTTGGTATCCAAGATCATCAAGTTGTGTGGTTGAAGCCAGAGAGTTCGTTCGCCAAACATAGAAGAGGTCAAAAGGTCATGGCTGCCAAGCCAATTCCTTATTGCCCGCGCTTGCAACTTGATATACTGCATGCTCTCGGCATCCTGGGTAATGCGTGCCCGGGCTAAGAGGAAAATTAGAATACTGGCGGGTGGAATTCGTGTAGTGAAGTGGAAATTCACCAGCGATCAGGCTTGAATCCTTGAACCTTCAAATGAAAAGCTGGTTGTGAGCCTGGATCAATATGTGAGCAGTGCCGGGGCATGATGTAGATCACGTGATCTATACAGAGGACTGGCCCGTGCGTCTGATACTAAGGTAGGGATTGACACCTTCTGCTGGAGTCCAACGAACACTAACCACTTTTTCGGCTCAGATTGTCAGACTTCTAAAGGCACGGAGAGACCAAATTCAAGTCTCTCGGACTCTAGCTATGGCGCCGAGACCATCAGCTTCTCGGCTGACCCACTTCCTCTGCATTCCACTCGTCACCTCCACTTCTCGACCGCAACTCCAAAAAACGCTCTCCATCTTCAAAGATGATGCCGCAAACTGCGCGACCAGCGGTCGACGATTCCCTTCAGGCATTCCCCCACAAGCCTTCAGACCATTGGGGACCCTGAATCTCTCGGTGGGCGTAATGTCCTTACTAAGCCCTGAGCGCCAAGAAGGAGCCCTAAAAATTCTTCGCCAGCTGAACCCGACAGAGTTACTCTCATCTATAAAGCCAGCAGACACCCGCTCAGATGCAGAGAGCCCCGGAGAAAAATCACAGGACACTGGTCAAGACCCTGCTTCTCTCAACATCACGCTCAAAGGACTCCGAAGCATGCAAGAAACCAGCAAGACGCCGGCGCTGTTCGCCCCGTCTCTGGACCCCGATATGCGGCTCTACAGATTCTGCCAGAAGCTACGAGAGGTCTTTGGTGACTTCCTGGTGCAGGATACGAGGCCGTTGCGGCTGCATGCTCCGATTCTGAATACGCTGTATGTGCCTGGGAAGAAGACCACCAAGAAACGGGCTAGGAAGGAGAGACTGAAACTTGATGCGACGGAGCTGATCGCGAGATATGAGGACTTTGTATGGATGGAAGGGGTGAGAGCTGAGAAGGTTGCGATCTGTAAGGTAGGTGCTCAGGTTAGGACGGGTGGGCAGGAAGAGTATGAGGTGGTAGGTGAGGTAGAACTACCGTGATGATGGCAGAAGCTTGTTGGAGAGCTGGACAGAAAGCTGTAAGATTAACGTTTATATCGATGCGCGAGAAAGGTACAATGAGTTCATGGAGACTGAATTGAAATATCGGGGCAAGTCGCTGCGAAAGGCATTAATGAGTCAGTGAACTCCGGGTCAGGATAGATGGTTAGTGGCTAGTCGGCGGTCGGGAGAGGGGTGAGTCTGGGGAGGGAAGGGCAAAGAGGGAGTCATGCTGAGGGAAGCTACCAAGAGGTTTCCCTGACTATTCTGGCCAGTTGAGTATGGACGAAGGCTGTTCCATGAGGTCTTGTAGAGTCGAAGAACAAAGGCAGCCGTCCGAGTTGTTATTTGTGAAAGAGCAGGGTGTAAGGTTCAACGGTTGGAAGAACCGCGTCTACAGGTTCATCATCGGATGAAACCTTAATTCGCAGGTTCCCGTGGATGGCTCGAATCACTTTCGATGGGCGCTGCTCTCACATGTATCCAGCGAGAAGGGAGCGTTCAGATCGTTCCTCATTTCCTCTGAATTTCCGCGCGTCCATGCCGAAACACAGATATTGTCACCTGCATAATCTTGTCAGGCCTCAAGTACCGTAGTAACCTCGAGTAACTAAAGCTCTGCTGAGAAGAGAGAAGAAGAAGAAAAGGAGAAAAACACATATGCCAATCGCACGCCCGAGAACGCCGTGAGCTATGAAGCATTTGTCGTAAGAGGAGAACACTGCACAGCCGTGACTCCAATGTCGCGAACCGGAAAATCCAAACAGCAATTTTTGTCTGCGCCATCAGATTCCCAGTGCGATAACATGCGCTATTGCTGGTATCTCGCCATCACAGTCTACGATGCGTAGAATTTCTTCAGCACCTTCTCGATCTCTTCGTACTCCTCCTTGACGGTCACCAGGGTCTTCTTGATCCTCTCTAAGCACTTCTGCTCGTCTGGCTCGTCGGTGGTACCCTCCTCGTCCTTCTTCTGGCCGTAATGTTGAATCTTCTCGCAGCTGTCCTTGACCTTGGTCAGCCCAAGCGTAGCAGAAGACCCCTTCAAGAAATGGCCGAGGGAGGAGAGCTGGGCCAGGTCCTTCTCCTCACTGGCCCGGATATTTTGTCAGCACCTTTGATCGCCGGGCGGGGGGTTGTTTCGCTATGCTATGCGCCCACTCACAGTGCGGTCTCCATCTTCTCAAACGTCTGCTCGGCCTGCTCGAAGAACCCAAACACAATGGACCGACTGAAGTCTCTATCATCCTCGTCGTCGTCCATCTCCAGGATCTGCTCGAAGGTCAAGGCATCGATGCTGTCGCCCAGGTCTGGTAAACCAACCGAGCCCTCCTCACTCTACAGCACGCGCGCGCGGTCAGCTCTGCGACCTCTGGTTGCTTGGCTTTGCTCTTCTGCTTTCCAAGTTCGAGCTCGAAGTGGCGGGGGTCACTTACTCTATCCTCCGACTCGTGGGGCAAAATTTCGGGGGTGCTGGTACTTTCAGGCATTTTCGACATGGTGTTCGCGACGGATCTGACGCTGGCCGAGAGGCAGGAAGATCTGTTAGGCAGACGGGCTTGTGCGAGAGGGGATGGAGCAGTGTTGATGCGTCGATTTCGGAAGCGTCAGGTGTGGTTATAGTGAGGCTGATCGCCAATGGAATGATGGAATATGTCTCAAAGCAGTCTAGGCGAAGTCGGCAACGTGTAACAGGGCCCAGATGGAAGCTTTTGCGCTGTTACCAAAACCTCTCGCTCCCAAAGCACGCCACAGCCAGCCACGGCCACAGTCACTTTCACCGTCACCGTCACCGTCACGCAGACTTCCTCGCCCGCACCAGCAGATGCCAGACAGGAAGAGCACGTCGCAGCATCTTCTACTATGCATTCATGGACAGGCACGGAGCTGTCCTCTGGGGCCAGTGTTCTGCTTCGGTACGTGCCAGCGGAGATCTATGACCAGGGAGGGGAAATTTGGGGCCTCGAAGGATTTGCAGGGTTTGCTGCAAGTGCAGGCAAGGTCTTTGGGCAGCCAAGCAAGCTTCTTTTCTCCCTCTTTGCTGCTACTGCGTTTTGTTCAGCTATTGACAGTATCTGTCCTGGAGAGAATCTATGTCTTGGACAGAATCTATTCGCCAAAGGACGGTCCTGCAAAGCTAACTTCTACCCAAGACGGAGGAGGGAGAAACCTAGCCGGACAGCATGTATAGATATACGCATCACTCTGGAGCAGGTGGACAGTGAGCCGGTTGGGAGAACTGTAGTACCGTGCACGTTTCGCAGCATGGGCCAATATACCTCTCTCTCTCTCTCTCTGTCTCGCGTTCCCCCTCTCTTTCTTGTCTTTCTTGGTCCTTTTTTCTTCTCCTGGTCTCCCGCACCAAGGCCGTCAGCTTTGCCATCGCTACCGTCGCTGCACATACCTACCAACCCACGAGGACCTGTCGATACACTGGTCCCGAGTCATGCCTCGGGACACAGGATCGTGTTAACAGAGTACGACTCCAGTCTCTCAACCCTCGCCTGAAGCCTCTTTCTCCAGTCATTTCCCCTGTCATGCCTCCCGTCAGGCAGTCAGTCTCCTCTCCCTCGGGGTCCCACACCACCCTGGCTCGATGGGAGACGTTAATCCGCAGATCATCAGGACACGGTGCACCGCTGGCCTGCTGGAACCATCCAGTGAATCACCCCATCGTAGTCGTCGGGCTCAGTGTGCGGCAATACGGCTGACACGGTCCGCCGCCGGCTCCTGTCCCAGCCTCGTCTTGTCAACGCACATCGCAGGCGGAGGACTCGCACTTCTGGCCACGGCGCACTATCCACTGGCAGACGATCCTCCCTCACGTGCCTGACGGGCTGCAGTCACCTGATTGAGTCTCGCCTGTCCCAAGTGGGGAGTGGGAGGCGACGGTGCGTGGGGGAGAGAAGAGGAGGTCACAAATAGAGCGACTGATACCTCTCGCGGGGGGGGGATGGCGCGGGTCAGCGAAATCCTTACGCAGGGTGACGCATCTCACATCCACTACGTCAGACTGCATACGGAAGCATAAAGCCAAGAGATAGAGGTGTTCCTAGTCATGTGCACCACTTTCCAGAGTGGTGATTGGGGCGATCAAGCTTCTTTATAACATACTTTGTGTCGCTCCAACTCGAGTCTCCCACCACCATATATACAACACATTCTAGAAGGGCGACGATGATCACGAGAGATCCGCCGTCTACGTGGGAGCCCCTCGTGGACGTCCGTCTGGCGCGGGGCCTGGGAGAGCCAACACCAGCAATCGCCAGCGCTGCTCTATCTTGGGAATGGGCTGGTGGGCAGCGCGACGACCGTGGGATCCGATGTTCTGAGCCGGCCACCAAAAGCAAGCACACGTCCGACCTGTGAAAGGGCGGAGGCCGGCTTGCCGTTGTTTGGCGGACAGGAAGCCCCGCCCCGACAAAATCGAGCTCCTCCGACACTGTTCATCCGCTCAGTGGCTGGGGTCACGGGGATCGGTTGGAGCCCCAGACCCTCCTCGTCTCACCCCAGTTGCAGCTTGCATCTGGAGGAGACTGCAACTGGAGGAGAGCCGGGACCAGAGCCGGGACCAGAGCCGGGACCAGAGCTGGGACCAGAGCTGGGACCAGAGCAGACATCCCGCTTGACGGGAGGCAGAGCACAGGACACTGCGAACGAGACGCTGCACACCGTGCGAGTAGAGAACGACTTGGTCTGAAATCTGCCAGCTCTCCGCCCGAGGGATGGCCCTTTTCTCAGGCATCTCAGCCCCTCCCACAAGGTGGACAGAGAAGTGGAGTTGCGCGGCATTCATCAGAAGCGCTGCTGCACGTCGGGAGAGGCGTCGGTGGATACAACGCTGCGACTTTCAACAGCTGCGAGACCCGGTGCCCAGGAACCGGAGCCAATTGCTCCCTCGCTCTCTCGCGCAAGCTCCTGCAGAGGTGACAGGCCCTGACCCAACATCGGATAAAGGCTTTGTCGCCGAGGCACCAGCACGTCAAACTAGCAATGGTCTCATGATGTGGAACGCCGCCGCAGACGTCTTTTCTCAAGCAGACGTCCCCCGGAAGTTGTGTTGGCTCTGCAGTCTGGTCTATCCTGCTCCGGATGGCGTGGAGAAGGCTGCTCATGACTGTATGTCGGTGTTCGACACAGCCAGCCCTATACTACACGCTGCGGTTCCCCGGAAAATCCCTCCCGTCCTGATGATAGGTACTGTCCCGATGGTTTACACAGGTAGCTGGGCCCGGAAAGGCAATCGCATCATCAGGCGAGTACTCGATAAATAAACAAGGGTCTGAGCTATCGATCACAGAGTGTCCTAGAGACCCTAGATCCTAGATATCCTTGGTTTCCTGGCCTGGCACTCAGGCGCTCTACTTTCAAATTCTTGATCAAGCTCTTGTTTCTACAAAACGATTGTGTTTCAGAACTCGCCTCGCTCGCAGCAACGGTCTGCCCTATGACGGCTATCGGCGTGCCACTATCCACATGCAACCTATCCCACGACGATTTTGTCGGAAAACCAACCAAGATATTGATAAATTGACATGTTTATTTTCGCAGTCATTCCGGGGAATCTTTGTCACTGCTGGCAGTGCCGGACCTCGGGCAAGTCGACCAGGAGGCTCTCTCCCTTATCGTTGATTTCTCTCGAATAAACTCTGACAACAAGCTTGTCCCCAGGATGCTCTTCCATTGGGAAATTCTGATCATGAGTCGTCCACATTTTGCCTTCTGTAGTACAGCACTGCCCGCTAAAACTCATACTACTCCACTGCTCGGCTCGGATTCAACGACTCTGTAACGCTCGAACAATGTCTAGGGGGCGATACACTTCCTCAGCATAAGACATCATCCTTGGGAGACGTAGACTACCAAGAAACAGCAGAATTCGACGAGGAATGACCCGCTGTGTTTGTCGATCTCTCAAAAAGTTCGTACTTAGCCGAGACGTTTATTTGCCGGGTGAGCTCGTCGCTACTCAGCACAAGAGTCCGTATTCATCCGCCTCTACTGTTGCTTTAAACAAAGCCCTAGAATGGCAGACACCAAGGGCATTGCATGTTCCTCATTCTGATTTTACTTATCATGTGCGAGTGGTCTCACACGACACGCTGTCTGATACCAGTAACGAAATATATTGTTGATTGAATGAGAACACCTTCCCAACGAGACAGGCGACAAGACGCCATCTCAACAAAGGCCTAGCGACACAAAGTGGCACCAGGTGAGGCGGGGAGCACTCACGGTCTATCGCTGCCGAGAAAGTCTGAGGCATCATCCCGCTCCGTACATCCGTGGACCACCAGTTCCCCGCTCCACCACACTAGGCTGATAGAGTGGTGCTGGTTCTTTGACTTCATCGATACAATCATCATATAACGAGCTAAGATACGGCTGACTTTGAGCCCAGCGATCGTTACTACCGTCTCCTGCTTTATTCTGGGCTCAGGAAAGTGAATGGGGAGAAGAGATAGAGGCTTCGGACAGGCACCACTAAGGAAAATTCTGGTGAACACCAAGCAAGCAGTCAAAGAGTGGCTCCTATGGATTCGAATGATGTTATTGATCTCCAAGGGGGTTTGTGTGATGTGCTGTGTCTGGTTCTGTGGGTGCAGGGTGCCAGCGATGCTATGCATCATTTCAGTAACGCGTTGGATGAAGTCAGGGTGCGCAGTAAATTAACCCCCCTTTCCCCCCCCCCACCCAAAAAAACCTCTTAAGTTGGGTTTAGTCGGAGGAGGCCAGTAATTCCTGTCGGCTTCGCATCCTGCTGTAGCTACTTATACCCTTGGTCTAGCTCCCCCCCTGAAACTCTCGCTTACTACTGACTGGCCCAAAAAATATGCACCAGTAACCGATTAATCTGGCTGGAAGATGGGCCAATAAGTATGACTAGAGTTGGACAGTTGCGTTCTAATCATGTGGTTCAGCCTTGAGTCCTCTGAAAGTAACTATACCATCTAAAGTACATATGCATTTGAAGCGTTTAAATGTTTACATGAGACGCATGCTTAACGAGCTTCCCAAAAATTAACTCCGATGGTAGAAAGACAGCGCACCAGACTCCGAGATCTGGGTAGGCTAGAGGCCTCGCTAGTCCCGGAGTAATAGTAGCATTTCTTGCGGCATGGTACGGAGGAGCATCCTGTCCTTAAGTGGTGCGGGTGCGGGTCACGGGGAGATGGTGAGATTGTACAAACCCTCGTGGCGGCAGCCGCGGACGCATCTCCGAAGCATCCACCGAAAGACAGCGCGGTCCAGCGTCGAAGCCTAGGAGGCCAAGGGCACAAGCTTTTGTTTAATTTTGGCAAGCCTTCTCGCCAGTGCGTCGATTCGTGGCACAGCCTTGCAGCCTCGTTCAGATATCCTCAGCCTTGCCTCGCCCCACCTTCACGTCAGCCAGGCTCAGATTGGTGTCGCCTTCGCCAGGCACCCACAAACTTCCCTCTTCAAGCATCTCGACTTTCACGCCTTCATTCCACGAACTGCCCTCTGCCCCCGCCCTGAGAATAACACTCCCCCCTCCCCCTCCTTAACAAAGAGATGCTGGCAATCCCTCGGCGCGCATGAGCGCTCACGAGAAGAAGCCGCGGGCGCCCGCCAACGCCCTGCGGACAAGCTCCACCAAGCCCCCGCTCACAGCGCCTCCCCGCGTAGCCCTCCGCTGCAAAGCAGAGCAGACGAACGGCGCGGCGGCGCCAGACGGCGCCGCGACCTCGCCTCCCGGGACGGGCGATGCGGCAGCCGCTTCCGTGCGCGTGGCGGAGAGGGGCCGGCGGGTCGCGCAGCTGGAGAGCGAGCTGGGGGCTGTCGAGGCAGACTTCGAGCGGGGAGGGAGGCGACTCTCTCGCATGCTCGCGGGCGAGAGCGAGGCGGCGCGGCTGTGGCAGCGGCGGCAGCAGCAGCACGCGGCGTTCCTGGAGACCGACTCGGAGCTGCGGCTGCTGAGACGAGAGGTGGCGGGGGGAGAAGACGGGGACCGGGAAGGGGACCGGGATGTCAAGTCGTGCATCTCGAGCTTGGTCCTGGACCGGGAGACGTTCCGGGAGGCGTACAACGAGGCGATGGCGGAGGTGAGGCGGAAGGAGGAGGAGGTGAGCACGCTACAGGGACAGGTGAGGGGGTTGAAGAGTTGGGTGAGTAGTAGCAGCAGGGTGAGTGAGCAGATGAGCGACGAGGTTCTCGGGGAGGAGATGAGGAGGCTGGGGAATGGCTTGCAAAACTGGGTAATTACGAATTTCAGAAGGGCGAAGATTGGTAGGCGGATTCCACCTCCTTTGTTTCATATGGCCTGGGCCTCAGTATGGTTACTGCTGGTCTGAAGTCAGGCATTGCGACGTTGCCAGGGCATGATCGAGCGTTGACGATCCTGATCATGAAAGTATTGCCGCGACATCGAGTCGACGTCAGAACATCGAAGGTGCCAGACATTGAGGTAGCCCGGGCCATGGGATAGAATTGAGACGATGATACAAATCCTGCTGTACTGCAGTGACACCAGATATCCACCCTGAGTGGCCTGGAGATGCTATATCCTTTATTTACTTTGTCGTCGAGCTTTCTCGCTTGTCTTGTTTCATCGGCTAACCTCCTATACAGACCCAGACAAAGCAGATGCCTCCACGAGAGACGATCTGGAGAGGCTGGTCCCAACCTACGAGACTCTGGCCTCCTCCTCTAAGATTCACTTCATCCAATCCGTCGTCTCTCATCTCTTAGTCGAGCACGTTTTCTCAGCATACTTTGTAGGAATTTCTCGAGAAGCAGCAAGAGATCTCTCAAATGTAGAACACAATCTGAGCCATTTCGGTAGCCTGATTCTTCCTCACTTCCGAGGTCGCTTAGCTCATCATTTCACAGGTTCAACGGAGAGTATGAATCAGTGGCGCGCAACCACTCTCTCAATCCTGTGCAAGTGTTCCCAAAAGCTGCAAACCGAAACAGCCACCGTGGTTGAAACTGTCGTGGAGCAGACGAACAAGATTGTCGATTCGATAGGGGATAGCAAACACACTGAAAATCGAGACAAGTCGCTACGGACGCTGGTCACCAGCTCCGTTGAGCTCTCGCGGTTACTCCGCGTGCAAAAAGCTGTCTTCAGCATCGTGATGCCATGCATCGAGAGTTTCCAGAGAACGATGTTTGATGCTGATATCATGGAAGACATCGGCGGCGAAGATGAAGATACGCTGAATGGTCGGGAGATTCGGTGCGTGACCTTCCCGGGAATCGTCAAGACTGGAGACGAGAATGGGGACCGCAGCCATCTGAAAAACACAGTCGCAAAGATAAGAGTCCTGTGCGAGCCCGATTGAGAGGCACACAGGGACCATGGCGAAGAAAGATACGCACACGCAATTCTGGCCTAGAAGAGGCATGTGAATGAAGATTAACGAAGCAAGGTCATCATGCATACCCAGATAATGCCAGATCTCAAAGATTGCCGTACAGACAGTAGTCTGTGGAGACAGAGCACACCCGCGAGGGTGTGCAAGCGGCTTTTAACACGCGGCCACATCCATCCCGAATCGCTAGCAAGCTGAAGAGCCCGCGATTATTTCTTGGCGGATCTCGTTCATTTGGAGTAGTGGGGGAAAGCCTCCCGTGACACTTCGGACCAAACTCAAGCTCGAAGAGGCCTTGTCAAGGAAAGTGTGGCACGCTTATTGGCATGGTTCGTTGCAGCATCTAGGGACAGCGCTTCTGCGTCCGCGAGCCGTTCCCGGTTCTGCTCTCCCCGTTGCCGGCTGTCCGACGTTCCTGAAGGTACTCTTCTGATTTCGGAGCAGTCATATTCCCAGGTCTGCTATTGATTGCATGGCGATTCGATACTCTACTACAGCCCCCATCTGGGCATTGTAGTCTGCCGGTCTTCGTACGCAGTGATTTGAATTCTTCCTGTGTGCCTCCTTGCAGCAAGTCAGGTTTTGGCAGCAGATTGCCTGATACTTCGGGTTCGGTAATGCGAGTTCTCGGAAGTCGTTCTGGAAGAAGAGAGCCGAGCCGAAAGAGTTCAAACATGCGCAGGAACTGAAACTGCAAGAATGGATCTATGCGGATGGCATTGATTCGTTCGTTGATAAGGTCACAGCATCCTCCACCGGTCCCAGGAACGATGTAACGCGGTCTCATGACTAGAATAACCTGTCGTGCCCGGTCATAGTCGGGGATGTTTGAGCAGCGCTGCAGGTAGAGCGATTGCCCGTTGTCCAGCCGGACGCAGCAGCGTAAGGTCTCAGCGGCGAGTTTCAGAAGTTTGGGAAACTGACCACTGAAGCTCGCCTCGATTGATGCATGTGTGTAAGCGGTGCCCAGAGTAGCGAGCGGGTCAATTTCTTGTTTGTCTTCACGAGATGGCGCGTGCAATTCACAACGGCCTCGTTGCCTCGTCCTACGGACTGTCCGTAGAATACTGCCAACGGATACTTGCAAATAAAGCCGAGGCCGAGTCTTCCACAGCGTGAACTCCACGTATTGTGCGTGAGGCAGGTGTAACCTGACTCGGCCATAATCTTGAGATGAAGTACAGAGGTGAGACAAAGGGAGAGTACCTCATCGGTACAACACGGCTACCAAAGGCTCATTCGTTGAAGATGCTGTGCAGCTTGGCGGAGGCAGCGAGAGGGAAACCGAATTCAAACGGGCGGATAGGCGGAAATAAAACGTATATCGTGAAGTGCGCGGCATTTGGGAAGGACTGAGTCCCTGCAGCTGAGATTGAGCCGCTGCAGTTGTAGTCCAAATGTATCCTTGCCCTCAACGACTGGTAAAGAGCCTGGGAATGACGGAGAATGCCACCTCGGTTGGCGGTTGCTTCCACTGGGATCTTCGTACATGGCACGGACAACCATCATGTCATTTCTTGCAAAATACTTCCAGACCTCGAGGATACCTGATCTCATAATCTTGGACCAGAAGACTTGAAAAGTTTGCTCTGAGTAAACCCAGGTGTTGTTGTTCTTCAAGTCTCCACCTCTGCAACAAGCGAGAGTCCTCCCCCCCCATCATTGTTGCGCCGTCGCAGCTCTCGCCAGCCAGCAGCAGCGTCATCACCGTCCAACTGGATATACCATTTCGGGCGTCCGGACTGCTGGGATCTCCCCCATTGATCTGTCGATACACAGGCGACAGCTTTGACGAAGACTTGGTTTCTCGAGAACCGCTGGGAGCCGGGCTGTCGCTCGTGTTGTTCCTGAGCAGATCTCGCGCGGTCTGTGGTAATCACTCTAGCCTGCGTCTGCTTCAGCTGTGACAGAAATACCACGACGCACCAAATCGTACATGCGCTGTCATGGATAGAGCGATGGCCAAGCTTGTGGACGTGTGCGGCCATGAGGGACCTGGAGCGTTTCTCGGAGTCGCAACCGCGACATTCGCTACTCCAACAGCGGCCCAGCTCGCAAGCTGGAAGACCGTAACAAGCCCAACGACCAGTCCTATGTCAGCGGTCGAGAGCTCGAGCAAGCGAAGCGAGAGCGATTCTGCGAGTAGAAGATCGTCCATGTCCACAGTTCTGTCGACAGCGCCGTCGACCCATCAGGATCAACCATCGACTAGCATCCCTCCTCCCTGGCACTCGAATCGCACCGAAGCCATGACACCCATCGTCTACGATTACGATCTCCCCTGCGAGTTCGCGGCGCATGGCTGTCTTCTGAGATTCCATGCAGAGAGATACGAGGAGTGGATCGCCCACACCGTCTCACACTTCGTGGGATTTGCGCCGCCGCCGAGCACCGTCTGCATTTTCTGCGATGACTTCTACTTCGACAATGCTCATGATCCGTATTCGAACTGGCGAGAGAGGATGGTGCATGTCGGGCAACACTACCAGGAGCACAAAGTCCTCGAGAGATCGCGACCGGATTATCTTTTGACGCAGTACCTGCATGAATGCGGTCTCATTGCTCCCGACGAGTACGAGAGAAACATGTCCTACTCGGAGAGACAGCCGTGTGACCATCTGGTTGGAGATGGTTTCCAGAGTCCCGAGATGCAGCAGAGGGAGCACAGGAATTCCAGGGCACGCGAGCGAATATACGATTTGCGAAAGGAAGAGCGTCAGATGAGAAGGGAAAATGGGAGGGGGAGGAAGAATGAAACGTGCCGACCATCGAAACTCCCCCAACCCAAAATCCGTCAGGAGGGTCGGCCATAAGCTGTTCCGTGCGTACAGAGTAGTCTGAGACTCGCGGCTCGGCCCGATAAACAGGACGACGACGACGACGACGACGACGACGACGACAACGACTCTGCCCACAAAGTTCTTCCCTTCTTACGAACCGAGCGCGGAATCGGTGATATCGGAGCTACGATGCTCTCCATCATTGTTGGGGCGGAGTACCTCGTCGCCACGGGTGGCAAAACTTACTCGGCGGGTCCGAATATCTTCGATCTCATCTTACATCTCTTCATTTCTTAATTCTATCATTTCTTTCGATCCTTATTTTCACGCCAGCCCACGGCAGGATCGGGCGTTTGATGCTGGCTCAGGTACCGTCGGCGCGGCAGACGCCTCGCTTGTGCGTCTTGCTTGCGGAGACACAGCGGCCCTGGATAAAACGTGAGACGAACATGTCAGACGAGTTCACGACAGACGGGGTTGGGGTTTCGGTAATTCGCGATCATGGCCATGTGTGTCTTGGTGGTTGTTTCGGTGGGTGAGTGTGTTGATTTCTGGAGGAGCGATGTCGTTAGCGTTTTCCTCATACCCATGGTCCCCGAGCGAGCGCTGTAGCCATTCACTTCTTCATCTGTCGCAAGACGGCGTTCGTAGCAGACCCCGATTATTGGCATGGAGCTTCAATCAAAGGATCTCTTCTCTTTAACTTGCTGCTCGAGGGATATCTGCCCGACGACTTACTCCGTAATGCCGTTGCCGGCCAGGAGCATCAAGGACCTCCGAAGAGCTCCTCTCCAGACGATCTGGATGTTCTCGCGCCTTGATATAGGCGGGCGACGATGATGCAGTGGAGTTTGATTCGGGTGCTCACAGCACCGAGATGTTGCGCTGTTGTATTTGCCCGATCGGGTACAACCACAGACCTCGCACCAACACCTTGAAGGCTCTTCATTGTTGCCCCAGGTCCTCACGAGAACGACATGAGTTCTCTCTCGAGACCTGAAGGGAAGAATAGACTGGCGTTCACACTTGATGATCTCATATACCGTGCCGAATGACTGTGTTTCCTGTGACTCCGCCCTGGTACAGCTGTCCCGAACTCACCACCCAAGCCAGCATCCCAACTGGCCTGCAAAAGTCTTCGCGCTGAGACGCGAGCCCGCAAACGGCGTACCAATCATTCCGCTGCATCGCATGCGATTCGTTCCTTCAGGGCCAAATGGGCATCGAGACGGGAGCGTACAAGACCACGCTGCTCGCCTCTCTGCATCGCCTCGACAACCAAGAGCGAACCAGTGGAAGTGACAACCCGGGGTCTCTGGTCAGAGAACAAGCATGTAATGGGAGCCCTCACGATCTGCTGGATCCAGACCACGTCCCTCACCCACGGACGACTCGAGGCACAGAGGTGGAAGGTTTCTTGGGAAGGTAACATACCGTTCGATTGGGCCTGTGCCGCAACCACATGAGGACGATCTGGATAACATGGAATGCGCCTCGCTGGGTCCTCGCTACCCTCCTGACAAATACTCCCGATCACGGATTCTCCAGTGTTCTGACAATGCGAGCTGGGTCCCGTGTGAGCGCACAGGATGGAGAGGCAGATGTGGTGCGTACCACGTCGTGCTAACGGGCAAGAAAGAGAAGAAGAGAAGAGCTGGAGATCCAAGAGAAGATCTGGAGCGGCCTGACGACGCCACCGGCTTCTTGCCGACGGATTTCCTGTGGTGAAGCGTCTCCCAGATGCAGATTATGATCTAGGAATTGGATGGGCGAGGCTTTTAGAGGTAGTTAGCTTTCATGTAAAGTCTCTCGAACTCTTCGAACAGGTCAACTGTGGTTGTTATTCGCTGATGTCACTATATATATATATATATATATATATATACTCTCTCCCACTGTTCACACCTCGTCTACCCAACTCCCAACTCCATTCCTCTCCGACAACTAAAGCCCTCGCGCCCCATCAATGAAATTCGGCTTCCACTCTCCCGTACCTAAAGCCATCCACCTTCAACTCGAATGCTAACCCTGCGCTTTCAACGACCATCTCCAGGGTAAAATCCAAGTTGTCGAACTCCACTCCTCTCGTCGTGGTGAGCCGTGTGAATAGACTCTTGGGCACCGCACCGACTGAGGGACACGGGAATGTCAGTAACACCATCACCAAGAGCGTTTCGGGAAGATGGCAGGATATGTCACCAGTATATCTGGTGACATTCCAGGTGGGAAGTAGTTGCCTCCCCCGTTACTTACGATCTGTCGTAAGCGTGCAGACGTTGATCAGTTCTCTCGAGTATGCGGCGGGAGGTTCATCATGGGCATCAGAGGCAATCAAGTCATCCGATACCACGAGAGATTGACCTGGTCTACGTAGGGCGTTAGAGGTGTGAGGCTGTTCTCGACTAGAAAGGAGCTCACCGGAAGTTCCGTGTGTAGTGAAAGCTGATAGGCGCTGCCGCACTTAATGTCTCGCCCTCTTGAGGAACATCAGCGTTGTGTGCGGTGGGTTAGACACTCTCCAGCTGCTTACTCGTGATGTGCCATTGCATCCTATCACTGACCATCCAACGCTCCCACAGCGGGCTCCAGTACCTTTCGCTGACTTGATGCTTGTCCTCGTCATATACAGTTGCATAGGATGTGCCGTAGTGCATTCTTGCTTTCCGAGAAACGACCATGCTGCCTTCAAGGCCTCTCAAGACGGCTCCTCGAACCACAGCGGTCCAGGCGTTGACCGGCTGCATGACCTCTACCGCGCCATTCGAGAGCAAGGCCATGGCTTGCGCGTGTGTTGGTCTCTCGCTGTAAGGGGGCGGCGCCGCGGTGTTGAAATATGATTTTAGTCGCGTGTACAAGTAATTACTCTGACCAAATCCTCCCACCAAAACAATGCCAGACACAATCCCTCCTTTCTGTCTGATACCATCAACCTGGCCTTGAACTAGCTCGCATACCTCCTTCACAACAGGCTCAAATATCTCCTTTATTTGTGGTGCGGTCATCACCAGGAAGCCACAATCGAGGCCAGCTTCGTCGTCGTCTGGCAGGCCAGGAAATGGGACGTTTACCTCGGCATGCTCTTCCTCGTTGAAGTTTCGCTTGACGAACTCTTCCCAGTACCGCAATCCCATTTGCCAGCACTTCCCCTTCTTCAACTTCATCTCCTCGAATCTAGCATGTCCGAACCTCCCTCGAACATGCTCCTCAAAGCGGTAATTCAAGAAGGCGCTTCCGCAGAGGCCTCCTGTTCCCACTGCAGACTCTTCTACCCGCAAGGGCTTCAGTGATATGATCTTGTAAGCGATCAGATCCACTAACTGAATCAGCCCTGCTTCCCTAAGCTTACCAGCGTTTGGGACTTGTCTCGAGATCAAGGTTTACATACCAGTTCCTCCACCGGCATCGCAAACAACGAAGTTATCTCCCGCACTTAGATGATTCGGCTGAATGGCCTTGAGAGTATAAACGGCCGCCGCTTCTGGCTCGCTAATCACCTGTATGTCAGACCTCGAGCCCATCCCAGCCTTTTCCGCTGCCAGTAAGGTAGCGTTTTTCGCAGCATCAGACCATACAGCGGGGCACGTGAGCACAAATTCGACTTTCGTAGAAGTCATGAAAGACTCTCCATAACGCCTATGCAATGTCTCCATCGTGTGATTGTACACTTGTGTGAGGTAATCACTGACAGCATCAACAACATTCTTATTGAATCTCCTCAATTGTGCTGCAGTCTCTAGAGGGCTGACATAGAAAGGCAGCTTCTGTGACCGATCAAGAAACAGTTTGATACACCGAAGCCTAGGTTCTTCGGGTCGGAATTGGAACCCCCATTTGATCGTAGGTTCTGCGGCGTCTGGGCTGCCTCGTGGATAGTATGCTATTTCTGTAGGTACCTTGTCTGAAGTGATTCCATTTCCGCCAGGCCATGTCTTAATTATCTCAACGTCATCAGGCGTTGATGTATACACAACAGCGACACTACAGAAGGGTTAGCACGGGTCTGTCGAAGCAAGCCCAGGTACTGAACGGAGTAACCAGTTTAGAGTTCCAAGATCCGGTTATCACAACGAGTCCAGATATCTCCCGGCTCATTTCGAAGCCCAACGGCCCAAGTTGAACAGGTTCTGATGCAGATAGGCGTGCCACACGCTTGTGATGTGACGACCCTTAGATCTCGTGCATCACCTGAAATCTTTCTTGCTACGATAATCATGCAGCTACAGGAATCTGACTTACCCCGAATACGTAGTACCAAAGTCAAGCCCAACAATTAGTCGATCATTGAGAGGAGCAGGCTCGCGAACAGGCCCAGTAATAGCTTCAGTGGAGGAGATGGTGAAGTGGCTCCGGCTTTCATCATTCCTCTTGTTTGCCGGTCGAAAGGGGAGGCTGAGATTCATGATTTCCGGGGTTGCTTTCGAAGAGCATAATCATAGGTCCCGGGTTTCGAGTCGCTAGGAATCAGGGCTTCGACCAGGAATCGCTTGTTGCATTATGATGCCGGAGCCACCATGCAAGGTTGCAACTTTCTGGCGATGGACTCTGGTTTCTACAAAAGAGGTAGATCGTACGTAGAGTCTGTCTCTAATAGTCTCGGATCTTTTCCGAGAGAAATGAGGCGTGACTTGCGCTTATACACATTCAAAAAGCCCGCGCGAGAAGCCCTGAGAGCGCAGTTGGTCGCAAACAATAGTCTCAAGAACAGACAAACAGCTTCCGAAGAAGCGAAAGCTAAGGGGAGGCGATCTCAGTCTCTGTAGGAAAGACTGTGGTAGCCTGAAGGTAGGCGCCAGGACCCGGGCTTCGCGAGGACGTCAACACGACACAGCACTAGACCTTCGCCTGCTTCTGTTGGAATTAAGTGAAAGCCTGAATCAGTTTCGGGAACGGGTGACGAAATATATTCACTGATATAATGATAAATGTAAAGAACGCACTGTTGTTAAAGTTTGACGCTCTTGGAGTTTCGTCAGCTGCTGACAGAGCCAAGCTGACAACGGGTGGGGGCTGAATCTACCAGCTCAAACCATTTGCTGTGTACGAAGTCAACACATGCTTTGGCATAGGCGACTTTGAAAGCCCTCTTTATCACGTAAGGTGAGTATGGAGCTTTGGGCGTCTGGATTTAACGCCTGGGGTCAGCTTAACTTCTCAGGAGCGGATAGGGTTGGCGCCCAGGATCTCCAGCACTTCATACGTATCCTCGAAGACGAGAGCATTCGAGTCCTCCGGACTTCAGTCTCGGCCACTCTAGGTAAGCCAGATGTGTTGCGTGAAGCAGCAGCTTCAAGTAAGCAAGATCAATGCCTTTCAGCAAAATTTAGAACAGTCACGCGCCGTCGATTTCCTACACTTTACCTACAGCCATTGCTTCTTTTGAACAGGGTTAATTGAGCGGAGTATGTATGCTCAGCATGAATATGTTTACTCACGTGGAGTTGCTAGCCTCATCAGATCGGATTTTTGTTTTGAAGTTGCCTTGAGGAATGAATTGCTGTTCGCAACGAGAACCACAGTTCAGTCATTAGGTATAAGCTTGGGACTTTGTCCGTGGGCTTGTAACCTCTACTTCCTTTGTGCTAAGCTGATATAATTTTTCTAGTATTGACTCAGCGTGGAACTCGAATAGCTGGCAGCCCAGACGAGTTCATTCAGCACTGCCAAAAGGAGTCTGATAATGCTCCAAGTGCGGCCATTGCAGGCAACGAGAAAATAGCAGGTGAGCTGCCTCTACGCCTTTTAAACCGTGTTTTTGCAGGACTCAACCTTAATGCTAGCATTTATACCTGGTGGCCCTAATCAACACCGCCTGGTCGAATACAAGAACTTTGAAGACGCCCCCACAATCCTCGGAGAGTTCGAGGAGATGCAAGACATAGTTGCAAACCAGACAACTTTCACAGCTCTCGCCAAGTCGGGTCATATCTACACTTGGGGCGACGGACGATATCCAAATTGCTTAGGGCGCGACATAGATGGGAAGTACGTGTCTTTTAACTGGCTAGATTCAATCTCATTGCTAACAGCTTTTCAGTTCAGCAGACGTACCGGGAATTGTAGATGATCTAGTCGAGCTGGCTGCTAGAGGAATCACGAAGATTTCGTCAGCTGGATATGTGACAGCTGCATTAACAAAGGACAATGACGTATATGTATGGGGTGGCAGAGCCGGTCAAAAGCCGATGTTGGAAGGACTGGGAGGAACTCCGATACCGCTTGACCTGGATGGTGAGGATTTCTTTGACGTTGCAGTTGGGATGGACCATATGCTTATTGTAACTACCGGGCAAAAGCTATTTGCTGTTGGCTCGGGGAAAAGTAGGCAGCTTGGGTTGGATGTGGAGGAAGCTGAGGACTGGATCGAGGTTAAGCTGCCTTTGCAAGAAGGACAGCGGATAGTTGGGATCCATGCAGGGTACAAGAACTCGTTTGTATTAGTAGATAATACGACATGAGAAAGGAGAGTCCAATTCATGTTGGTATCTCGTGCCCTTCATCTTGTCTTCAAGCCACTCTATAATACACTGTGCACCGGATGCGCAATGAAATAACATTGCATAGCCAGAGAAGAACACTCATAGATTCGTAAGATAGTCTTCAATCTCCTGGGGTGTCAGCTTTCGAAATCTTGGCCCTTGTGCTCCTTCAACTCCTTCAACGCCAAGCAGATGATGAGCTGGGGGTCCAACAATACCTGTAGATGTCAGTAAATACTTTATAGTCCAGGTAGAGCTGCATACCAATCTCAACTGTCTCTCCATTCATCTCCCCCTCGATCGTCTCCTTCAATGTCAACAGAGCAATGTGAACGGCGTCCTCCAACTCTAAGCCCTCTGTGTATCTCTTCTCCAAGAATGTCTTTGCAGAAGTAGCGCTCTTGCCGATCGCCGTCGCCTTCCATGGGAAATAACTGCCACTGGGATCAACCTGGTACAGCATGGGTCCGCCTTTCAAAGTGCCTCCAGTTTTCCCGGATGCCTTCTTCTCGTCCGGGTGCGTATCGGCAGTGGCAGCCTGGTCCGACTCTGGCTCAATACCCTCATCCCACCCAGCAATCAACAGACTGACTCCATACGGTCGCACTCCACCAGACTGGGTAGCCTCCTGCATGACTCTGGCCACATCCTGCACTAATATCCTTGTTGGTGGGTACTCGTTGTAGATTCGTTTGTAGCCGGTGTGCGAGACTTTGCGCGCCTTATCGACTAGTACTCTGTAATCTGGACCCATTCCGGAGTAGACCATGCCGATATTTGGGGTGATGAGGCTGACTTTTGAAAGGGAAGGAGGATCAATGAGGGGAGAAGAAGACTTCTTTTCTGTGGCCAGGACGATTCCGTTTGTAGCTGCGTAGGAGTTAGATATACCTCTAAATACCTATAATCACGCTCTATCGTACCCTTAATTCCCAGCGCAGTTACACCTTGATTGACAGCATTCAATGCATATTCTGTATTGACAAAGTTAGCACCCAGCCCTTGGAACGCGAACGGTGAGACGCCAGCGCACCAAAAGCAGCGTGGACTGACCTATTTGAACCAACTTTCCGCTCGGAGAAAAGGTAGTAAGTGAGAATGAGTATCTGTCCGCCATAATTGCGACGTATGATCTGAGCTTGGAGGGAGGGTGACTGTTGTCGTCAGAATGTCGTGCTCACGTTTTAGAGCTCTCGTGTAGGCAGTCAACACCGCGTCGGTAGCGCTTTGGTCGGGGCGGCACAATATAAGTCCGTGCTTGCTTAGCTTAGCTCATAGCTTTCCATCATCGAATCGGAATTCTATGTCTCCAGAGTTCTCAGAAGCCACGTCTCCAGCTGCTCGCCCTCAGTTACTCCGGCGCTGTGTTCTACATAAATAATGCCTCCACGCTGATCACTTTTAGGAGCTGCGGAGCTACTTTTGATATTGCTTCGATGCATACAAAGCCATTTTATTTTGAGCTGTAAGCTACTTCATCATGCCAATCCCTCACGAAACCCGATCCAGCTGGTCTTGGCCCGAATCAACCGAGGACATGAGAGAAGATCTTGAAAGAAGAGATACGCCAGGCGCTTTCGCAGACAAAGATCAAGGAGATGGTGCAGAAACTCCGTCCGAAAATATCGATGAAAACACGCCCCCAACCCCGCCTCGGAAGCACTACGCATCTCGAACATGCAGAATCTGCTTGGAAGAAGTGTTTCCAACTTTTGAGCCGCTTTCGGGTGGAATTCCGTCAATCCTTCACCCCGCTCCGAAGGTTCTTTTTATATCATCAGATCCTAACTCGGGTCGACTGATCAGGCCATGCAAATGTCGCGGGTCTCAGCAATATGTCCACGAGGGCTGCCTGCAGGAATGGAGACATTCAGACCCGTCCCACGCGCGACGTATTTATTGGGAATGTCCTACTTGCAAATATCAGTATCGCCTGGAGCGGATGCGATGGAGTCGAGTGATCACGAGCACCTTGACACAAATCTTGATCACCTTAAGTATCATGATTGCCACGGTCTTTGTATTTGGTTTCATCGCAGACCCCATCATAAACTTGTACCTCGACCCATATGATACGATCACCTCTTTGCCATCAGGTGGGCCGGCTATGTTACTTGAAGACGACGATGCGTCTTGGATTGAGCACTTCTTGAAAGGGTTGGCCTCGTTAGGGTTGCTTGGATTTGTGAAGGTGTTTTTTGCAATGAGTCCGTGGCACTGGTGGAACATGCGTAACAGTGGAGTACTTGGTGGTGGCGGCCGTAGAAGAGGGGGAACAGGGCGTGAGCGGTTGTCTGATATCTCATGGACCATTGTTGTCATTGGTGTGATAACTTTCCTGGCTGTAAGTGGAATCCACTTCAATCAGAAAATGGTAACTGACAAACAAGGCTGTATGGACTTGGGTCAGAGCCTGGACTGCAAAAACCCTCAATGCAGTTGGTGATAAGGTTATCGATGTACAGGGAGAGGACGAACCCGAAGAGCTCGTAGACCCAACAGCAGCTGCCGCAGAAGTCAAGACTGATGCGACGAATTTGGACTCAGAGAGTCGAAAGGATCTGTAGTTCGCTACCGATTCCCGGCCTTTCAGCATAGTTAGCAGCTTTGTGTACTTTGCAGCTTTATACCCAATTTCTACTTTCCCGCAGTAACCGCTCCCCCCCAAAATTGCACACAACTTAAGCTGCCACGAGTACCTCTCAAAGTAGGGTGTCAGCTAGTCTGTGTGCATAGAATTACTGCTCTGCTGGAGCCTCGAAACTTGAGCGTCTTGTTTTTGTTTCATCACCGGCGACCGCGAGCGCAGTCACCATTCTGTTTATATGCCACATTCCCTTAGTGAGACTGTGGCGCTGGTTCTCTGCTTCGTCGAGATGCTTCCAGAGAATCGGAGACGGATGGTTCGATAAATTTGTATTGCAATAATGCGCATATTGTAGGCAGACGGATGAACTCACGGAACTTATTAAAGTGTCACATTCTGGGCATGTGCCACGCCATATGCTAGAGGACCTTCTTGAAGTTTTCCCCTCCGGTGCGCCAGGTCTCCCTTCTCAATCGCCCGGTTCAACTCCTTCGTGTTGGTGATCACCCAGCCACTGTTTGCGACTTTTAGCTGAGTCTTTTCGACTTCGCGCAGAGCTACTGTCAGGCTTATATAAAATAGTAATGTTTCCTTTCACAATATTCCTCACGCCTCGGCGTACGCAATGTATGTTTCGAATCTGTTCTCTGATACCAACTCTAGCTCTGTATCATAGCCAACAAAGAATACGTAGCCTTCATTGACTTCAGTCTGCCTTCCCTAGGCCTTGAGGATCCCCTTTCCTCCAGTGACAATAAGGATAGCTAGCCCATTCAGCGCTGCAGTAGTCTCCTCACCAGCTTGCAAGTCCGTAACCAGTACATTGAACTCGCTCAAAGGAGGAGCCAAAACTTGCGTGTAAACTTGAATTTCCTTTAGCGATGACTTGGACTTGAGAAGCACTTCATCGGTAGATCCGGAGCTCAAAGTCAGGGTAGCCGTGAACAGCTCTGTGGAATCTTGATCGGCACGGGGCAGAAACCGGTGTTGAGGAAGTTATGGCTGCGGGCCATACATTCGACGATATCGCCGCTCATGTAGGCATGAATACCACTTATCTCATTTTACCCATGTGATCTCAGGCAAGTCTAGAAGCACTCACTCTGCTGGAACATAGTTCGACTCGCCCTTCTCCATCACCATGAAATTCGGTGCTAAAACAGCGATGAGTATCCCGGGGCCAGACTTATCATACTGTTCCGCAAGTCTGGGTAGCAGTTCGGCAATATGCTCCTCTCCCTTGCCAAACTCACTCGCCTTCATAGCCCTCAATTTCTTGTACACATCTACGTTTTCCTCGTCGCTCGACATCAGGATTTTGCTAACAATCGTCTTCAAACTCTCAGGGGTGAAATGGGCTCGAGCGTCTTTGGGAACGAAACTCGATTTCAGGACTGGAACATCGGTAAACAGTGTCTGAACCCGTGGAAGCGGCTTCTAAGATCTCGAACTTAGACAGGGCAACGGCTATCTCGGGCTTGTGATTGGCGTCGTCGTACTTTTCTGGGTTCCTTTCGTAAAGCTTGGCGGCGAGATCCTTGTCGGGGTGTATTTGTAGCCGGAGTGCTTCGGCGACTGAAAGGATCTGGGAGAGTCTAAGTGAACTCGTTTTCGCTAGGGCGGATGAGATGATGTACCTTTAAGGAAAAGGGAAGATCTGCTCCGAACTTGGCAAGGATGGAGTTGCCGATCAGAGCTTCTCTATTGGCCTTCAGGTACTCTTGGAGGTCTTGACGGCTGGAGAGGATGAGGGATGGGGTTATGGGGTAAGTACCCATCCATTGCTATTCGCATTATCAGAATACATCCCCCAAAATTGAATGATCACAGTTTTCTATGGTCCTGTATCACTTGTGAGAAACAGCCCAAAGCTGATCAACATACGCAATGCATATCCTCTTTGAACGACTTTGATCGTCTGGTAGGGATGGGACACTTCAAGTCACAAACAAGAGCGCACCCAAACTCTGCATAATATTTGGACTCGTCGAGCTTGAAGTGTCCTCCTGGAGTGACAGCAGCAAAGCGAGCAACCAGAGACTCCTTTCCTTTCTTCCCCCAAGGATAATTATTGCACTGACATTCCAATTGGATAAGTGAAGAATGCATGGCTGATGGAAATCCACAGACTGTTCTGAGTGACTGAGTATATGAGGAGACGAAAGGGCTTCCCGGGTTGACAGTGAAAGGAGCACACAATGGTCTCTGGATGACGTTGAATTCTAGTTTATGAGGGGAACCCACTGCGTATACCAGCTGCGGGCCACCCAGCGCCATTCTGTTAGTACGGGTGTGCCGTCAAGAGGAGATCCGATCTACTGTGGTAGAAGAGGTCGGCTAGCCACCTGTCAGTTGTTGGATGCAATGTTTTATATTATCTCAGCAAGGTCAAATGGGAAGTGATCGCACCCACCTATGTACAAGAACTCGGCTCTTTGAAAGTGTTTTTCTAGTAGCATGTCTTTCAATCATCAGGCGGTAAAAGTGTAGAGTCGTCGGGGAAACACAGTAATTCCAGCCCTCTCAGCCAGTTTCCAACTTCCAACTTTCCAAACCCCAACCGCCCCCGGCCCCCCTTTAAAGGCCTTATCTATTGGCTCGGAATTTAGCGCGCCAAGCCCATCTAGGGAGCACCCAGTGTGTTTGGCGATAATTTGTCAAGTCAAAGTAGTCGGGGAGGTCATCTCCAGTCGTGGCACTTACCTAGCACCAGATCTACACCACGAGCAGCCCTTTATCCACCGCAACCATAGGAGGTCAACCTCCCTCCGTCAACACGACAAGGCCATATGACAAGGCCATATAGCAAGGCCTCTCTTGCATACATTCGACGTGTCCATCTCAAACCATCCTCCAAGCACTCGCCGTCCCCTATTGTCCTTCGCCAATACGCAACAAAGAGGAAGTTGGCCTTGTCCTGGTCCTGACCATCAAGTTCACGGCACCTATCTCGGAGTCCGCATCTCATATCAGCTCGCTAGGGACAATTGCTCTGGTCCATTGGGCTTTCTGCCTCCAAAATGCATATGGCGCTTCCAATAAGAAAGTCTTCGGACCCCCCACAGTTTGCGATTCGGTCAACGCGATTCCCAGCCTTCCGAAGAAGCAGAGTCCAAGCTATAGCTGTCTGCGCATTAGCAGTGATGGCAGTTTTCTTCATACTCTCAAAACTTTTCGGTGGCTCAGAAGGAGTACCGTCAGGGACACCACCAGTTGTGATTGTGACAGTTCTGGATCCAACCAGCCAGAGCAAGGAATATATAAACAATGTAAAGGACAACAGGATAGAATACGCTAGTAAACATGGTAAGAACCGTAGCTTAGAACCGAAAGAGTGGCATAGCTGACTTAAGATAGGTTACGCTACCTTTTTCCCAACTGTAAACGACTACGATCTGCGAGGATCTCCTAAGTCCTGGGCCCGAGTCCCAGCAGTTCGGCACGCCTTGACGAAATTCCCTCACAGCACTTACATCTGGTACCTGGACCAAAACTCTCTAATCATGAACCCAGATATGACAGTAGAGGGTGAGGTTATGAACATCAAAAAGCTGGAAAGCATAATGGTGAGGGATCGACCAATTGTCCCCCCAGACAGTGTTATCAAGACATACCCACATTTGAAAGGAGGCAACATAGATCTTGTTCTTACTCAGGACAAGGAGGGACTATCGCAGAGCAGCTTCATTATCAGGAAAGGCGAATGGGCTAGGTTTTTTTTGGACACCTGGTTTGATCCACTGTACCGCTCATACAACTTCCAGAAGGCAGATACCCATGCTTTGGTGAGTAGATGAGATACAATAGCATATGTACCAGATGCTAATTGGTTATAGGAACACATCGTGCAATGGCATCCAACAATCCTCTCTAAGCTTGCTCTTGTACCTCAAAGGACCTTCAACGGATATAGCAAGCAGGACCTTGCATCAGAAAATGGCGCATACAAAGATGGCGATTTTGTCATCCGGTTCATTGGATGTGAACAGACAGGGAGAAGCTGCGAGGTAGAGGCAGAACCATTTTCAAAGCAGTGGCAGACAGCATTTCGATAAACAAACATACTCTTTGATTCTTGTCTGTCTTTAGAACCATATATGAAGGTCACAGGACGCCCTAATGATCCCACGATCTATGAACCAACCTCTCGACACAGAGGTAGAGAGCGAAAATGGCGTTCTAGGCGTTTGAGGAAGACGGGAGGAACTGTGTGTCTACATTTTAATATGCTCTGCATTGGTCAAGTATCCACACGGAATTACAGGACACGCACTTTACTAGGAATGGAGTTTGCAGCAACGCCTGCGGGAGAAGGCTTAGTCCCTATGTATATTATATCACATACCCTCACAGTCGGTAGTACTGTTGTTTGCTTCAAAAAGGGTCAAGTTAGCAACCATCGTGTACTGGAGGTCAGATCACAAGGAATTTACTTTGAAATATAGGAAAACGTAGCACACTGCTGCAGATACATCAGATGTTGAGATGATGCCACTGCTTGTGTGCAGAGCCGAAACTGCTTAATCTGTTTACCGAGTAGTTCCAGCCTTGCTTAGGATACTTGTCTACCGAGCGGCAACATATGTATTCGGATGCTCATATGGTCGTAAAGGCTAATGGCATTGCATGCAGCCCCGATTCCCTGTCGTGCTTGGGAGCATGAGCCCGAAGCTCCACACGCATAACAAACCATTGATGGGGTCTCTATTGAACGCCCCGCGCCAGCCCGCTACTACAACGTACCTACGGACTAATGGCTCCTCAGCCGCTCTGACCAATGACAGCCCTAGATAGAGTGTACTGAACTGAACGGATTTTCTGCCTTGCTCACATGCCATTTCGCTTCGGCTCTGCAGCCTAGTACGAGATCGACTGACGTTTGTACAAGTCAGTTCCATCTCGAAACGGCCCGGTTCAAGGGACAAGTTTAAAGGCTCAGAGGATCCTTCGCTGTGCAGCAAGAAAAAAAAACATGCCGGGCACCTCGAGGCTACCCGCCAGTTTGCGCAACAGCTTTACGACCAAGAAGGCCGGTTCGAGCGGGCAACTACTGTCTCTCAATATCGACTTGTAAGTCTTCTTGGAACGGCAGAAGAATGTAGCTGACTTGAATTGCGATACAGATTCCGTAATATCATATTCTTCCTCTTTCTGCTAAGATGGACAAGAAAAGCATTGCTGAAACTCAAGGGACGAGGGCTTTTTGGCACATTTGCAGATACCTACACCTCCCTCCGGCGCACTCTCTATGGTCTCTTCCTCCGTGCACCGGGAGTGCGGTCCCAGGTCCAGAAGCAGGTCGCCGAAGCTATCACGAAGCTGCAAGGGAAGCTCGTGCCGTCTGGACCGGGCATCGTACGATACCTGACGCTGCCGAAGGAAGGATGGTCCGAGGAGACGGTGCTGAAGGAACTGGAGGCGCTGGCCAATATGGACCATACGAGATGGGAGGATGGGTTCGTGTCGGGAGCAGTATACCACGGAGGAGACGCCCTGATCAAGTTGCAGACAGAAGCGTTTGGGAAGTTCACGGTGGCCAACCCGATACATCCTGATGTCTTCCCGGGAGTCAGGAAGATGGAGGCGGAGATCGTGTCAATGGTATTGAGCATGTTTAATGCGCCGACTGGATCAGCAGGAGTTACAACCAGCGGAGGGACAGAGTCTATCTTGATGGCATGTTTGAGTGCTCGAAATAAGGCATATGCAGAGCGAGGCGTCACTGAACCAGAGATGTAGGTAATCCTCCCTATTTCTGGAAAACAGCACTAATAAATATGTACAGTATCCTGCCAGAAACAGGGCACACAGCCTTCCGTAAAGCAGGCGAATACTTCGGTATCAAGGTCCACCTAGTCGCCTGCCCAGCACCCAGCTACCAAGTACACGTCCCGTCCGTCTCGCGGCTGGTCAACAGTAATACAATCCTGCTCGTCGGCTCCGCGCCCAGTTTCCCACATGGCATAATAGACGACATCACTTCCCTTTCTAAGCTAGCCGTTAAACGCAAGATTCCCCTGCATGTCGACTGCTGCTTGGGCTCTTTCCTCGTTCCCTTCCTCGAGAGAGCTGGCTTCGAGACCGAGTCCTTCGATTTCAGGCTCAAGGGCGTGACAAGCATTAGCTGCGACACGCATAAATATGGCTTTGCGCCCAAGGGCAACTCGACCTGTCTATACCGCACGGAAAAGCTGCGCAGCTACCAATACTTCATCTCACCCGACTGGTCAGGTGGCGTGTACGCCTCTCCTTCGATCGCCGGGTCGAGACCCGGTGCGTTAATTGCGGGATGCTGGGCTAGTCTCATGAGTGTGGGGGAGTTGGGCTATATCAAGTCCTGCTCTGAGATCGTGGGCGCGACGAAGAAGATCGCGGATGCTATTGAGCATAACCCTACGCTGAACAGCGATCTGGAGGTCTTGGGTCACCCGTTGGTGTCGGTTGTGGCTTTCAACTCCAAGACGCTGGATGTGTACGACATTGCCGATGCAATGTCGGCCAAGGGGTGGCACTTGAACTCCCTGCAGAGCCCGCCTGCTATTCATGTCGCGGTCACCTTGCCCATCGTCAAAGTTTGGGAGAAGCTGGTCGCAGATTTAGAAGCCGTGGTCGAAGGTGAGAAGGAGAAGGAGCGAGTGCGGATTGCGGAGGGTAAGGGTGCCAAGGGCAAGAGTTTGGGCGACAGTGCTGCGTTGTATGGCGTTGCTGGCAGTTTGCCAAATAAGAGTGTCGTGGTCGAGCTCGCTAGTGGGTTCCTAGATACGTTGTATAAAGCTTAATTATGCTTTCATGCACATTTTCACGACTGGGGTGTATTTGGGTATCCCTTGGCAGATTGGCTTGCGAGGTTCGTAGCGAAAGTTGTCGTCTATTCGATGACTTTTGTCTACCTGACGGTAATCGAAGACCTAGTCTCCGTTCTTAGCCCTTGTATCACTCCACGGGCATGAAATTGTGGTCATGAAGTTCTTGAGAGCGCCTCAACATGATAAAATTTCCTTTCACGATGTTTCAAGCTTGCTGAGCCAGTTGATAACCATCATAGCTTCCACCAGAGCCACCTTCGCACCGAATTTCTCCCCATCCACCGACGACGCCTGTAGCGTCAAGTTGAACAGACTCAGAACATCGAAATGTTTCTCTTTTGCTGCTGGAGCCATCAAGGCATGGTAATTCCAGAGGGCGAGGTTTCCTCCCTTGGGAAGAGTGCCGGGTGCTTTGTTTAGCCCGAATGCAGGACGACTGAGAAAAAGCATTGGAATATTACGCTCAGACCCTGAGGCAAGAGTATACCTTTGGGGAGAGCTTAGAGTCAGCGTTGCCTATGCAGGTAGTTCTCGAGAGCGCCGATGCTCACTCAGGGGCCCTAAAGCATGACTGAGGAGCACAGTATGTCTCGAACATGTGAGAAAGGCTCGCAGGACAAGCTCGGAAGGGAACGAAAGACTCGGAGAACACTCACCATTCATCCAGCGCCTTCGTGCTCGAAGCGGAGTCGAGTGACGAGGCGTGACTGAAGGAGAAAATCAAAGGGGACGGTTGCCATGGATTCGACTTCCCGTAGGTAAGATCCTTGAAGCTATTCTGCGCAGCAGGGGAAGCGGGGACTGTTTCGACAGGTAAGTAGGCGTGGGGAATGCCTCCAGGCCATTGATTAGCTTCGTTGAGGACTGAAGGAGAACCCAAACATACGCTCGCAGAGATAAGGACTGCCTTTTCGGCCACCACCTCCATTTTTCATGACTTCCTCGGTGCTTTGGACGGCGAATTTCACGCAATCACTGTCCAGAAACTGATTATCACATTTACATTTTGCCTGATCTTCATCGCCCATGCGCCATTCTTGGTTTCCGCCCAGAATGAGATCCTCCCGGAGCAGGATATTAAAAGCCGTGTAGACAGACTGTGCAACATCGTCGCCGACGAAGACAACGGCACTGAAGCGGTCCAGGATCATGCAGATCTCAGGAGTTGAGAACCACTTGTAGGTACAGCCTAACCATGTCAACAAATAGTCATCAGGAGACCATTAAAACGTACCTTTGCCAACGAACGGCTCATCAAAGCCATGTCGCCCGCCACCACTCAATGCCTCCAGAAGCTGAGCTCTCTTGCCGCAAAAAGGACTGGCTGTCGGATTTGATGGCCAGGGCGCGGTATACAGATCTCTTTGTAGGATACCGCACTCTCGACTACCTGCAAAATGTTTGATTGTACTGTAAGCAGGCACGTGAGGACTTGAACCGGGATGGAGATGAGGGGCACTCACTCTTCTCCGGGCTCAAGAACTGCTGCTCGAGTGGTGCGGTAAGCGAACATTGCTCGCACGATGTACGAGATCGGGAGGCAGACGACATAAGCACCGCAGCAGAAGAGGACCGCGAGGAATAGCAGGCGGAGGATAGAGGCTCGGGATGAGGAGGGACTTCGAGTGTCGAGCTTCATGGCAGGCCACGAAGTGAGCAGCAGTCTTAAAGCGATGCCCATGATTGTCGTTCGGATGATTGTTTGGTAGCAGGGAGTGAGACTATGAGAAGACGGAGACTATGACGGGAGAAGATGAGGCGTGGCCTCCCTCAACTTACCGGTGGTACCTGCCTACTATCTCTCTCTCTCTCTCTCTCTCTCTCTCGCCGCAACGAACGTAACAACTGCCTTGCTTGAAGGCTCTGGACGAGATGCGTGCTTTCTTTGTCACTCAGCTACCTTGGTGGGTAGCAAGACAAAGGCGGCAAAGCACTTGCTACCTCCATTCTGGGCATCATGCTCTCCGAGGCCGATATCTGATTCGTGCCGTCGTCGACACCACCGAGTATTCGAGATTGGAGAGGTCGGTAGTCTTTGCAACGGACCGCCACTTGTGCTTGTGAGGCGTGGGGAGGTTGCAACAAGGTACACAAAGGAAAAAGGGGTAGCGAAAAAGGCTACCCTGCCTCCCTTGGGTAGGTAGATATCCACAGCACGTGGGTGTGAGTACAAGTCACCTGCTTCGAAGAACAACATGCGGATGAGGCCGTACACGGTAGGTAGATATCTACCAGCAGGTGACTATCACATATTCGAGAAGGTCGATACTCTTCTGCCTTTTTCCCGAGAGCTTCTACTGCCGAGGTACTTCCGTATGCTCGCCCGATGAGGCTAGTGCGTACTATCGACATGTTGCTCAAGATACTGCGGTGGGGACGGGGAGGCACAAGCAATTGACTTCTCCAGGCGCTCGACTTGGCATCGCAGAAAGCAATGAGGATACATACAGCCCGTAGGCGGGAGGGACGGCGAAATATGTGGCAAGTGGCGCTTCAAGGTCTGCGTGAAGCAGAAAGAGGTCCTCCCCCGAGTCCCGAGAGGAATTCCTTCACCATGACCGAGACAGATTCGCGTGGGCTATCGCGGGAGTTCTATCGGTGCAGAAAGTCGCCAGGGACGGCCAGGGAAATAGTAGTGACCGTCCTATCTTGGCGAGCGACTCTGTAAAGCACAGTAGTTTTACTCGAGTAATGTCCTTGCGGGAGCGGGGGATATGCCGCTCGTCCTTGGCCCAATCGAAACGAGTATGACTGACTCTTTGGTCGTCTGCTCTACTTCACCTCACCTCACCTCACCTCACCTCACCTCACCTCCAACTCCATGCACAAAGCCAGACACCTTCTTTTCTCCAGCGGCAATCGTATGCGCTACTATATAACCCACCCCGGCCTCGCGACCTCCCATTGCAACACCTCGGCACGGCTAGCTTACTCCAACTCTGCATCGTCAACCGAGTCTCCCAGGAACGTGGGGATCTGGGCATCTGAGGACGGAGAACAGCCCATGGCAGCGAGCAAATTTCCACGGCGCCGGAGATCCGAATACCGTCTCTAGGCCTGAGGGCTCATAATACCCTACAATATGTCGTGGAAGAAGTCTGAGAGGTTGATGGACACCATCAAGCACTACTCGGCCTTCCCAGCAACCGGAGTGAGCTTGAGGCAGATGGTCCAGTTCGGCGAGAGGCCATCTACAGGTACGACTGACGAAAGACCCTTCAGTCGTCTGCGAGAGTAGAGCTTTCCACTGATCTCTCTCCGTCTAACAGGGACGCTTTTCCGCGCTTCGCAGTTTCTGTCTGAAGAGCTTCCCATACGACTTGCCCACCGAGTACAAGAACTAGGGGATCTGCCAGACGGACTCAATGACATGCCATCGATCAAAAAGGTGCAAGACTGGTACGCGCAGTCATTTGAGGCAAGGCCCTCCCACCCAGTCCGGAAACACTAAAGCCTACTCTGACATGTGACACAGGAGATCACCCAGCTCCCACGGCCGCAGCTGGTAAAGGAAACCCGAGATCGATTGATGAAACCTTCGAAGCACAGCGGGCGACAGTCGAAAGTCCTGACAGAGGCGACTCAGAACCCGAGCGTGGAGAAAGGCCAATACAGCTCTTCACCTTGGCAGCCAAATGGCAATGGCAATGGGAACGGCGGCGGCGGAGATTCTGGAAAGAAAGCCACAGCGAGGCGTTATTTTGCAACAGTTGAAGATAGCACCGACTGGCCCCCCGAGCTCCATGATTACAACCAGAGATTTGCCGAGACCCTCAATACCATCAAACGGCGGCACGACGGTGTGGTAACCACTGTCGCCCAAGGCATTCTGGAATATAAGCGTAGACGGCAACGCATGCAGATAGACAACAATATCCAGTCTTTCCTCGATCGTTTCTATATGTCTCGAATTGGCATCCGAATGTTAATTGGACAACATATCGCCTTGACGGACCAGAGCCATAATAAGGACCCGACATATGTAGGGATTATCTGCACAAAGACCAACGTCCGAGATCTCGCGCAAGAGGCCATTGAGAACGCCCGATTTGTCTGTGAAGACCACTATGGACTCTTCGACGCGCCAAAGGTGCAGCTCGTATGCCCTCCGCATCTCAACTTCATGTATGTGCCCGGGCACTTATCCCACATGCTTTTCGAGACCCTAAAGAACTCCTTGAGGGCAGTCGTCGAGACACATGGGCAAGAGAAGGATGAATTCCCAGTGACCAAGGTGGTAGTCGCCGAGGGCAAGGAAGACATCACCATCAAGATCTCGGACGAAGGCGGTGGGATTCCTCGCAGTGCGATTCCCCTCGTATGGACCTACATGTACACCACCGTGGATACGACACCGAGCTTAGACCCCGATTTTGACAAGAGTGATTTCAAAGCCCCGATGGCCGGTTTCGGCTACGGACTACCCATCTCGAGATTGTATGCGCGATACTTCGGAGGAGATCTAAAGCTGATCAGTATGGAAGGGTAAGGCAGTCCTCCTCCAGCTCAACAGGGACAAACAGCTAACCCGACGGGTCAGCTATGGCACAGACGTATACCTGCATCTGAACCGACTGTCCAGCTCCTCGGAGCCTCTTCAATAACAATCAGCAGTCATGAGGGGCGGCCGTTCGTCGTCCCAAGGATTGACGCGAATGTTGTGGCAGAAACAGATGAATTTGAAACTGCGACAGCCCCGGGAAGTCAGCGAACGGAAGCAGGTCGGTGATGCGGAGAGTATGGTCAACGAGGGCAGGGGTGCTTCTGGGCATCATGGGTTATTCAAGGGTGATGGCGGAGAAGTGTAAATGTTAGGAATCGGGGCTGGTTGTTTGCCTGGGATGAGATGGAAAGCACCTGCGTACACATCGGAAAGCAACGGCTGGGAGACGGCGTTGGAGATATGAAGGGCTTTGCTCCAAGGGATTGTGATGTAGAAAGTACACGATGGATGTTACAGATTTACAGCAGGGTCTCTCGCGTATTGCCGAGAAGTCCCAACGCGAGGAGTGCATCTTGCTTACAAGATGGAATTTAGTATGAAGGAGAGAAGCCTTGACATAGATCCTGTATTGGAATAGAGGACAATATTCAAGGTGGGGGGGGGGCACGGCTTGATATCACATTTCCACGAGACAAGCCTGCCACCAGTGGAATCTCCCCCAAACAGCCCCTCCAGAAGCCCCAGAGCCCATCTCACCCGAATGATCAGTCAATCCGCCTGTGCCTAGAGTCTTTGCCAGGCCGGCATGGACCGTAGGAAAAGTGCGCTTCTGCTGTGTTTTCTTAGTTTACCAACTGAGAAGAGCTTGATGGTGAGATTTTAGGGGGGGGGGGGGGCGAGGGCGGCGGTTTGGCAAACTCGTAGTGCTTGCAGTGCTTGCAGCCAGCGTCTGTAGCGTCTGTAGTGTCTGTAGTGTCTGTAGTGTTGAGAAGCTGCAATTCTTAGTATCTGCCAGTGTGAGGATTCCACCCGAGCATCCTACAAACGATTAAAGATACACACATCTAGGACCCCCCTCGCAATCACAAGAAGCACCCAGATCGTAAATCTCTAGGTTTTTTCATTCCTTTCGTCCTGCACATCTACTCCATCGCGGTTGAAGGCAGCAGCTATACAACCCGCTAGCCAATGCCTCATGTGTGCTCGTTCTGACTCCGAATCTCTTATAGTGTACATAGCCAATCCAACCGGCGCTTCTTGCCGACCTCGTCTGTCATATCATCATGTTGGCCGTCTCCTCCCGTGTCACTGATATAGAGTGGCCTTTTAAGTTTTAGGGCGAGAAACTAGGAGACTCTTCCGGGCGATCCATCCACCAGATGCTCAAACGCGAAACTCCAACTAAGGCGTGTAAGATGGAAGGGAAAAGCCCGGGAGCAATGATACTCTACATAGCCCATGCGAGAGAAGAAAAGTGGCTCTCCGAATGCTGCGATGCCACGATCGAAAATGAATACGAAGATGTGAAGCGCCAACTCCATTTCTTCATGCACCTGGATCGTATTCTCCGTAAAAAAAGCAAATGGCACCATTGCCGTGTTCTATGTTCTGTTGGGCATGATTTCGTTTCGATACTCGGGTACTACTAAGAGGTGGGAAGTTCGATCTGTACTGGTTGCACTCGGGGGTTCTCGCGGGCATCTAGGCTGTACATCCGTTGACGAGTGTGTTTTTCGGCCAATCGTAATCAGTTTCCTTCCAAAGCGTGAGGTTTGGGTTGAAATCTATTTCCATCGTTAGCATTGCCGTCAAGCAAATTACTGACGGGTACTATTTACAAGGCTCGGGGTGCCGCTTGATGTATTCGGTTGTTGGGTAATCCTCCGGATCACAGGTAAGCGATTCAGAACCCTCTTCTTGGTAGATTCGTATGTAATCAATCCTCATGGTTGCAGGCAACAGCTTGGCTAGGTTCGGCAGGAAAACCGTGGCGAAACTGTTGGACATGCCAAAATTGGCAATAATTGTCATGGGCTCCTCGGGAACAGTCCTTTGACCCATATTACCGTTCGGCCGGAGTGATCGATGGTCTACGCGGTACGTGTAGTCGTCCCCTACAAACCAAGAGACATCGCCATTCGAGCCGGGGGTGTACTCGAATCCATACTTCTGATAAGCTTTGCCATCGTACCATTCGTTGTTCAGCCAAGTTACAGCAGACAAGGCCTCTTGGTAAGGTCCACCGCGATAGAGGTTCATGCCGGTGATGGAGTGATCAAAAATTTCCAGATACTCGTAGTCTGGCTGGTAGAAAATATCGAACGGCGCAATCTGCAGGGACTGAGATGCTGTTCCGGTAGCTCCGTCGTATTCTCCGGGACCCATGAATCCCGAACTGGCTTCGATGACATCGATTTCCGGCGCCGTTCGGCTCTTGCCGGGGTTGGGATGATCCTGGTTCTTGCACGTACATGCTGGTAGGCGCATTCCAGGGAGCTTGCTTATGCCATCAGAAGAACTCTGATTAGGGGTAATGCCAGCATCACACTTATCCTCGTAACTATAGGGCCACATGCCGTCCGTAGTCGCGGGATAGCCAGGTCGGCCAAGGTTGCCCATAGCCCAAAAGCCCGGCCAGAATCCTTGCGTATCCCCACGTCCGGGCAGAGATATGCTTGCTTCTAAACGTCCTCCCTTGAAGCATAACTTATTCCACGATTGCAACATACCGGAGCGGTAGTTGAGGTTATGAGATTGGAAGGCGTCCATCCTGAGATTCAGGGTTCCATTGGCAGTGGAGATCGCATCCGGATCGTACCACTCGATATCTTGCGTCACACCGTACCAGATATCAACCCCCTGGAAATAGGCATCGTCTCCCTCGTAGAAGGTTCGTCCATCACTATTGAACTCATCAGAGAACTGCAAGTATTAGAATCATATCCTCTCTGGGGTTTCATAAGTCAATCCATACGGCAAGCTTCAGCTTTGTTCCATCATATGCAGTCACGGTCAGAGCATCCTTTGGCGTGTCAGGATCAATAAGACCAACTCTCTGGTTTTGCAGCAACTCCATCTTGTCAGAGAGGCAATCTGGATCGTCACTGCAGGTTGCCGATGGTGGGCCAGTCAATTCTCTCGCGAACGTTCTGTGGATGTTAGCAATTTGAAAGGAGAGCCAGAAGGAGAGCCACACAAAGCAGGGTACCCAATGAAGAGCACCAAAAGCCCAATGGTGACCAATAACAGACCACCCACGTTGGCCATTCCCCGCTTACTCCATATATCACACTTGTCTCGTTCATTGTCGTTTGGCCCTGGGTTGTGTAGATAGTCATCCTTCTCTACATCTTCTGGAAAGAGTAACAACCCTGCCGAGGGCATGATGTTGTATTTCTCTGACACTGTCTGCGTATTCACGTTACCATCATCGCTACCAGATCTTGATGGAGCTCTCGAGTCATCAAAAGCTGAAGCGAACGGAGAGCCGAAAGGAGCAACAAAGCCATGACTATCGCGACTTGGCGCTTCAGAACCCCAACTCGACCTCCTCGAGGATATTCCCGATGCCCCTGATGCCGTTCGAGATGACTCTATTCTCTTGGAATCTTGGTTCAACCTTGGGCGCGTTCTTGAGGGTGGGAAGAGGAGAGAATCGGTTGATTCGAGCCCCCCTGAACCGTATAAAGTGTTCGGTACGGCAGCTGGGAAGCGAGATGTCGACGGGGCAGGACTTCGAACTTGGAGTAGAAGGTTTCTGGACAGGCCCGGTGTCTCTGGCGTTTGAGCAGATCCCGGGCTACCAGGCTGCATGGATTCTAGCAAATCCCCACCACTACCCGAGTTGACTGTGATATGCAGCGGCCTCTGAGGCCCTGGACCTGCCGCCATGGTGATGCTGGGCAAAGAGTACGAGCTATTTTATCTAGGTGTCCCTTCTTTGACTACGTCGAGTCTATCTTCCTCGAGGTGAGCGAGGGTTCGTGGAGGGATGGCTGTCGGTACCAAGTATTTCTCAATCGGCGTAGTCCTCGAAGTTCTGCAATGGGTTGAAGTTGTCGTTGATCTGCAGAGCGGGATCGTACCTTTAGCAGAGTTCCGGGCTGTATGGCGTGTTGAAAGAAGCAGAGTCGGGCAGAAAGGAGGGCCCGACAAAGAGGCAGATGACGAGCACACGGCACCAGAAGCGGTTATTGAGTCAATGCGGGCAGGACATGGGTAAATGAGTGTGGGGGCGATTCTGTTTAGAGCGGATTGGTGTTGAAGGGACAATTGTAGATCATAGGTAGGGCAGCTGTCGAGCAGGTGTTGTTATTGTTCTGGACGAGGAGAACTCGCATGCCAGGGAAGGCTCAAAGACTCGAGGTGGAGAGAGGATTGAGCACTGGCGACTTATTCGAGGTTTGAATCTCCTGGTACAGTAGATGGCAGGGGAAGCTGGCAACGAGAGCCAAGCTGGGTAAGCCGACTAAGCAATTCCACTGCCGGGGATTCGAGATTCGATGGGAGGGGAGGCAGAAGACGAGAGGCCAGGGCTGGTGCTGTCGTTCGTGGGGTGGATGTCGCGTTTGCTCCGATTGCTTCGATTGCTTCGGGTCGTGGCAGTTCTGTTTGTTTCCGCAGCTCCCGCTGTCCTTGGGGGATTTTGATCTGCTGTGCTGTGCTGTGTCGTGTGGATTCGTGTGTTGTGTTGATGAGGGATGGGGGTTGGATTCACCTTGAGAACGGCTCTGTTCCCCTGGCTGGGCCGTTGACCACTACCCAAGCATCAGGCACGGCGGAGCTGCAGGTTGCTCTCTCCCGCAAAATCTTTTGGATCAGGGGCAGCCACCGACAATCAACCATTCATCCGTTCATTGGACCAAACATGAACGGAGCATGCTGCACCGCCCAGGCTGACAAAGGAGAGTAGATCTCTATATGGTACTTGTACTTCTTTCTATCTTCACATTTCGAAGTGTTGCTTTGGCTTCGTATGGCTCGTTTTCTCTGATTTGCCATGTATTCCTTCCGCTCTGCATGTCTGCTTGTCAGTGGTAGTTTTCTTGGGGGGGCTCTGCAATGTTGGTGTCTTTCAAAGGCACCTACCTCCCCCTCGCCACCCATCTATTTCGGTCTCGTAGCATGTGACGTCTTGTTGTATTGACGCCATCTGAGCCACGGAGATGATGAGAAATCTGGATCCAAAAGACTACCACATAACAAAGATCGGGCCAGAGAGCATGAGCAATTCTCGCGTATCTGGATATTTAGAGTTCCACCAAGCTTCAAACCAAGCCTGAGCACAAGCCTTCACATCTATACTTGACAGCAAAAGAAACCTTCCAGGGGGGCTCATCCCAAGAGTGAGAAGCTTTCTCCAACCTTAATCGGAAACCCTAAATTCCAACCGCACGTGAGGATACACGTGACACCATGCCACTGCTCCACTTCTGGTCAGAGATGATTCTACGGGAATCATTGTGTAGGGCCTCGTGCTGCAACTCATGATAGCGTGAAAACACCATTGCAAAACAGCCAAAGAAGAGTCTCCCTTGGTCTGCGGTGGCATTGGAAATATCCACGGCCTCCACGTGCGCAATGCTTTGCGTCGAGAAAGTAAGCAGGTAGCTCTCTCTCTCTCTCTCTCTCTCTCAGTTTATACACGTGTATGTAAATATACATAGTTCATCTAATGCACAACAGGATGCGGCCTGGGTCATGTCGTAGTCACAGTAAGCACACGCGGTGCAGTGATTACAGCTACTTCGGTATCTACGTACACAGTGTCACCCGCTGATGATTACCTAGTGCTGGGGCAGCGGCAGGGCTTATCAGGCAAAACATAGGAACCTCGCTAGGTCCGCTTCTTACATGAGAGGTCAAGCAAGACTCGCTCACCTATCTACTTCCCATGCCAGCTCGGCTCGGCCCCTTCACATGCGCAAGTGTCTTTCCTACGAGTCGCCGGAATCTCGAAGATGTGCATGTATTTACAGCTCGTAGACTGTGTCAAAAACTCACTTCCGAGTCTCACGTTATGATATTAGCGTTGGAGCCGAAATGGCATCAGAAACAGCTCTCGGTGTCGGGAATAGCTGCCCCCCGCGTACCACACGGTATTTACACGCTCTCACAGTAGCTGTGCGCGCCGAGAATCCGGCAGGTCCCCGTCAGCTATTATACCTTAGTTATTACTTGGCGTCAGGAGAATGTCACAGGAGCCTGCAGACGTAAGGTGCTCGATGAAGTTCAAGCGGAGGTCAAAATTCAAAGAACCAGCAAGCATTGGAGGAGGACATCTGATCATGAGCTGGAGATCCTCCGTTTAGTATTGCCATCCATTCTTGAGGGTTTCCCATGTTTCCGGTGTTGGCGAGTAGCATTCCAGTGTCTCGTGCCACGCCTACCAAAAAAGAAAAAAAAAAGAAAAAAGAAAAAGCGCAGCCATCCCGATGTAAACCTACATCGAGACAAGACCCCCATCCCCGATCATCACGCCAACCAAGGTATTTGACCAGCACTCCCCTCTAGCTCTCAACAGCCAGCGTCTTAACCCCTACCAACAAACCCTCGTCGACCCCAAGCACCCAATACTCCACCCTCGAACCCCCCTTCGCAATTCGGTAAACCCTTACGTCGCTCCCCTTGCTCGCTTCCCTCGTAGCATTCACCACGTCCTTGTACTGTCCCTGCGCATCCCACTCTCCGATATCCATGATCTGGACTTCTGCTTCACTGGGGGTAGGGGAATGGACAAGCTTTGAAAAGGTAACTACACACGAAAGTCGTCAGCACATATGCAATTGCAAAAGTAGATGTGAACATTGACAGCGAGGAGGGTGGGAGAGTATAACGAACCTTCATCAGGCAATCCGTTCCCCTCCAGTTTCAACGCCACTCCCACAAATGGCTCATCAGCTTCCGACACGTAGTAGCTATCCCCCTTTCCCAGAACCCGAGCAATGCACTCCGGAACCTTCACACCCTCATCCACAGCCTTCAACTCGACCTTCCCCCCACTCTGGCCCCGCGCAACCCCTTCGGTAGGGTCCTGATTCGCATTGTCCAGGAAAGACATGTACTCCTCGTCCGTAGCCATCTCGCCTCCTGCATGCGTGTCTTTCGTGCTAGGAGTATCGATACTAGTAGAGTACCACTGTTCAGCCCTCCTCGCGGGAGGTGGAAAAGAGGAGTGAAAGCGAAATCGGCTCACGGAGGAATTGGCACCGGCGCCTCGACAGCCACGCTGCGGAGCGCCTTCACCTCTCCTTGCACGCCTTCTTGCTGCGCTCGAGCCGGTGTTGGCGACGATGGCGGTGGGACAGAGGCCAGATGCTCGTCTGCCAATCCCTCGCGCACTGGTTGCTGCGAAGGATGTAATTGTGACGACGGTTCGGGAGTAGTTTCCTGGGCTTCTGTTACGTTCGCTTTCTTAGCGGGGCGCGATATTTGGTTCCGGAAGCTTGCGAAGCAGGAGAGGAGTGCGCCCATGGTAAGCTGTACAGAGGGAGCTTTTTATGCTGGAGCTGTTGCAGGGTGGGACGTGCAGCGATGACGATTTCTTGGTGGTTGGGGCAAGGGGTGCGAATCCAAGGTCTTGTACAGGCCCATGACGGTACTAATTTAGTATATTGCAGTCTGGATGCATTGGGTCACAAATTCCATATGCACGGCAATCTCATAGTCAGTGGAACGCGATATTTACTTTTGACATATTATCATGGAATTCTTTGTTCTACGTCAGGCCTCCCCGAGTGATCGTCGAAGAGGACGGAATGTATGTGACCCTCTGCACCGGATTGAGAACCCCGAAAAAGCAAGGCCCAGTCTAAGCAGCCGGTTGGATATCCTTTTTGAGCGTACCCAGGAAGGCGTGCTTCTCTGCCGGAGTTTGGTATGCGCCATGACCGAACTTCGACGACGTATCGATCCACTTGAGCTCAACCTTCTCCAAGGCCTTTCGCGAAGTATGAACGAACATGGATTTTCTGAGAGTCATGACACGCTTCTTGACACCGGGAACGGAACCCTTGACGATGATGAAGTCGTTCTTGACCTCACCATATCGGACAAAGCCACCCATACTGATAAGATTTAGCTTTGTGTAAACGAGAGATGCAGCTAGTACTTACGGGGTGATTTGCTTCTTGGAAACATCAAACTCGGTAGATGCGTTACCCTCATCATCACCCTTTCCAATACGGTATACCTTGTGGTTGGTTGATGTACGATGATGGTATCCATCTTGACCGGCACGGGCAACAGTCCATTGGACGTGGGAAGGATGCCAGGCGCCAATACAAGCGACCTTTCGGAGACCCTTATGGGTCTTTCTCGGAAGCTTCTTGGTTCCCCATCTGCTGGTGACGCCGGAAAAGCCGTGACCCTTTGTGACGGCAATGACATCGATAACCTCGTCCTGCTCGAAAATGGAGCTGATCTCAACTGGCTTCTCAAAAAGGCCGTGACCGAATTCGACCTTGTCAGCAACACTACCTCCGTTGACTTGAATCTCCATCAAATGGGCCTTCTTTTGCTTCAGGGGAGTTTTGCGGATCTGAGTGTGGGCGAGGACACGGACGACGGTGCAGTACTTCTTGATGCGCTCGAGCTCACGGGTAATGGAAGACCCAGAGGACTCGGAATGCTTCTTGGCGTACTTGGTGAAGGCCTTCTTCTTGCTTCTGTACCAGTTCTTGTAGAATCGGCGCTTTACCTCATCACTCAAGTGCTCAGCCCAAACGGTGGTAAGGGAGCGGAGACCTCGAGGAGTTTCAATGTACCCAACTAGACCAACAACGATCACCTGAAAAGATGTTAGCCATAGGCGTATGCCAAGCGGGCTGCGTTGCTCGTACCGGTGGTGTCTCAATGACAGTGACTGCCTCCACAACCTCCTTCTTGTGTGATTTCGCGCCTGGACGGTCGAGATCGCGGACGATGGTGGTCATACCAGCCTTGTAGCCCATAGTGGCAGTAAGGTGGACAGGCTTCTTGGGGTCATCCTTAGGGAAGCTGGTTGATAGATCGAGGTCAGCAGATGATCAACTGGAGTAGCAGTGAGGCAAAACAATTTTTCGGCTACGGCATTGGATGCTTGAGCTCAAAGGAGGCTGGAATTGGAGGGCTGGAATTGCGACTCACCTCTTTACCTTTCCACGATGACGGGCAGCTCTCTTGCGGGGCAAGAAGGCAAGAGAGCCGTGTCTAGGGGCTTCGAATTTTCTGTGAGACATGCTGGCAGACTCCAAGACTTGAATCTAAGTGTCTATAGTCTCCGGTTTTGTCGCTGCGCGTCGAATGTGCGCTGTCCGTTAATCAAGAAAATATTGGTGTTGCGGATTTGTTGGTTGTGCGAACAAGGAGCTAGCTAAGCGATCTTTTCCCCGACACGTGAAATTATGGGTCCTTCTCAAAGGAAAGCTGCCAACCGGTGATGACTAGTTAAGTCTTGAGTAGAAACTTGAAATTATTTGAGCGCAGTACACATCGCCGTGCTGGCTCATCAAGTTTTCTACGGAATATTTATTTAGTTCTCCAGAAACTCTGGCCCAAATGCAGGCAGAATGCTGAAACATCCTGCTCCATCTCAAAGCCTTCTCACAATGCGAAATAGGCAGCAGGGCCAAATATGAGCACGAATTCATATTCTAATCGCGCAAAAGAGAAAAATCCCAATACGCCGACTTTCTATGGCCTGTTTCTCTTACTTATCCGCGAGACTTCACTCGTCTACAGTGGCATTACTGACGGCGAGATCCTCCGAGAAGGATTAGTAGGGGTTTTGTCTTGTGCAGAATTTAATTGAGGCCTGCTATGTTTGTGTTTCTCGAAGTTCCTTGTAACCTCATCAGGAGTTTGACTCGAGTTCAAGGAGTGCTTTGAAAAGCAGCCTCAGAAGCTACCCTCTGATTGCTCAAGGCCGCCGAGTTGAGGTCACTGGCCTGGCAAGGATTCGTCTGACAGGGCACCGGTGATAACCCGTAATTAGTATGAGTTTGCTTCACGTATTTCACTTGAGAACCAGGACGAACTCATCAGGTTTTTAAAATACTCATCCTATACACTAAAGCTTACTTGAAGAAGTGAGCATGCCCCACTACAACAAAAAGGTTTCATCACGAGTCATCAGACACTAACAAAGAAAAAGTCAAAATCTAGCTCTCCACCTTGGGCTGTCCATTTATAACGCCATTGGCATGCCCGTTGACTCCAGCTGGAGATGTCGTCTTGGCTTCTCCAGATGCCGAACCAGGCCCAGAGGCCGTAGCCGATACGATGCCGCCCTTCTTATCTTCCTCGCCATCATCATCATAATCTTCATCAACGTCCATTTTCCGTGCAGCACGTTCCGGCTCACCGACTGGTGGTGGCGGTGGTGGTGGGTGATCGAGACGTTCCCTCTCCCGCTGCTCCCTTTCGCGTTGTTCTTTCTCTCGCTGCTCTCTCTCGTCGACTGGGTAGTCCTTGACGGCAGATGGGGGCGGTGGAGGAGGTAATTCATGGACAGGCGTATGGACCAAAGGTGGTCCTTGATGCATTGGTGGCAAGTGATTTTGAGGCAAGGCATGAGTCGGGGGGTGGTGCGCAGCTTCAGAAGGGTGATAATTCTCGTTGGCTCTGCGCTGCTCATCACCGCGGCGTTGGTCATCAGCACGTCTCTGGTCGTCAGAACGACGCTGCTCATCCATTCTTCTTTGTTCCTCGGCCCGTCGGGCTTCAGATGAGCTGCGGCGGAAGGATTCCCGTGGAGGTGTCGAGGGGCGACGATGACGCATGTCGTCTAAGCGGGCCCGGTTCTCTTCGTTGGCAGGTTTCTTCATCGACGTATCTTCCTCCCACTCGCGCATCCTCTTTGGACCGACCAAGGGAGGCCTCTCGCCATGCCTCTCGCCGTTTCTCTCCGCCGCAGCGGCTTCAGCGGCAGCCAATGCAGATGCCGGGGGCGGAGCACCACCCTCGATACCGCCGGTATTAGACGTGTCAGGGTGGTGAGGATACTGTTGTTGGTGAGGATACCCAGACTTGGGCGATGGTATGCGACTGTCGATAATTGGGCGAACTTCGGTTCGAGGACTGCTACCTCCCGGTCGACAAAAAGGAGGCAATGACTGGGGCCCAGGCCCGGGGCCGGGACCGGGGCCGTTCATACCAGCCTGCGCAGGAGGTAGAACAGAAGATCCTGGACCAGCATAGTTCGGGTTAGACACCCGCTGAGGGGGAGGAGGTGGCCCGGATTGAGGAGGCTGTGACAAACCCGGGCCTGGATACGGGCCCATGTTAGCATGATGCTCCCGAGGAGGCGTGCGACGACCACCTGGACCGCCTAGTGGACCGCCAGGCGCAGGCCCTGGGGGCAATCTTGCATCAAAGGGTCGCATCTGCTCTGGCTGCCTGGGGCTCTGCGCACGTGGGGGCGGAGGTGGAATAGGGCCAGGGCCAGGACCGCGAGCCTGATCTCTCTGATCGTATGGATTGGCGGGGTGAGGAGGATTGATTTCAGCAAGTCGACCCCAACCGTTAGCAGGGGGCCCAAGTGGTGGGCCGGGAGGTGGAGGCTGAGGAGCGGAATTACCCCACTGAGGTCCTGGAGGGCCGACGGCTCCCGTTGCTTGGTACGTCGTCGGGTGAACATCTTGAGGCAGAGGAGCGCTGGTTTGCACTGGGACTCCATTCTGTCCACTGCGCAGTAGCTGAAGACGTGCCTTGATGTGTACGTTGGCAGGGTCAAGCTCCGCTGCACGTTGATACGCATCCAACGCATCGTTGATTTGATTGTTGCAGGATTCGTACTGTACCAACCGTTAGGGGTCGCTCCAACGAGATCGGCCGAAAAAGGAGGCAAACTAACCAGAGTTCCTAGGTCGTACCAGACCTCGGAAATGTACGGGTTCAAGCGTATGGCACGGGAATATGCATCCAGTGCATCTCGGTACTGGTTGATCTGGTAGTACAAAACGCCAATCGAGCACCAGAATGTCGGATTCCGTCCGTCACGGTAGACGGCTTGCTGATAGGCCTCGTACGCCTTTGGGTACTTCTGCTGTGACATGTAACATCGGCCGAGCAGATACCAGCTTTGAGCATCACTTTGATCTGCCACGTGTTAATGTCTCAACATGTGACCTGATCCCGACGGGTTTTACCTGAGCCGACAGACTTCTCCAAGTACTCAATCGCTTGTTCTTGGCTGCTGAAACTGTTACTTTGCTGATGATGCAGCCAGCCAAGCTGTTGCAGAACCTTTGCATGATTCGGGTCGCGGTCCAGCACACGTCGGTATGCTGCTTTCGCATTATCATACTGAAGTGCTTGTCAGCATTGGAAGTCTCGTGATGTGAGGTTTCTTACGTCTTTCTGCTGCTCATGGACATGTCCAATCTGGAACCAAATGTCCTCTTCGGTCAAGGGAGTGGGCGGTACGGAAACAATGTACCGGAAACACTGTACAGAGTCAGCTAACATTGACGCGATATATATATATATATATATATATTTTTTCGCTTTAGAGATCGTACCTCGAGGCTCTGTTGGTATTTGGATTGTTGCTTGTAAATTATGCCGAGACGAAAGTAGATTTCGTTCGCTTTTTCGAAGTCTGGCTGCATGCGCATCACCTGCGAGAAAGCCTCTTCCGCGTGTTCCAGAGAGCCATAGCGGTCATATAGAATGCCAATGCCATACCACAGCTTAGGTTCCTGCTGACTGGTTAGAAAACGTAGCTATGAACAATTCAAGGTGCCCTACCTTAGGATCCCGAAGATGGTATAGGGCTTGCTGATAGGCTGAGTATGCTTGCTGCAAATCGTCCATCATCAAGTAGCAGTGGCCTGTCATTCTTAGCGAGGAGGGCGAAATTTGGAGAGAAGAACCCACCGAGACTGCCCCAGACTTCTCCGTTGTTGACTTCCAGCTTCAGGATGCTCTGCAGATACTCGACAGCTTTGTGAAACTGCTCTTGTGTTCTCAAAATGCAACTGATGGCATTCATCGCTGGTATGGACCTGGGGTTGGCACGGAGCGCGTGCTCATAGGCGGTGATCGCTTCCTCCAAGTTGTTTAGAACTTCGGCAAAGCTTCCTACGGTACGGTTAGTCCAGTCTTTGATCCCAAGACAACGCGCCCTACCAATCTGCATCCAGACAGCCTCGTTGATCCCGACGAGCTGTTGCATAGTAGGGGAGATGTGCTGCTGGGGAAAAATGCCCGGCGGGGGACCATTCGGCTGGCCATGGTGCATTTGCATGGCCGAGGGCGGAGAGGGGTGGTGGGAAGCCATTATTGGAAATGGATCGCGGAAAGCAGTACCTGTCCGTCTATCTTCAACACCAGCCTGCGCGCGCCCCGAAAGTAAGTCAAGCAGCAACTATAGCTGAAGCCGTCTCGTCGGGGGGGGGGGGTGGGGGCGTGTTCCGATGCAAGTATCGCAGATGGACGGAACGGACTGAACTGAGGATAAGGCAGAGCGATAGCTAGCCAGGTGTTTGCTATGGGTAGCAAGCGACGGTTTGGCTGGCGCAAAGCCGCAGCCTCGCTACCAGTTTACAGGAGGGTAGAATCGACGCAGATGGCCCTTCGTGGACGCGCAGTCCTCCACTGCGCAGCTCAGCGGCACGAGAATGGCAGCGTTGCGGGCGATGTGAGGGTGAGGGTGAGGGTGAGGGTGATGATGACGGTGACGGAGCAGACGAGCGACGCTCAGAGAAGGGCGGGAATGGAGGGCCGTCAGGAAACAAAAACCCACACCCAACCTTTGGCTCCAAGTCACCTTACCCACGCTAAATATTGCCTCCACAGCCCATGCATTTCTGTCAAGGAGGAGAGGGCTTGTGTCCAGTCCTGCCGTTGATCCCTGGTGAGAGGAGCTAGCGCTAGTCACTAATTAAGCTAGTCTTCTTGGAGTAGTGATTTATTTAATTGACGCGGGCGGCAGACTTGGCGTTTGGGGGGGAGGACATTACCGGTAAATACCGTGCAGTACCCACCTTACTCGTTAGCTGATGAGGTCTTACCCTTGGTAATAAGTGATACTTTGGCTGTACATAGTGTGCACCTCAACCCCGCAAACAAAAGGTACTACTTAGTATCCTCGAGTAGAGTATAGCTAGCCATCGCTGCAGTCCGTCTCCGGTCTGAGCCCTCCTCCTTGCCCAGGAACATTCCGCGCGCCTCACAAGCGACCCGAAGCAAACAACAACTCCCATGTATCTGGCCATCTGGCCTCTCTGGCTACCTGCTTTCCCTCGGCATCTCAGGCTGCGGCGCATCACGAACGCGAGCCACGGCAGCAGACGACCACTCTGGAAAATGCCCATCTTTTTTCTTCTTTTTTTAGGGCCCTGACCGACCCTTGGGATCCATCGTTCTCCTTCAAACGACCCGGGATGACGCCAAGTCGCTCTTAGCGTAGGGTAAGTACCTTTAAGCTTGTGTCTCAGATGCACAAGAAGAAGACACGAGAAGGAAAAAAAGGATGGCAGACTAATCTCTAATCACTGCGGGGCCCGTGTAGGGAAAATCGAGGCTGTACCGGGGTCCGGGAGAGGGCTTCAGATGTTGGAAAACAATCGTGCGAACGCTTGGCTCTGAAACTGACCATCTGCCAGCTGCAAACAGCGAGCAACAACCGGTGAAGGACGACGACCTGCAAGCTCCGAGCCACGACCGGTGAAGGACGACTGACTCCGTGCATCTGTCTTGCTGTCTCCTGGCCGAGCCGGAGGCCGATATCTTGTCCCTCCCAACACGTGCTCGCGGGAGCCTGACAAGCCCAGGCATCTCTGGCCTTGAAGCGAAAAATTGCGGATGAAGCTCACCTCGCATCTGTGCAAGGTGCCCGAATCTCCAGCAGAGGGGATGCTCCAGACTCAATTCTGCTCCGAGGCCCCTGTTCCTCACCAGACTAGACATGTGCAAGAGGAGCCGCAGGAACTCATTCCCTCGGCCGAGATCATTCTCGAGACCGTAGCTGCCATGCGCTCGTCGTTGACATCCCGCAAGCCCGGGGGAGAGGGAGAGATCCGTAGGGAGTGTCGAAGGGACGATGTATTGTGTGTTGGCCTCCTCTCGTCACCCTGCCTCGAGCCCGGCGGCACGTGCAACCGGCAGCCAGTTCGTTTGCACCGGATGGGATGCAGCTCGGTACTCTGCAGGCCGACTGCAGTCCACCAGAAACGACGGAGCTGGTCAGGCAAGGTCTTCTTCCGGGGCAGACTGGGTAGGGCTGAGAGGAGTTCTGGAGTCGAAATCTTGATATTTTCGTTTCCACGCCCTCGCTCGGGGTATCGTGCTCCATCCATGTTACTTCAAATAAAAGATCGATCCCTTGCCGTCAACCCGGCCCCAAAGTGCACACAGCATGGCCCAGGTGGTCCATCCGGCCCATGACAGGCTCTCAGACGTGCGACGTATCGGTCCTCTGTCGCCACTCGACGGACAAGGACGAGAGAGGCGGTTCGAAATTCTCCCAGAACCATTCTACTCCCACACTCCTGCGCGCGAGACGGTCTTGTGCGGTATTCTCGTCGACGAGACCCTCGTCGGCCCTGGTGCGCATGGGGGGTCTGCATCCGGTCGGATATCCCATTTCCACATCACCACGTAAGAACGCCACCGAGTCTTGTCTGCAGCGGGACTACTGCACGGTCAAAATTCTGTGGCAGGCGCGGCATCTTACAGATCTTTTATTTTTATTTTTTTTATTTTTTTTATTTAACATGCTCTGTATATAGCGAGTATACGCAGGGCGAGTGCGCGCCGCATACCTTGTGGCCGTGCGAGCCATTGCTCCATCAGCCGCCTCGAGCCCCCCTAAGGCCAATAGATAGAAAGTTCCCGGCCAGCGCGTAGCTTGGCAGGATATGCTGGATCTCACGTTGCCAGTCACGCGACCCGATGGACAACTTGATCGGTCCAGACCGAGTCGGGAAGGAAGCAACGTTTCCTTCTCTCCAGGATGCCGAGAGACTGGCGCGCGCTTACAGCGGGAATTCTACGACCAGCGCCGGCTCCTCGAACGCCGCAAAGAAGGGTCTGGCCATCACGGGTGTGCGAAGGGGTTTCTCGGGACGGTACAGCCAACTCTCTGCCCGATCGAGGCGCGGACCGCGTCGAGCACTGGTGGAATATGCAAGGATTGTGCTTATGTCATCGTACCTTGTATCTAGCTCCTGCAGCTCCATAGAAGTCGGAATCTACTTGGTACACCTGTCGATTCTATCAAGCATAAGCGCCGAGCAAGCCCGGGCCCCGACGTAGCCAGCGTCCGCCTCCACACGCACCCACGAAGGCAAGCCTCGGAGCGCAGCAGGACGAAGCCATGCGTAGGGTTAGGGTTAGGGTTGGGGGGGAGGGGAAGCAAGTGTCCGCGGCAAAAGAAGCCTCTCCCAAGCCATTCCGGCTGGGCGCGACTCCAACGATGCCAACGCAGCGCCGGCGCCGACCGACGCTGAGAGGGTGTCGGCCCGGTCGGGTCACGTGCACGACTCCTGCTCTTCTCCGGCTGGGCGCTGCACCAACTCACTCTGCGCAGCCGATGCCACGGCCCAGCTGCGTCTCCCGGGACCCCTTGCGGCCCCGCCGTCGCGGCAGCGATGATTCATCTCGGCCATCAATGAATGATCAATGATCAATGATCAAGCTGGCGGCATTGGATTGGGCGAGTGGATCCGCAAATCATGAGAAACCTCCCCCCTCCCCACCCAAGCCGAAACGGTGTCAGATCGGCTGGCCACTTGCAGCAAATTGCTCTCTGCCTAGCCGGGGATATACGATGCAGCGCTCCACCGTCGACGCTCCGCTCCCATGTCTTCCCCAACTCGACACACTCCGCCGCCGAGGGGACTCCGACCATGCCATTCCCGGAGACCCGGCCAGGGCTCAGGATACGATGTTCGCATCTCCTTCGGGGGGGTCACGATCCCATCATTCTCGGCCGTGCATCAGAGATTCCGGGCAATGCCGCGCGGGTTCTCTACCCTCGTCTCTTATCTACGCTCCTCTAGCCGGACGTCCCACCGCGTTTCCTTGGAGCATTTCCTTTCCCGGATCAACCCTCTCATCCTTTGGATGAGAGATGAGAGGGCCATCTCGTCCCAGCTCAACCCCGCGTTACCGCAAAGTGTACCGTCGCGTCGTCGTCTGTCTCGAGAAGTCGGTCGTCTTCGAGTCGGGGGCGTAGCTAGACGAAATATCGCCTCTATCACTCCAGCCTTGATTTTCCGTGTAAACCGCGGCCACTTGGCATCATTCCATCCTTGGTCGTCCCCCCTCCGTCACCGGCCCTGCGGATGCAACCCTGGACAGCGGCGCACAGACTGCGTCGATGGAATCATCACCCGTACCAAGCCCCTACCGCACCGATCCCTTCACCCAGCCAGCTCCTCGAAACACTTCGATAGGCTGCGAATGTGGGCAGGTTCGCTGCACGGACCGTGACCCGACCGACCAAACACCTTTTTTTTAGTTTACTTCTTATTTGACATGGACAACTACGCTGCTGGATGTGCAGGCGGAATCTTTTCTTTTTTATTAAAGAGTGCTTGTATGGTGTTTTATGTAATAATACCAAGACCCCGTAGAATCTTTTCTTTTTATTGAATAGTGCTTGTATTGTATTTATATAACAACACCAATACCCCGTAGAATCTTTTTCCTCTTCTTAAACAGTGCTTATAATGTATTTATATAATAATACCAACACCCCTCGGCATCCTAGATCTCCGTCTGCAACCCTCCACGAAGAAGCAAGCAGCTCTCCTACGGCACGGCGCATAATCGATTGGAGATAAGCGCCGCACCGGATCCGAGCCGTGGGAATGTCTCTCCGCCGTCTGCCCACCCACCACGCAAACGCAAACGCAAACGCAACAGCGATCGCGGAGAGGGAACCAAGAAGAGCGAACCGTCCTGCAAGTAGAGGTTGACGCTTCGCAGGAGGCAGAAGCGCGTCAATTCTAATCTCACTATATCTCTGTGTGCTCCGTGTATATATCTGTGCTCCGCGGCGCCTTCAGGGGCTCCTTACGTAAGCCCGTCCTCGGCGCCCGAGGCTAGCGCAGCAGAAAAAGAAAAGAACAGAGGAAAGGAAACGCGATGGCACCGAGTGCCACACCTCATGCCGGACTCTGGATGCGGCGAGCCGTGCCACCAACTGCGCCCGCCCGTGCACGTCTCCTCCCGGACGTGCGTTCCCCCCGCGCCACGACGGAAGCGAGTCGCGGACCGGAGATGCACGAGCCAGAGTTGTTGGCGAGCTGCCGGGGACGGGGACGGGGGCGGGGGCGGACTCGGTGCGACGGACGGCTGTTTGGCGGCTGTCTGGTCCCCGGCCGTCTATGCGTCACGTGCCGCCAAGCTTTGGCTCGTCCGGGACTGGGTCCGGCAGGAACGGCTCGTTTCGGGGTTCGGATCGAGCGAAGAAGCGGCACGCTTCCAATTGCTGCCGCGGTCGCCGAGACGTCCCCGGCCTGGTGGTTGCTCGAGATGTCCGGTCGATTCCAGGCTAGGGATGAGGCGTGCCTATCTCTACCGGACTCTGACCTCGAGAGAGAGATTGACATGTGTAGGGTCAATCGGACACAGGGAGTTGGAAATAGTCTGCTTCGTCGGGGCAGTTGCACGTTTGAAAAGCCCGACGGTGTGCGACTAGCCCTCCGCCGCGATGCTGTCGAGGCTTCATGTTTTCCTCTATATAGTAAGGTCCGGTGCAGGTTTGCAGAGACCCTCCATCCCCGGACCTGTCGCTGAGTGGTGATTTGAAATCGAGGCTTTTGCTCGGGGCCAGGGAGGTCTGCTTGGGCTTAGAGTGAAGGGGTTGGCATATCCCTCCCAGAGGACTCCAGTCCAGGGCCCAACACATGAGGAATCGATTACCCAAGGCAACGGGCATCCGGCCACCGCTCAGGCACGGCACTCTACCGCACACGAGGCGCGCCTCTTGCTGATCCTGCAGAGCCGCGTGGGAGGAGTCCACGGCCGCGAGAGACGCAGGTGCAGTGGCGCCCGTTTCTGGCCGGAATACGTTTTTCTCTTTTTTGAGATGGGACATTGATAATCCTGTAGACGAAGAATAGACAGATAGACAGATAGACAGATAGACAAATAAACAGACAAACAGACAAATAAAACAAACAACCAGACTATTCTCAAACCCACCAATCCACAATCCACAATCCACAACCCACCAACCCACAACCCACACTCCACACCTTCCCTCAACCGCGCGCAACACGCCGCTCTACACAGTACCCAACAGCCAATCAAAAAACACCAACCACCAGAGTTCCACCCCGGAAACCCCCCATCTCCCTCCCCTCCCATATTAAAAAAAAAAAAACCACCACACCACCCAGCCCAGAGCCGAAGACCCTCGGGATCTGGGGTCGGGACGGAGACCGAGACCGAGACCGAGACCAAGACCGAGACGGATCCCGTTCCCCTGGCGTTCGGGAGGGACGCGCGTGCGGTGCGGATCGCGGGACCCGTGACCTGTACCTGTGACCGTGAGCGTGACCGTGACCGTGACCCGTGACCGTGACCGTGGCAAGGAGAGGGCAGAGGGGGTAGAGGCGAGGGCAGAGGGGACGGCGCGCGTCTGGAGAGCCGACGCGAGGGCGTCGCGCTGGGCAGGCCGGCGTGTGGCTGGCGCACGGACCGCGAGGCGGGGCTGCTCCCGGTCTGGAGCAGGCGTCCTTGGATGCTTGCGCGTTTGGGTCGTTGGGTGGGGGTAGATATGCACACAGGTATACACACACACACACACATATACATATACACACGCTCACACGCACACACGCACACAGCATACGTGTTCCACGTACAGAGTCTCGAGTCCCGCGCCGGCGGCGACCCACCGAGGAGCAGCGGGGAGAGGTGCTCGGCGGATGGCGGGCGGACGGAGGGGAGATGCAGAATGCCAAAGGCGAGGGCAACATGCCACAGGCGAGGGCAGAATCAGTCCAAGATGTCTAGTGTGGGCTCAGAGCGTCCAAGTTGGTATGGAGCAAAAGCATGGACCTTCTAATCAAATATCAAGGTTTCGGAGCGTTCGGATGGCGTCCTGAGTGGTCAGGATCCATACTTTCTCGGTGCATTTTCCGCCCTGTTTGCTCAGGATCATTCAAGGGAGTACTCTAAATTACTACGCTGAAAGCATATCTACTGGTGGACCTCGCGTGGTGGAGTCGCTGGATCCACTGTACCCGTCACGGAGAGACTGGAGAGCCAAAACGTCAAAGGCGTTGGTCCTTTGCGCAGGCCAGATCCGTCCACGACATGAAAGCATGCCTCCCCCTTGCAGGCGCACTGTGAAACATGACCTGGATTTGACACTACCCGAGTACTCGTAATGTGGCGGATCTTTGGCCTGCGACAAAGACGTGACTTTCGCTTACTAACGTGGCTGATGGAGGTATCCAGAGACAGGGGAGAGTGAGATGTCGGCGTGCCTGGTGGCCTCATGCCGGTTTGACCGGTTCCGCTAAATACAATGTCCGCCCGGCGCTGCCTGCTCGGTGAGCGGTAGCGGGGCCCGAGGCGCAAGTGTCGTCAAGAGGCATCAGGCTGCCCGGTCTGTCTCCCCCCTGCGGCCTGGGCTGACTCCGATATTAGGATGACTGACCCTACGACGTTAGGAGCAAAAACTCTCTACTGAACGGCACATCACGCAGAAGGATCAGCGTCCATTGGGGAGACCCCTGCCAACCGAGATCTGTCTCTAGGTCAGGACGCTAGGCCAAAACTTTCGGGTATCAAAGGTTATGTGAGGTAAGAGGCCACGTTGGTAATGCTCGTGGGGCGAGACCCGACCGGATCTCGCGCCGCCGCGCGACGGCATCCCAGCGCGCAGAATTCGCCAACTGATTTCCTTAGTGTCCGCCCTCCTCCACCTCTCCGTCGGGTACGTAGCTTGTTTCGCCCAGCATGGCGGCGGGAGTTTGCACCGGCTGAGGCTGGATTTGCACACTCGGTCCGGCTGGCGCGGGTGGAGGTGCCTGCGGCTTCGGCTTCGAGGCTGCGTTCAGCCTCTGGTCCAGCTCCTTCAACGCCAGGGCCCTCCTTCGCTCTGCCTCCTGCCTTGCACTCCCGGGGGTTCCCCGCTGCACAAACGTGTCGCCTCGAGATGCCGATACCTCGGCCGAGGAGAATGGCGTGCAGATCCGTAGCGAAACCAGAATCTTGTATATCTCATTAGACAACGTAGCTACCACTGGCTTCACTGGCTCAGGGAAGAATTCGGCAAAGGCAAAGGTTTCGCTGGCGTCCCCGCGCAGCGACGCCTGGCTTGTGTCCAGATCTGGGAAGGCAGCCTTGTAGAACCGGAGATACGTCCAGCTGGCCAGGAATGCGGTGGTGACCATGGGTAAGGCTGCTGCGCTGAGTAGAGGGGTGAGAGACAGCAAGAAGACCGTCAGGATGTGGAGAAGCGGGAAGCGAGGGACTCGGAGGGACACAATGCCGCGGAACAGAGTGACGGTATGTGTGGGGACCAGTTGAGAGAATGCAACGAGGAAGGATATCTGCAGAGGTATGGTGCCATTGATGGCTGTCAAGCTAGCAGGCACGATTAGCCGTTGGGCAGAGCTAGGAGGAGCGCCGAGAACCTACCTCCAACGCATGTCCCCTGTCACGGCAAACAGGATGACGAGTATCCCAAAACTTGAGGCATTGGAAATCAGAGATGTGACCAGGAGGAACTTTGCGAACTCGGCCGAGGTCCAAGCCCGCTCCAGATACCGCCCTCCATAGAAGATCATCGCCACGGCAATCCCCAGGGTGAACACATTGTTCTCCACCAGCGTCGTCGTGAGAAAGGTCCAGGGGTAGACGAGAGATAGTTGCGGCACCAGCGAGAGGTATGGCACCACGATATCCGACTCCTCCGACCATTGTCTGTACCGAATCGCAAAGCTGATCAGCGACTGGGAGAGCAGCGCGAGGAGGAGAATGCGCGTGACCGGCGGGATGTTGAGCCTGGGAGGCATGTTGGTCGTGGTTTTGGTGCTATTCGAGATTCTCCGGAGGTCGAGTGCGGAGGGGCGACGCGGTGTTGTCGTTGTCGTCTTGCCAGTGGAAGCACGCTCGATGTTGAGGACAAGAAAGTGCACAGGCTCTTGATCACGTGTGTCTTGAAATAAGCCTTGGGGCTAGTACCGACTAGGTCTAAGCCGTTTGCAAACGGGAGGTTTGGCCGGAAGCTCCAAGGTTCGGCCCATCGACATCTCTACAGTACTGTGCACTGTATGCACGGAACTGTTCTGTGCTCTGTGCAGCGTTCGAACTGGATGGATTCCGGGAGGCAGTCACGCCGTCTCCTTGATGCGTGCCGGCCGCCTGATCTGACGAGGCTTCATCACCAGCCTCTTTTCGAGCCGCTCGGAAGATGTGTGATCCCTCTCTTGTCCATGCCCGAGCAGATGGGCAGAGAACCGAGGCGCCGGTGTCCTGAGTGAGGGTCATTGTGCTCCTCTTCGCCGTCCTCTCCGTCGTCCTCTCCGTCTTCCTCTCCGTCGTCCTCTCCGTCTTCCTCTCCGTCTTCCTCTCCGTTATCCTCTCCGTTATCCTCTCCGTCATCCTCTCCGTCGTCCTCTCCGTCGTCCTCTCCGTCTCCCCTCGGCGGCGGCCAAGGCGTGCCTCACCTTGACCGTGCTCCCACGATTTACGGCAGCTCCGCTTCAACGTACGCTACCCAGCTCAACGGAAAGCCAATGTCGAATCGAGTGGAGTGATAGGGCGTACAAGCCACGCGACCCTGCCAGCATCGACTCTGCACCATCACCATACCGTGTAGATACGCCACGCCACGCCGCTCTTGTGCTGGGGCTGGGGGCTGGGACGGGGGCTGGGACGGGGACGGGGACAGGGACGGGGACTGATGAGACGGAGACTGAGACTGAGCCTGGGCGGCGCCGACCAGGCCTGCACGACCGCACAAGTACCATGTCCTGGGGCAGTGTGCGAATCACCACGGCAGTCTCCCAGGAGGAGACGGCGACATGGCCGGAATCGCATGGGAGCTTCTCCTGCGACAGGAATCTCGGCACACCGAGAGGCAGGGCTCGATCTCTGCCTGTAGTGTGTAATGGCATGGCGACTGGATGGATCGGTCTGCCGGTCAGGGTAGGTCGGGACGATTGCCGTCGCAGGAATACGGGAGCGTAGCAGAGCAGAGCATACTTGGTAGCAGAGCGTGGCATGGCATCCCATGCCATGCGATCGCATACCCGATCAGACGGATGGTGTTGTGTGGTGCCTCTGCGTCTTCCCCCTCCGCCGAGACGGTAGGTAGGGTAAGGGGGGGTCGACGGCGAGCGGCGACCGGCGCTGACCTGCACACATCCACGTCGAGAAGCATCAAGCAGAGCGGAGCGCAGCATTCCCCCTAGCCTTGAGCCCGGCCTAGCGCGGCCCACCCGGGGGGTGACTATCCTCTTCTGTACTAGCGCCGCCAACCCCTTGTTCCCCTCCTGCGCCTGGCCCTGTCCTCCCAGCTGTACGCAGCTCTGCACAGGACTATCTGGGTGCTTGAATGTACTCGAGTGTGTTTGGATGTACGTGGATGTACGTGGATGTATGTGGATGTATGTGGATGTATGTGGATGTACGTGGATGTACGTGGATGTACTTTAATATACTCGAACATACCTTGATCTACTTGTATTTACTTGTATCTACTTTTCACTGTATCTTCCTACGTCTATTCCATCTACTCCATCCACTCCCTCTACTCCATCCACTCCATCTACCCCATCCACCCCATCCACCCCATCCTCCTGCTATGCTACAGCCTGCCCAGCCACCGCATTGTCGATCGCCCGGCTCCGAGTGTGCCCCAAGGCATGCAACGACCATTGTCTCTCGGGACTGACTGCTGTCTGTTGATGGAGCGAATGCTGGACGCGCGAGACCATTATCCCCCTTCCCCCTCCGCGCACTCTGGTACAGTCAGGTGCCCGTCCGCCGTAGACCTGTCTGTCCCTGGGCCAGCCCCGGCCAGCGAGCCGTGCGAGTACCTGGATACCCGTGATCCTCCAACGCGAGCTCCCTTACCTAAGCTGGACCACTCGTCCGTGCCCTCTGCTCGGCGGTGCTCTGCGGTGCTCTGCTGTGCTCTCCTATGCTTTCCCATGCTCTCCTATGCTCTCCTATGCTCTGCTCTGCTCTGCTCTACTGTCAAAGTCTGTACCTACCTCAGCTTCCTCCCCCCCCTCCCTAGTCCGTCCCCACATCCCAGTCCCGCGTGTCGTGTCTGAAGCTCCACTCGCCTGGATCGCGCTGCTCCAAGATTGCCTCCATCTTTCCATCTCCATCTCCATCTCCATCTTCATCCTCATCTCCATATCCTCCATCTCCCATCTCTATCTTCATCTCCGTCGCCCGTCGCCCGTCACCACCGCCACCGCCACTGCCACCGCCACCGCCATTGCCATTGCCAACTCCATCACCCATTTCTATCGTCGCCATCGCCATCGCCCACGCCAATCTCAACCTCAACCACCTCGCACTCACCACGACCGCCGCTGCATCACCTCGAGTCTGTCCGCTCTCCACCACCCACCGTCCACCGCCCACCGCATCCGGCTGCTCTCGGGATCCTGCTGCGCCCGAACATGGCAAAGGAGATGCTTGATTCCGACAAGGTCAATTATCTCATCTGGAGGTACGTAACGTGACGGTGACTTCGCGTGATCGACCNCCCCCACTCGGACTCGGTCGGGTTTTGCAGGTACAGTACAGTACGACACGGGATTCCGCTAACCGCCAGCGCTGCTTCGCAGGTATCTGGTAGAATCAGGTTCGTGGACACCGCCGTCCCAAGCAGCCCGGCCCTTCCTGAGAACTGACAATACCCAACCTGTCCAGATTATTCGGAGACAGCAGTCCGGCTGCAGAAGGAGTGGGACATTCGCGATCCGCAGGAACTTCCATTTGCGCCCCATGTCAAGAACCATGCATTAGTCGCGGTATTAAACCGAGGCCTGCTGTACAATGTCCAGGAACGCGAACTCGTACAGGTACGTGGGTTACGGCTCAGGCTCATGCCAACGGGATCAATCTGACGGCCCCAGCAGCAGCAGCAACAGCCGCCGCCGCCGCCGCCGCGTGCAGTGGCGGCCCCTGCTCCGGGCTTCTTCGGCCCCTTGGTGCCAGCCTCCCCGGCCGAGATGGAGGAGGAGGAGGATCACGAGAATCTCAGAAAACACCCGATCGACACGGATCAGCCACCACAGCAGTCGGGCCCCCCGCTCAAGCGACCCCGACTCAGCAATGGCTACGAGCCTGGCTTGGAATCATCGACGCCGATGGACGTCGACGACGAGGCGAACCTGGACGAGAACGCCTATCCCTCCCCCGAACAGGTCCCGTCGCCCGTCGTGGCCACGGCCGGCCCGGAGACGGGCACCCAGATCGACCGCGTCCACGACCTGTCGCCCGCGACGGTCTTCCTCGAGCTCTCGGAGGACCCTTCGTCCAAGAATGTCGTCCTCCTTCAGTGCGAGTTTAATCCGCAGCATCCTTCCATCTTGGCGGCTGCTGGGACCGATGCGCTAGCCCGCATGTGGACCCTCCCGCATCCCAGTCCTGACTCGGGATCCGTGAGCCCCGGCACTGGCCAGGGCCGCGCTCCCTGCGCAACCCACGCGCCCCTTCTCGAGGACGGCGCATCGCCCAACACGACGGTGACGGGCCTGGCATGGTCCCCGGATGGCTCGCACATTGCCGTCGCCAGTGAGCCCCTCGAGGACGGCTCGGCGAGGATCGAGTTCTGGCATCGCGACTCCTCGCTCTCCGCCTCGTTCAACGGCTTCGACTCGCCGGTGATCTGCCTCCGATGGAACGAATCGAGCCAGCTCTGCCTGGCCCTGTCTCCGCAGGACGAGGGCAAGGGGGCGGCCCTCACCGTCATGCACCCCACGTCGGACACGTCGGCCTCGTTGGGCCTGCCAAACCACAGTCTGCTCGAGCAGCCGCTGGATGCGGTGTGGACCGGCGCGGCGACCTTCTGTGTCTGTGGGGGCAACCTCCTGCAGGAATTCACGTTCAACCATCGCGACAATGCCATCGCGGCTGGGGGGAAGTTTGCAACGCGGCCCGGGGAGCTCCTCTCGCGCATCACGTTCGACCCCCCGTCCCGCATGCTCGCCACGGCCAGCGATTCCGGGACGATAGGCGTGGGTGGCGAGTCTCCCCGCGCGACGACGCTGAGCTGACGGTTTGATAGATTTGGGAGCCATCTGGCCAGTGCCGGTCCCTCAACGCCCACCAGGGCCTGATCACGTCGCTCGTCTGGCAGCCGCCGCAGCCGCGCGCGGCCCCCGACGCGGAACGCTTCCTGGCATCCGCCGGGGAGGATGGCGCCATCAGCCTCTGGGATGTTCGCTCACCCGATACCAAGTCGAAAGCATCGATGACCATGGGCTCCGCCGTCGTCGCCCTCGCGTTCTCGCCCGACGGGGCATATCTCGCCGGCGGGACGAACGAGCGGATACTCATCTGGAACGCCGAGGACGTGAGCCTTCCCCGCGCGACCTGGACCAGAGGCGATGAGCTCGGGTGGCGGACCCCGCAGTCGCACGACTCGGGATCGGACGAGAATGAGGACCAGTTCTCGCTGTGTTGGGACGCCGACGGGCAGCGGCTCGCGTACGGGGTGAACAGTCGGGTACGTTCCACACGGCGCTGGTGCCAACAGATCTGGAGGCTAACCTGCACAGTTGGCCGTGATCAACTTCCGTCGGTGAGCTGCGACGGGTGCCTGGGTGCATCTTCTGCTGCCCGCTCACCGGCCGACCAGCGGTCACCGGCCACCCGGATGAGCACGGGGCAAAACTCTCTGGACGGGGGCGGCCCATGGATGGCGTGAGACCTCCCACTCCCCGACAGCAGCGCCCCCGACGGCCGGCCGCCTGCATCGTCGAGGCCAATCAAGGCACGATGCTGCCGCGTCAGGGAGAACAAGGTCGAGTCGCGGAGCCGGCGGGCGGGGGACTCGGACGAGGGACAGGTCCCGGCGAAGATGCAGGAATTGGATCGTCCGCGCCCTGTCTGGTATCGTCGCGGGGCGTTGGATAGGTCAGGGCGGAGAGCAGCCCGATACCCCTTGGAAGGAAAAATTCTTAGAAGCGAAGTTTTGCAATTGAATTGTATTTTCCCTTGGGCCGTGAGAGCCCCACCCGCCTGGAATCTATCGGAAGGATGCTGGTCGGCGTCACAGCCGGGGTCTTGCTGCCTCCAACACACAAGTCCCCGTCCAACAAGCAGTCGAGGCCCATGGGGGGAAATCCCCCGGCGCAGCATGGGCGTACCGCACACACGGTCTCACCCTTCCAAGCCTCCTCGACGTGACCCAGTCCTCCGGGGAGACCTCGTCGGCGCACGAGCTTCGCGACACCGCCCTCTGCTGGTGTCGTCGCCAGTCCCCTCCCTCTCCCCCTCCCTCCATCACATCTCTACCCCATCCCACCTCTACCCCTTTCCACCTCCACCCAGATCGCACCTATGCGGGATCGTCCCGTTTCCTCGCTGGGCGAGCTTGAGCTTGGTCTCCCGTCGTGACGAGGGGTGGCTACGGGGTCTAGGTCTACAGAGATGGCCGGCTGCGATGTGATCTGACCCGGCCGGAGGGCGAGAGGCGGTCGCGTGGGCTGGGACTCGCAGGCTGGGTGGCACTCACCGTCGGCTGGGTGGGGAGAGGACCAGAATCACATTTGGTCCCGAGGAGACGATGCCGCGAGGTGCACGGCGGCTGGTGGGCAGTGGCACCTTGCCCTCACCCCGACGCCCCGCCGCGCCGCGGTCTTGCGAACGAGCACGGTCGATCGGATTCACGTGGATGTGGCACGATGCAGCGCTCTCGCGTTCTCTCGTCGCCACCTCGATTTCGGCCGTGAGGGCGTCCATCTCGGCGGTGCTGCGCCGGTGAGGTATCTACCTACCACGCCACTGTCGACGCCAGCTTCTTCGTCGCCGGCCGGGCCCCTCCCCTCGCCACCTCGCGGACCTTTGCGCCCGTGGCCCACCGGAGCAGCGTCATGGAGTGCTTGGGAAAGGTGAACCTCCCCTGCCCGTCCCACGTCCTCTCCACGACGCCGACCTCCTCCTGGTCCCGGGTATTCACGACCGTCACGTCCCGCCCCGTCACGGTGAAGACCTGGACCGGCCCCGCCGCGCCCGCGACGTCGGTCTCGAGATCCTGCGTCGCGCTGACATTCACGACCACCAGGCTCAGCATTCCCTCCTCGTTCACCGTCGCGCTGACATCCAGCCAGCTCGCGCCCTGGTCCAGCACACCCTCCAGCCACCGGGGCTCCGTGGGCCCGTCGTACGCCCCGGCCCGGACGTGCAGGCCGACGGTCCAGCCGCGCATGTACCGGCTGAACAGCAGCAGCGGCCACCAGGTCGTCTGCCGGGCGATGCCCTCCGGGCTCGTCATCAGCGGGCTGATCACGTTGACGCTCTGCGCGATGTTCGCCATGCCCACCCACTTGCTCTGCCGCACAAACACGTTCAGCCACACGGCGACGGCCAGCGCGTCGGACAGCGTGTACGCCTCCTCGCCGCCCTCCTCGCCCGGCGCGCGCACGGGGTCCCAGACGTTCCACTCGTCGAAGCAGATGCGCGTCCGCGGCACGCTGGCCGGGACGCTCTGCTCGATCCGCGCCACGTCGATCAGGGCCGCCGCAGTCTCGATGGCGCGCTCCGCGGCGAGCGGGGCGATGGCGTTGGCGACGTGGTCCTGGGATGCCGTGTACATGTGGATGCTGTGCATGTCGACCAAGGGGATGCAGCCTTGCAGCACCTCGTGGTCCCAGGACGCCAGGCCCGTCTCGCCGCACAGGATCAGGATCAGGCTGGGGTCGAGCAGTTTGAGCGCCTTGGCCCATTGTGCGGCTTGCTTGGAATAGTCGGCTGAGGTCATCTGACCGACTTGCCACGGCCCCCACATCTGCGAGGGCGAGAGAAGACGTTAATCAAAATCCACCTTTCCGGGGCTTTTTCCTCTCGAGATAATTGAGAGCTCAGAGGAGGAGGGGGGGCAGTGCGTCCGTACCTCGTTACCGAGCGCCCAGTACTTGATGTTATACGGCTCTTCGTGCCCGTTCTTCCTTCGGAGATTGGCGTAGTAAGTGTTCTTGGTGCCATTGCAGTACTCGACCCAGGCGAGGGCTTCATCCAAAGTGCCCGTGCCGAAATTGAGAGCAAAGTAAGGCTCGACTCGCTTCTCTCTGCCCTCGCTCAGGACGCCGAGCCAATGCATGAATTCATCGGTTCCTAGCTTGCCGTCAGCACGCTCCGCGGCTCGCCAGCGAGGTTGAAAGTTGAACAAGGGCATGGGAGGGCCGGCTACCAAACTCGTTGGTTTCTGTTCCCAGCCAGGCCAGCTCTGGACGCGCTGGTCGGTTCTCTCGGGGCCCGACTCCATCTTGCCAATGGTACGTGGCGACGAAATTGCCCCCGGGGTACCGGATCACGGGGATGTCGAGCTCGCGGAGAGCAGCCAGGACGTCGGTGCGGTAGCCGTGGGCGTCGGAGAGGGGATTCCCCGGCTCGTAGATGCCGCCGTAGATGCAGCGACCCATGTGCCTGAGACATCAGCACCGTGTCCAGGAGATGGGGGAGGGGAGAGGGGAGAGGGGAGATCTTGGGTGATGGGATGGGATAGTCATCTTTGGTGGAAGTAAGGGGCTTCGAGGTTGACGGTGCAATGTGAAGGCACGTCGAACGGCATCATATGATATCTCGGACAGCTGTCTCGAGATATCCAGCCTGTATCTGGCCATCCAAATCAAGTGCACCAGCGAGCAGGTGAGCCTGTCTCTCTCCCGCTTGAGACGAGAGAGCTCTCGTTCGAAGCGGATGAACCTACTCCATGAAACCGCCATATATATTGGGATCTATCGAACCATCAGAAAGTCCCGTGATAATCTGCCTCCGGGCGCGAAGACTCGGCAGGTACCTATTCTCGACAACCTCCGACTCGCCTCGACCCGGATTGAAGGCGTCTCGTCCTCGGGGATTCTGGTGAAAGTCGCCATGGTTGATACTCGTCCGGTGGGTGTGCGGTCGACGCGTGCTCGGCGCGGAAGAGATACGATCGGGAGCAGAACCGATGCAGAACAGATGCACCCGGCCTCGAGAAATTGTCGAGGAAAAATAAGCCGACCAGCCCCCAACTCTCACGACAGCTTCATGTTGGTGGAGTCGGAGTCGGACCCAGGCCGTCGAAACCCATGCCCCCTCTTCCACCTCGCCAAACAACACAGATCTCTCTCTGCTGATTGGCGCGCATGCCACCGAGGACGCACGGCGTTGCCGCGGGCAGCGGACGACGGGCGTTGATTGGTGGGATATCACTGCAGCGGCATAAGCGAGATGTCAATACTGTGGACTCGACTCGACGTGGTCTATACCCCACACGGCTCATTCCCGGATGTCACAAGAAGGGTATATGTATGTTATATACATGCTATGTAAACCGGGAAGGGTACATGTATGTTATATACATGCTATGTAAACCGGGATGAATCTATGCGGTGTCCATGTGGTTATGCGTCCCAGTCAGGGGCCGACTTGTCGACGGCTCTGCTCCCGTCCACCGCGCCAGCACCCAAGACGCATCAGATCTCTCGCCAGTCCGTCAGTCTGGTCCCGTCTGTCTGATTGATTCTGATGGCTGGGACCAATGGCACTGCAGATGGCGACCCCCGGCTTGACGGGGCTGGCTCGTGGGCGTGGGGGTGGGGGTGGAAATAGAGATGGAGATGGAGATGAAGCTGTGCCGCGGAGCTACCCCAGTTCTCTCCCCCCGCAAAAAGCTTCTCCCAGCTCGTCGATTTCTCGCCCGCACTCTCGTCCGTCGGTTCGCTCGCTCGAATCCATAAAGGGTGCGCTGTTTCCCGGCGACGACCTCTCGAGCCATCCTTCGTCTTTCGTGGTAGGAGTGCCGTGCGAAGTCAACCGCCGCTATCCCTCTGGTCAAACCGCAATCATGGCTCTGCGTCCCAAGGTCTACCAGGTACGTATCAGTTTGTACGGATATGCATATGTATATGCATATACACATACGTCTGCCGATCGCTGGCGAGCGAGTGTTGCGCGAGTGCTGACGCCAGCAGTTCCTCGTCGGCGTGTTCGCCTCGATGGGATCTATCCTCTTTGGGTACGACCTGGGTGTGATTGCGTCAGTGTAGGTGATGTTCATATTCGTCCATGTATACGTGCCGCGGAGATCTCTTCGGGGAGCTTCCAGCTGACTTGTCGTCAGCATTGCCGCTTCGAACTTCAAAGAGTACTTCCACAACCCATCGACTACTCACACGTAAGCATGCCACCGGGGCGAGGGCCAGGCAAGACGTCCTGACACAGTGCAGAGGAATCGTGGTCTCGTTCTTCACGGGTGGAGCGTTCTGCGGTGCGGGACTCGCAGGGCCAAGCGGCGACCGGCTCGGTCGCCGCATGACCATCGTCATCGGATCCGTCGTATATCTGCTCGGGGGGTCATTGCAGACTGGCGCCGCAAACCTCGACATGATGTGGGCGGGACGCTGGCTGGCAGGCGTCGGCGTGGGATTCCTCGTCATGATCATCCCTCTCTACCAGTCCGAGATTGCCCACCCTTCGATCCGGGGCATGATCACGTCCCTGCAGCAGTTCATGCTGGGCCTCGGAGCCTTCATTGCGGGCTGGATCTCGTACGGCACATACGTGGGCCTGTCCAACCAAGCCCAATGGCGCTTGCCTCTGGCCATCCAGATGCTGCCAGCTATCGTCCTGGGAGCTTTGATTTTCACCTTCCCCGAATCCCCGCGCGTGAGTCATCTGTCTATCCGGGCCTCAAACCTGCCGTACTGACCTCCTCGCCGTGGCTCATCGACCACGGCCGCCCCGACGAAGGCCTGAAGACTCTGGCGAGGCTCCACTCCAACGGAGACGAAGACGACCCCTGGGTCAGAGCAGAGTTTGACCAGATCCAAGAAAGCCTCACCGACGAACATGAGAACGAGGCCAAATCATACCTCGACCTGTTCACCAACAGGTCCTCCTTCAGGCGTGTGCTCATCGCCTGTGCTCTGCAAGCCTCGATCCAGATGACTGGTGTCTCGGCAATCCAATACTACAGCGTGGACATCTACGGATCCATCGGCATCCGGGGAGACGAGGCGCTCAAGTACCAAGCCATCAACAACATCATCGCTCTCGTCGGCGAGGCGATCTGCGTGCTGTTTGTCGACAAACTCGGCCGGCGGAGACCCTTGATCTTCGGCAATCTCCTGAACATGGCAAGTCGTCTCCCGCGCGGAAAGCTTGCACGGGCGCTGACGAGCATCAGGTCTGCTTCCTCGTCGCCTGCGTCCTGATCGCCAAGTTCCCCGTCGGGAACAGCAACAACAAGGCCGCGTCCTGGGGCTTCATCTCAATGTAAGCACCCTTCCGCCTCTCCGACCCAGCGCTCACTCACATTCCCCCCCTCAGGACCTGGCTCTACAACTTCTCCTTCTCTGCCACCTGCGGTCCCATCTCGTGGGTCATCCCCGCCGAGATCTTCGACACGCGCACGCGCTCCAAGGGTGTCTCCATCGCCACCATGGTGTCCTTCGCCTTCAACACCCTGATCGGACAGGTCACCGGCACGGCCATGCAGAACATCGGCTACCGGTACTACTTCGTCTTCATCATCTGCAACTTCACCAACGCGCTCTTCTTCTACCTCTTCCTGCCCGAGACCAAGGACCTGCCGCTCGAGGAGATGAACTACCTGTTCACCAACGCGCCGTGGATCGTTGCCATGCACGACAAGGCCCTGTACCAGGCGAACTACGCCGGCGATCTGGAGCGGAGGGCGGCGGAGATTCAGGACAAGCATCTGGCGGTCGACACCCACGAGAAGCAGGTTTGACCGTGGCAGCAAGTCGTAGTCGTTGGCGCAAGGAAGGCCGTGGGAAGACGGATCTCGGGGAACGTGTCATTTCCACTGTGAAACGAGTAATGAAAGACCAACGTCGAGTGTTTGTAAAGATGCAGTGACCGGGTGAGACGGCTGTCTGAGAGGTTTGCCGTAATCCGAGCCAGGCTGTAGGTCGAGGTTGAGAGGGGAAAAACCATACTCCGGGGCAATGGGCCGCCCGGCCGGGAGGACCGTTTGTTCTCCTTTTCGGGCGGAAATACACCAACGGCGTAGAAGTAAATCGGCCGTCGAGGAAGACACCGAACCAGATGTGAAGAGATTCTACGACAAAATACATTGGAATACTGTTCTTGTAATTATTCATACACTAATTACATCCTCAAGCAACTCTACTGATGAGTGTTAAAAACCGGAGGCATAAACGCCATACCTGTGAAGAGTTAGTCTTACATCTCCAAAGCAACGGGATAGGAGTTCAACAAACCTTTCCCCCCAGTCCCCGGAACGCTCTGAGCTAGTCCGTCACCCTTCCCACCCGCATCGGCCGCATGAACACCTCCCGCAGACCTCGAGATAACATGCCGTCTCAGCATCGCCAAGATCTCACTGTTCCTCCACCTAGCCGGCACGGGTCTATAAGCCGGCTTGAACGTCCCGACAGTTTGTGCCCACTCGCCGCTCTGCGGCGCCACAGGGTTCTTACCCGCCGCGTTGGCCGATGCGCCTTGAGGCCCGGCTCCCGCGCCTTCGGCTGTCTCTTGCGATGTCGGGGTCGGCTCTTGGGTCGCCCAGTAGTAGATATCCCAGTCGTTCTCGTCGAGGAACATGTCGAGTTGTGCCATCTGAGCGGCTGTCATCTCTCTTAGATGGGCTTCGGCAAAGGTGGACATCAGGAGGTCACTTTCGAGCGTGCCTCTCTTTCGGCATTGATCTGTGTCCCATCGTGTTAGGGCCTGGATTGCGGGAGATGGGATCGTGGGAGCTGCGAACATAATAACCGCGCTCGCGTGGTGTTCGGGTCCTCCCCGGTCCTCCTCAACGGCTCGACCTTGAATTTGGCGCCCTCCAGCTCGCCCACCCCCATATCGGCATTCGGGCCACTCTGCGGCTGTTCCTGCGTGCCCCCCGTCATGCGTTTCGTGTTCTCGGGAATCGAGTCCATTGGCACAAAGTCCGGCTCGACGGAGCTGAGCAGCTCAGGAGGGGCTTTCCGAGCCCCAACCGATGGCATCGCATTTGAAATCGTCGAGTTGGTGTTCGTCATGTGAGGATTGAGTTTTCTCTCCGTCTGGATCTTGCGGTGATCCGCGCTACCTTCATGTTCTTGGGCTTTTCCTGGGCCGGCCAGCAGACAGGATGTGCTGGAAATCGGGCGCGCGCCGACTAGTGAAGGCCTTACGGTGCGGATTGCTAGTCTGATTGAGGACATCGTTGCTTTGTGGTATCGTTGGAAATGGTGCAGGACGGTGTTGAGGGGTGGTCTAAGCCGAAGCTTCATATTGGCGAGATCCGGGGAAGAGGAGTCGGCTGCGTCATCAGTGATGCACGTGACTGTAAAATATCCGTACAATGCAACAGTTTATAATATGGCGTATGACTAGAACAATGAGATAATTGGAAAGCGCACATTCTACAGTTTTTTCGGGGCGACCAATCTTTGTTACAGGGTAGATGGTTTGCAGAATATGAAAGTATCACTGCGGCTCTAATTAGTCATGTGACAGTTTTCCAGTGTTTGGTTCGAATGCCCCTCCCTTTTCATCGACGTGATGTAAAACAGAGTTTTGTATCTAGTAAACCTGAGACTTGTCCCTGATCATTCATGTTATATTTGCCTTCAAAATAGATGCTCACTAGAAGGAATTCTGTAGCCGAGACCACTGTTCAATGTAAACAAGAGTAGGGTGCGACTAGACTACGCTTCTAAGCCACTAGAACAAAAAACATTGAGCGCATATATATTGCCAATATTCATGAAGCTGCTCTTGCACAATTGGCCCAGATTGTCAATTTATGCAGCAAGCAACGCACAGGCTAGTCTTAGCCGTCCTCAATAGATTCAAGCTCCTTATCTGAACCAACGAGGCTGTAAACATCCTGCTGCCCCAGTGTCCTTAATTCAAATGGTAGTATCTCTTGTTAATCTCTAAAGCCCTCGGCCAATTTAAATTGTCTTATCTTGAGTACCAATGTTGACGAGTGATTTTTTTTCGATGAAAGGCTTTGGTTTAGTGAAAAAGAACTTCTTCTGTGGGGTATTCAGATTTTAATATGGGCCACAACATGGCATAACAGACCGTGAGATATCATTAATACCTGAGCGAGTAGTAAATAGTCAGAGGTGGAAGCTGTGACCGATCCCTTGAAGTGACGGATGCTGACCTGCCTATTCTCTGTCTGAAAGTTTGCATCCCAAGAACGCAATTTAGTGGGGTGAATAGCTGCTTCCCGCAAAAATCCGATGCCGTCAATAAAGATGTCGTGAAATCGTTTCATTTGCAATCTGCTCGTATTTCTTAACCATATTCTATGGCTTGCTGGGCAACTATCGATGGTTCAGTCAGGCCGATCTCAGAAGACGTCATACCGACAACTAGGCCACTGCACGGGGTTTTAACTCCGTCACTGCTGCTTCCAAATACGAATTTTCTCCATACATCGCTCGGGTCTTCGATTCTCTCTTTTCCTGCAAGAGGTACGGCGGTATTAATCTTTGCAGTTTTTGCAAATGGAGGTGACATAATTCGATTTTCAGCCGGAAGAGGCGTGCTGACCACTTCTATATCAGTAGCCTGTCTTTCGGGAGGCTCATAATTATCCTCCCGTAGCTGGCCGAGCTGACTTGTTGTCCCCCCGTATCGAGATTGCTCCGAACGAATTGAATGGTTATCCTCCTGTTCAGAGGTTGATGAATTCTCGTAACATTGCTGAAGATCGGTCCCCTGTTTCAGATCAACAACCTCTTCAGTATCGGACTCCTCTAGTTTGGACGAGGATCGATCTTCGGCAGGTAGTTGTTGACTTGATTTCCGAGGCGGCCGAACGCTGATACCCGGACTAATCCAACCGTTGCCTGGAGGAAGCTCATAAGAATTGGTATTGGTGCGGGCGTCTTCAGAATCATCTTCTGTAGCAATCCAAGTGCGCCAAATCTCGCTCTGGAGAGCCTGTGAACTGGGGAAGATTCTATTGGCCATTCCAATCTGTGCGATATTGCTCGATATCGCTTCTAAAGAATTTGATCGTAATAAGATGGATCGTTGCGAACTTCGTGGTTCTGGGTGATGTAAAGATGCAGAGGACGATGAGAAAAATACTTCTCCAGGAACGAGATCTTGGCGAAAGTCTGCCTTTGGAGAGGCCAGTGGATGGGCTACAGCTTCCTGTACCAGTTGTCTTTGATGTCCTTGGAAATTGCTCTGCAGCATTCTGAGAGACTCTTCCGTCACTCCAGCCCATCTCTGATCATCAGGCATCTCAAGTGATACATCAGCACTGAGATATCCTTTGCCGGATATGCCTGAGTTCTCGGAAGCTTGTTCAAGAATATGCAAGTTCAGACTGGGACCCCTAGGTATCCTAGATAAGCTAGCATTGAATTCCCTTCCTGCTTGATAGCCTCGAACACTCTCGTGGTCCAAAAGCATAATATCTGACGATGAAGGTACTCGAGAACTCTGACCTACTATCGATGGGGTCATCTTCCTACGTGGTCTGGTGCTTGAACTGACTCCAGGCTGGACGGCCCTACCGCCAATGGAGATCCTCACATCTGGTGCTAGTGGTCCAGTTCTTTCAAACTGTTGGCTGTCGGCACGAAGTTTGCTGTTATGTCGTATTCTGGCTGCAAATGGAGACATGATACGAGACTGCGCGGGAATAATTTTTGCTTCGTGATCCTTCGAGACCTTGCGCCTCTTGCCAATCCTCTGCTCATCCCTGGGAGAAGCAAAGGCAAGCTTTAAAGGCCTCTGTATGGTAATTCCAAGCCAATCACCCTTGCGAAGTATCCTTCTCTTCTTGTCCGAGAGTGACTCCTCGTTCTGCTCTTTCGATTTTTCAGTTAGAAGCTGGGAACCTTCGTGATTTCGCTTTAACATCCGCGGAGGGGTGGCACTATATAGGTCATCATGCGGGACGTGGCTTTGTTCTCTCTTGCTCGGGGCTGGCAGAGGCTTTCGATCGGGAAGTGGGGTATTGATTGGGGACGAGTCGTTGGATGTATGTCGCTGAGAAAATTGCGAGCGAGGCGATTTACTGACGGTTCTTCCTGGGTCAGTTTGACCCATTTCGCGGCTTGCACTCGTCGCATGAGAAACGCGACTTTGTCCTTGCTGTCGCTGACGATGATCTCTGCTGTCCAAGCCTAGTATATGGTTTGGAGGATTTTTGATAGCATTACCCCCCTTACGGAGATTCTGCTGGACTTTTGCAAAATATCGCTTCTGCCTTTGAGCGGCGGAACTTTTCGCGGTAGAGTGCCGCTGAAGGCGCCCTCCAGTCCAATTCATCGTATAGATTGGGAAGGATGTAAAATGAATATATTACAAAAATGCACACCGATGATGTGTAGAAGGTTGGAACGAATGCGCGGCGGCGATTTACTTTTGTAGACAAGAGGAAATGGAAGGAAAGATGAGTTTAGGAAAGTCGGCTAGGAAAGGTAGGTAGATAGGTTTGCTCAGAGAGAAAGTACCGACCAGGCAAATGCCAGATACTATGCTAGAACCACAAACACCGCAATGGGCACGTACTTGTTGGTTAACAAATATAACGGAATCTCATTCAGTACATCGGAGCGGTGCGCGAATCGAGAATTCGAAATAATGGGCACATCTCTAGCATTTCCGATGGTTTTAAGTATAGCTGGCCGCCATGCGGAAGCCTATTTGGGCAAATATTGCAAATGAGCGCTTCATATGTCGACCACGGCTTCGTGCATACGGCTTATCACTGAAAGAGATATCAAGAGAATAGCAGCGTATGAGAGCCCGGGTGCATTTACCTCGTTGACTTGCATACATGTTGTGCCAGATTTGAGAGAATTCGTTACAACATGAAATCCACACACCGTGTTCCTCTCAAGATTGAGAACTAGCTGCGCAAATCCTTTGATGGCTATAGGGCTATATCTAGGCACGAATTGCCATAGTATATTGAACAGAGCTGGGGTAGCTGCTGAAGGAGTGAAGATAGCTGTACTCGGGAGGGCTGCGATGGAGTTATTAATGAAGAGAGGCCCTGGATTGCTAGCAAAAGAGCCAGGATATAGAGTTAGGTAGGGCCTTTCACAATACGGCAAAAGCGGAACAATCCGCACTCCCGACAATCAGCCTAAGAGACGTGTTTGTACTTATTGGTATATATAACGGCGCGTGATTTTCCACAGCATGTTCAAGAGAGCGAACGGGGTGGTGTGGTGGTTAGTCCCTCTGTCCTGTCTCAATATTCACATCTAATGTGCGATAACTAGTAATGGTAGCACGTGACGTTGTGGTCCTCTCTATTCAAGAGTTCTACGCTGATCCGTTTCAATCTGGGTTCGATTCCCAGCACCGCCAAGATAAGCTTGGATTGAAAGTGCAGATGGTTCGAGTCCATTCAGCCCATAGTATTTTTTTCATTTGCTCGTATGTGTATGCCGGAGTGAAACCTTTTTTATGCTCTGGTCTTGCTTGGAATCTATCTTTCGCATGCCGCAACTTATCATTTTGGATAAGCTCTTACACCAGAGTTTTTGTGATGCCTAAGCGAGCTAATAATTCCATGGAAGCCCTCCGGCAAAATACAACCATACAAAATAACTAACAATCACTTCCCCACATTCTGACACCAGAACATCACGGACATTAGCTGTAACTTCGGAAAATCTTAATCAACATTAACCTACCTATTATTACCAAATTGGAGATGACGTACGAAGGATAAAAGGAAACTTTGAGCCAATCTTCTAAGCATTATTCTAACGTCTTTTGTCACATAAATTGTATGGCAATCTAGAGATGACCTTAGACAAGTATATACATAACACAGGCATCTAGCTTGGCCGACGCAGTGAGGGAAGAGAAATCACTATGGAAAAGCAAAATCATGTGAAGTGTGATTATGGCACCAGAAGCTTAGGGTATCATGTCCAACTACCATCCCAAACGCCTCTTGACAAATTCTAGCCAAACTCCCAGATCCTCTGTGATTTCCAGCATCCTACCCAAGTCCCTAGGCGTCAAGCCGTTCCTATTTCCATCACCACTTAAGATATTCTCATAAACCACTTCTACCGCCCCATTTAACCCGATCTGGAAGGTAGTGTACCCAGTTTCGTTCCCCTTCTTTTGACCATCACGAGGGAAAGCAAGTTTCAAGTACAGAGCTGGCTGTGTAACTAACACTACGTCAAGTTTTCTCGTCTTCAAACGGGCCGTAGCTCCCGACATGAAGTTTGCCAATTCCGTCCTTTTGCTCACAACGGCTTCCCGAGGTGATTCCGTAGGCGGTTTGGTATCCGAGCCAAAGCTCTTGGTGAGGACTGTAGAGAGAAATGCGTATTGTCTGAGCGCGGGCAGCATCTCGACGAGCTGTCTAGGGTGCGAGAACGGAAGTTCAGTTAGCGTGTAGCCATAGTCGTGCTTTTCGATAACTAGTTCGTGTATGTGCTGAGTCGGTACCTTCTCGCCAGCCTCAGAAAAGGCGTGGACGGTTAAATGTCGCTTAATGTAACGACTTCCGTTGTTTTCGACATTCTGCGGGGAATCCGGGGGAAACAGCAGCGAATCAAAGTGTGGACCGTAGTAGCCGATTTCGCTACTTGTAGAGTTGTATATCTGCTGTGCAAGCCCAAGGGGGACAATCAGTGGCGGGTCGAATTTGGCAACAAACATGACCTCTGGATATTTCGGGCCTGTGATCTCCTCAACACCATCAATTGCATCTGCTTTTGGAGGCCCCGTAGAAGGGAGGAGAGTACTTTCGGGTTCTAGCCAGTCCAATACAGGTCCATTATCCGGCTCCCGAAGGATTTCCTCGGCTGTTGCATTGGCCTTTTGTACGTCCGCCGATATCCAATGTTCGGAAACTCTTAATGGAGTGTATACCAAGCCAGGAGATGGTGCGGCGCAGTCGATCAGCAGCGACCAGAGTTTTCCGTCCTTCTTGCTCGTCAATCTTCGCTTCTCCTGCCAGTACTCTAGGCTAAGACCTAGTCTATCCCGAGTGTGCATGACTGGTTTCCCACTCTTCGTGCACATTGCCGCCTTTACGGCATCTTCGTCGCTCTTTAGGGCCATTTCATGCGTCTCCTTCAGCCTTTCAACCTCCCAGATATGTAGCCTCTCGATGCTTTCATATATGCCTGCAATTGCTTCGTGGCAGTTCAGTCCCGGAATGACGCTCAGCTTGTCTGAAGCGGCCAGTATCTCTAAGTTAGCTGCAAATTGATCAAGCTTTTTTGTGAGCGGACTCTCGTGTGCCTGGAATTGTAAATCTTTCAGCAAGATTTCTCCAGCTTTACTCGTATGTCTCGAAACTATGTCTGGAGAATCGGGGAACGATAAAGAAGCATTCTTTACGACGTCATGGTCGAAAGCGATATCGATAGCTACCGCTTTGCCAGCTATAATCAAACCTCGCGGCGTAACAGTCTCTGAATCGAAAAAAGTGTCCAGACCCAGTCTCTTTGCTAGTCGTTCCACGCCGTTCTCGCTGAGACGGCCTTTGCTAACCTAAGTTTTACATCATCAATATATTGCCGCCGGATCTGGAATTATGTACTGTTATACTTGAACATCCCTTACCTTTAGGATATCTACAACCTGGCCCAGTCTCCTCTTCCGCTCATCCTCGTCACCGCGCACACCACCAAGGCTCCCTACGCCCACGCCGCCAAGTGGTGTACCCATGCCACCAGGTACGACCAGACCATCCAAGCCCAGTTCAAGGCCTGGCACCCCCAAAGCTATAGCCGCCGAAGGACTGTCATAGCCTACGCCGAAAGAGGAATTGATCTGATGGCCAGCGCCTGGGTAGCCGTACATGGCATTGGAGTTCGCGGGTGACTTTTTCAGTTGCTGCGGAGACGGGACAACTGATCGAGGACCGTGAGGGGAAAATGCTGGGTGGCTGTGGTGATTCGAGGCTGAGAAGGGCGTTGAGACGGGAGGTGTTGCAACAGCTGGCCCAGGGCCATGTTTGCCTGCTGTAGGTGTTGCCATGGCGATTATCAGAAAGGAGCAACTGCGGTCGACGAATTGCGCATTAGCATGCCTGTTGCAAATTGTTGGTGATCCTGTTGTAGGTATAGAAAGGTAGATAATTGATAAGGCGGGAGGAGCTTTGACGCGATGATGTAGGTCCGGTGGACCAAGCGGCCGCTTGTGAAAGCCGCTAATATTTCTAGTTCACCTCCATCTGCATGAGTAGCAGGTCCGTAATTCATGATTTCAGTCGCATTTACTAGAATACAGGTAATAAGAAACCAATGATGAAGAGCGGTTCGCGGAAGTAAAAGCACGCATGCCTGAACCAAAAACCATCCATACACAGACTTCAGACCATCAAGTGTGCCCATACAGTGACCTCTATTTACCGACTCCTAACCATGTTTGTGAAAGCTTCCTCGCACGACTTCCGATACAATAGAATATGCATACCGTTACCGTGCTGTATCTCCTCAAAAGCTATTACGCATGCAACGATTGCTCATACAGGCCCTGCAGAGGCCCGCCGCCTTTACAGATAACTTCGCTGGTGGTACCTATAGCAGATCCCTCCATTGAATGACTTAATTGGAGCTTTCAAATGCAGTATCGGATGCCACCGGTATGTCTTGAGTAATGTACCGTTGATCAAAGACCTTCTTCTCCTTTTGGTATAGCAACAATTCCTCCAGCTTCTGTTGTATCTCAGACGCATCCTTCCCTCGTCTTGGAGGCTTTGAGAGGGGGCTGGGCGCCGTTGGAGGAATCACCTTGCCTGTCAGTGGATACTTCTCTGTGAATTTATCCAATACCTGTGTGGCCCATGCCGGCTCAAGAGTGGCAGCCGTGCGGCCAGATTCCGTTTCTCTGGGGATTCGCATGGGCAGCTTGACATTCTTCGGAAGCTGTGGGGGAAATGTCTTCAGCTGTGGCTGAGGAAGCGGTATAATCGAAACCGGCGCCATGGGCATTGCGCACCACTCCGGAAATGGTCTGAGATTGTGGACGAAATGTTGGCGGTCCAAGTGAGGCCACCAGCTTTGCGGCAGGATAGAATCTTGTAGCGGCTCAAACGGCATACCCGGAAGCCATGTTGAGGTTAAAGATTGGACCTGCAGGTTGATCTGCTGATCATTCGAGGCCATATGCCGATCTTGAGCCTCAATCGCGGATTGGAGTGTGATATCTGGGTTCACTGATGAATTGAGAAGCCAGTTATTGAGCAAACCTGGTAGTTGAGTGCCGGGTCCCTGTCCATCATCAACTTTACCAGTGTCAAATTGAAAGGGCCTGGACGTGTTAATCCACATAGGCTCCGGTTTTTTGGGGGACGTCGGTATGACATTATGTGCTCGTAGCGCAGGTGGTATATACTTGTTCGCTTTCGCAAGATCCTGCGAGTCGAGGGTCTCATCGCTTGCGGAATGGGGTCGCTTGCGTCGCACGTTCAATGGCCATTGTCCCCCTCGTGGAAGATTCTCTTTCTGTGGAGACATCCGGGCTTTGATTTCGGCAAAGTTCCGATAGACTGGCGCTGCTGGGTTTAACTTGGACGAAGTTGTGACTTCTTTGGTTTCCCTCGCAATTTCGGGCAAATCAGCGGCTTTATCTTTACTAGCATGCTTCCTTTCCTTTCGTCTTCTTATGATAACAGTAGAGTCATCACTGCTCTCGAAATGTTTCAGCGCCTCCAGAAGTTTTTGCAATCTTTGTCGATCCCCTCTTTTCAATTCAGATACCATCTGAGCCAGGTCCTCGAGGTTTTTTTCCACGTCTTCCGTGGACGTGTTGACTCGCTGCTGCTTGGGCAACTTGGGGGGTTTATTTGTACCTGCCTTCAACTTATTGGTGATTGATGTCAGTGGTCCACAATCCAAAATTGCCGGATCCCATTTCACAGATTTGACTTCGGGTCGACGCATGTGACGATTGGTTTTGCGACGGGTCAACAAATCTCTCACCTTGGATTCAAGATCCTCGTCGCTTGATTCTCCATCAGCGTAAAAGGGTGAGTCGCCAGTCCGGGTAGAGGTTTCCAATTCATCCCCAGACAGATCGGGATATGATTCGGAGTTACCTTGTGACGAGATCTTCATTTTCTCAAAAATCTTCAATAGCGTCTCAGTCGAGTATTGGTAATGAGTATTTGTCAAGGCAGCTCCAGGAGCTTGATTCGTACTAGTGCGAGCCTCCTGTACCTCTAGAGGTGGTGCGTTCTCCTTGTCCGATTCATTATCCGAGGAAGAAGCCAAGTCAAGGTATTTGGAACCCGATGGTTTGGAGTCGAAGGGCTTGCGATCCCTGATTGACGCAGGTAATTTTGGTGAGCGTTGTGAGTAGCTTTTCTTGCTACTAACAGCTGCTCGTACCACAGGCTTGTTTGCTGTTCTTGATATCGTGGCTGGCGAAGCCTTCGATTGGACTTTATCGCTAATACGACTGCTATATGTGCCTCGAGGAGACGCTAAGGGAGCTCTGGCAGGTGTAGAGAGCGGCTCTCTTCGAGGCAAAGAGTCTCCTGCGCTGTTAGAGCTGCTAGTTTTTGCTCTGGGAGTTCGCAAAGTGATTCGGGAGGGCAATTTCGCTGTGTCTGACTTGAGAACGACTCGGGCGGGCCGACCCTTGGCTGGCAAGTTCTCCATGTCTGCTGCATTCTTCAGCCTCTTACTACCCCCCTGAATATCACGAGCCTTCTCGTTGGGACCCATGATTCGTGCACAAGATCAGCGTCGACAGATCGAATGGCGTTCGAGAAAGAGAGCTACTTCCTGGCAACCCAACGCTGCTGATAGCACATCAAAGGACTCAATGATTCTAGCGGGCTGGATCTGGTTGACTCAGGCTTTAGTTGGACTGAAGTCGACTTGATAATCTTCTTTGAGCATTATGTATCTCTCGCTGCATCGATAAACGAGATGGGATGGAATACTTACATGTCGCCTGAAGCTTCAGTGATTTTACACTCGTTGAGACCCTGATACCGGGAGCAAAGTCAAAGGACTCGACCAGCTCGCTGCTTTTCCCAGTACTAGTGTTAGCTAAAGCGATGCTATCGGTAGGTATTTATCCAAGAAGCTAATGCTAGCGCTTGGTCGGGAAGGATGGTTGTGCAAGTACCAATGATGTGCTTGATGATGGATGAGAAGAATAGAAATTTGCTTGGAAGGTAGACTGGACTTAGCTAGTGCTAGCAGATGCGAAGGGGGCAGGTACGAATGACTGCGAAGCAAGGATCGATCTTGCATCCCTATTGAGGTGGAAAGAGTATCATTTGGCAACAATAACCATGTCTGTGTGTTAGCGACTGGTGGCTTGTGTTTATAATCACAATCCCAACATGTTTGCTCTGCCAGGCGACCTCTGGCCCTCCAAGTTTCATGGGTTGGTGTACAGGTCACAGCGCTGATGTGTTTATCCTAGAGCATCACCGTACGCCCATTCTCAGATGATGCATGTGAATCAAAACAAATCAATACCATGAATCAACAAAGTATAGCGATTAACGAGAATCATATGACAGGTGAGAGTAGAGTAGAGACGGAGAATGAGATTCGACAAAAGTATCAAGTGCGCTGCAAAGTCGTCTTCGACAAAGCAATCTATTGAGAAATGAAAGAAGGCATCCTGGTCTGAGCCATCTTTTACGCAGCCGCAGCATGCGTACCCATCCATTGCGCAAAAGCGGTCTGTCACAAGTCAGCAGCAGACACAATATTAGCTGCAGGTGGGTAGAAGCGCTCACTGGGTTTCTTGTCTGCATAAAAACTGTCCCTGGACCAGTGAACTTGCACACCAACCCCTCACCAGATGACAGGCCAGAGATAATACCACCCGAAGCCACGCGCTCGAGGATGTACTTCGTGTTCCAAGCCACCAAATGGCCGTTGTCCACGATATATCTCTCCCCGTCCTCGAGCTACAAATCTCGTCAATCATACTCTTTTCATGTTTCGATGCCGCAATTTTACTCACGTCCTTCCTGATAATCGCCCCCAGACTAGTAATCCACAGGAGCCCATTCCCACTGATCTTATAAACGAACAGGCCCTCACCAGAGAACATCGCTTTCCCGATGCCTTGTCGCTTATACTCTTTCACTACGCCTTGTGTACACGCTAAGAACGCATCACGCCCTACAGACCACTGCTCATTGCCTCCAAGGAGAATGTTTGTGATATCACCAAGGGAAGGGGGAGCGAGAAGCAGTTCTCCCGGGCCGGTGTAAGTCGAATGTGTCATCTCACCGCCCATCACGAGTTTCTTCATAGAGAACTTGACGTTTCCTTTAAGGGTTATGGTTGGGGTCATGGCGATCATTGCACCTGCTTCCAGTTAGCACTTCGCGATCCTACATTTCGCGTTGCCACTGGCTATGGCCAATCTTACCCGGTCGCACTGTCAATGGGCATCCCATAGCAAGTTGGCAAGTGAGAATACTGTTCGTATCTCTATGGCTGATCCTATAACTTCCTCCATTGAAAGTGCCGACGTCGTCTTGGCTGGTGCTAGCTCCCACGAAGTGCCCAGCAGCCGGGGCTCCATGATCAGAGTTCGAGGCCGCGATTATGTCCAGAACTGGTTTCTCGGGAGGAAAGTCTGCCTCCTGACGTACGTGGGCCTGTTGAGGATGCTGCTCGTAAGAAGGGGACGACGGTACCGCAGCTACCGGTTGCTGGTAGGATGCGCGATGGGAGAAACCGGGAGGCGGGCTTTGGTAGTGCTGATGTACTTGGGCAGGAACCTGTTGCGGATGGGCAGCTTGGTGATGTTGCTGAACTTGGGGAGAACTAGGCTGCGGCGGAGGCGAGGGATAAGAGCCAACTTGTGGAGGTGTTGCTTGCTGTGGTGGAGGAGGATAGTATGAAGGGTGGTTTGTCTGTATTGGAGGCGGCGACGAGGGAGGAAGAGCGAACTGATGCTGAGCTGAAGACAAGAGTGAGACCACTATCTCAAGCAAAACTGGACTGGAAGCTTACCACCATTTGCGCCAGGAGGAGCTTGGCTGAAGTTAGCAAGCTGAGAAGCTGGCGAGGCTAAAACCTACGAGGATAGTACCCTGACATTCTGACGATATCCGAAACTCTCTGGAGCTTTAAGACGATATAGATTGGAGGTGCTTGAAGATATTTGAAGCTTCTCAAAGTCTGTTTGGTAAAGAAGAAAGAGAAAAAACCAGCAGCTCACTTGCTTTGCCTCGTCTTATCGTCAGCTGCAGCGTCGTTCAACACGCACGCTACAATTGCACATCCAGCGTGGTACTCACTGTGACCTGGATTGTTCTGCTCTAGACGCCTTTGAACGATACTATCAGGACTGGGGAACCACGAAAATCGACGAGCAAAACGAAGAAGCAACTTTGAAAGAGAAAGAGGAAGAGCTCTCTGTCATCTCACCTAGACCTCATGGCGGGGACGCGCTGCGAGCAAGTTCTTAGCGTGTAAAAACGATAGTGGGGGCTGCGTCTATTTCCATTGCATCTATGCTGCGAATGGGCCGTTATTGGCCAGCACTTGCCGGGTTGCACAATATCCAATTGCAAATGCTTTCTTGGGATGTACAGACTGAGGGGGTGGACGAGAGTGATTTGTAGCCGGGCGCTTAGAGGTCATGGCATAGGCGGGCAGTGGTGTGACTTGGCGACATCTGACGCAGTTGAAACTTTGATCAGGTGGAATTTGGGGGACGGATCTACCGTACACAGGGCAGTGTGAATAAGGATTTCTTTCTGCTGTCTGAGGGCAAGGAGGCGGCAGCAACCAATGTGAGATCTTGCTAGGTGACTACTCCTAATGGAAAATATAACTCGGAAGCATTACAGAAAAAGTACCGGCCACTTGACGAACTCTATTTGTTTTTTCCCAATCTATTCTGGGGGACCCGCACATCTGCGATCGACTCGGCCACTGTAGGTCACGCTCGAGAGCCATGGCGCTTCTTTGCTCAAATCTGTTCGTCAATTTTGCGTACTCTAAGAATCTGTCGACCTGTATGTACTTTTATCGAATCGCCAATGCGACCTTCTCCTCAAGTTCACCAGCCCCAAGCCCATGCTCCTTTGCATCCATCCTGCCCAATGTCCCTACAGATTCGTGGCATCATATAACCTGAAGCCCGATGCGACAAATTAACCACCACCTCTTTAACCTTGTTGTCTGCGTCTCTTGCCGACCTGGGCCGAGAAACCTGTCTTGATGGCCGTAACACTCCGACGAGAACCGCATGAGTTACAGGTAATGAAGTATAGTCTGTTCTCTCCCTTATTGAGCTCGGTATCTGGGGATCTGCAGGTTTTGCAAGTAACGTATTCCACTGCCGTGGGATCAGCGTGCTATCTAGAAAGGCAGGCAGTAGAGAGGCTTACTGATATATCTTCTCAGGACGTTCTCAATCTGCTTCTGCTGGAACCGACCTTTGATAACCAGACGTCTGCTACCATCAACGGAACCGCTCGTCCCCAATTCAGCAAACAGATACGAAGTGACGTGCTCGTCAGTTCTCTTCATACGCTTGCAGATCTCAGCAATATTGGCAAAAATCGTCTTCTTATTTCCTTCGCGCAGGCACTGAGGAGGTGGAATCTTGTAACTTCTTGAGCCGCTCGACGCGTGATCTGGGTTCTTCTGTGCGAGGAGGACGAAGAACCGAGAGAGGAGCTGTTCGTATGGGATTTTCGTTTCCGAATCGTGTTGCCAGATTCCAGTGCCCTTCTCCATGTCACCCTCATCGACGACCTTCTTCTCAGTAGCAGCAGCGACAGGAGCTTCTCCCTCATCCTCGCCTTCGACGGTGAGCGCGGCAATCTTGGCGGCGAAGTCATCTTCGGTCTCCTTGGGTTTCTTGCTCTTCTTCTTCTTCTTTAGCAAAGATAGATCCAATCCACCATCCTCACCAGCAGCCTCGCCACCTTCGCCTTCGGCGTCAGCGTCAGCCTCCTCAGCCTTCGGCTTCTTGCTCTTCTTCTTCTTCATGCCCTTCAACATACTCGCGACGTCGTCATCGTTTGAAGGCTCGTTGGCACCACCTTCAAGATCTTCATAGAGTCAGTATATTCCTCAAAAGCCTGTGATAAAGGCGGCGTACTTGCGGAGTGCGACTGCGCCGTGTCCTTCGCATCGTCGTGCCCGTCCGTCATTGTGACTGCGCCGTTCTCGTCGACTACGGTGGTCCCTTGACTAAATGCTACAGATTTGCGAGGCTTTCGCTCGGTGGTTGGGATTTCCTGAGATGTGGTGTTACGAGATTGTTGTGTGTAATGGGTAAATCGGGGTGGGGTGCCAGGGAACAGTAGACCTACAGTGTCCGCCATGATTGCGGTTGGTGGAGTTTCTGCTGACGCCAAAATGTTCGCGGGAAACTTGTAACTCGGGATGTTTCAATTTGGCGTGTAGTGTGTGATTGTGGCGTCTTATGAAGGGATCGCCTTCTAAAATGCACCATACGAAATATTCTGTGAGTCAAAAAAAAAAGGTGAGTCGACATCACGTGTACAGTCCCGCGCTCGATAGTACCTAGGTCGGTAGGTAGAGCTTTATTGAGGGTTTGACGATAAACAACATCAGCACTCTCCCCTGCACGAACAACTCCTTCCAGCCTCCAAATCCCTTGGAAACTCGATGTATTGGCGCTGCTGGCAGTAGCGCATTCTCTGTGCTTCTACATCTATCAAATCCCCCCGACCACTAAAGGAAGATGTCTACCTCGGACTCGTATATCATCCAAGATGCCCCCCCAGAATCGTCCTACGACCAAGATGAGATTGATTCCTTACCTTCATCGATAGACAGTAGCGACCTGGAATTCCAGGGGGGCGACTCTGATGCGCAGAAAGAATGGGAGACTAGCCTGCAGCAGCTTGAATTGGTGCTGACGATGGTTATTGTCCCGTATGCAGGCAAGTACTTCGGGAGGAAGTTTGCCTACTGGAGTGAGCATCTCCTTCTAGAGCAGTCAGAAGACCAATGCTGACCAGCGCTGTATCAAGGTTGGGCCAAATACATGGAATGGATGTATCCGGTGGAATTCAGGTTCACGAGTTCGAAGACATTCAAGGCCGCGGGAGCTGTGGAAGCCGCTGCATCGATTTGAAGGGCGACTGGCTTGCAATCGCAAAATAACAGATAAAATATCATAGCGGGGAACGATTCTGGCAATGGGGACGGCGTTTATGGGACGTGAGAAACTTATGTACAGAAGTATGCTCTTCAAGGCGCGTATACATACCATAACTCCATCTGTGGAGACATGATAGCAATTCAGGCTACGATACTCACCAAGGATATTAAGAAGCAGTATAGAGGATTGTAATTGTTATCTAAGTGGGCGTAAAGTTGCCAGCTTAGCTGTGGTCAATTTTTTAGACAAATGTTTTCAAAAGACAACTCTCCGTCGGGTAATTTACTGAAATCGAATCGATGTTTCATTTATTAATCGCAGACTGAGCTCTTCCAAGAATTAATTGATTTGATTTGACGCATGATATGAGAATGCGCTACTCTTTTCCCCGTCTCGCGCATCTACATACCACATTACATAGTAGTTTATCATGAACAACGTGAGGTATCATGCAACAGCTGCACGACCAGCTTGTCATATAGTGGAATCACGTAAGAATACCCCATGCAAACAATTGCCCATCCTAACAACAGTTTAACTAATCGTTTCATATTCACTCCCAATACCAACTCAAAAATTGGAATTCAGCGCACTAAGTCGCGTCTGATGACTGTTTGAGATCCTTGCACCAACTCCCGGACCTTCAAGTTTGGTGGATCACTATCTTTAATAAGATTTTACACTGACATAGAGGTGTAGAAAGTAGCTCACACTCATGTCGTTTATCAGACCTGGGACATCGACGGTCCTCCTCTGCGGATACCGCCACGGCCCTTGAACGAGCTTCCACTGCCCATGAAAGCGAGGGCGGCGGATGTGACGAAGAGAGGCAGGGCGAACCAGTAGAAGGCAGTAGCAGCCTGCAGCTCGTGGCATCTCTTCCCTGGGTTGTTCGACCCGTTGGTCAGGGGGTTGCTGCGAATATATGACTTTTGAACGTCATTAGCGATCAGCGCCCGATTGTCAAGGGATGGGCTAATGATTACCTGGTTGCCACAGCTGTGTACGCCAAGTTTCGCGGCCAGAACCGTGCCCGCGATAAATGTGAAGATAGCCAAGACAGCATCAATCGATGGTCCAACAAATCCAAAGGCTAAGCTTTCGAAGAAAATAGCAGCAATGCCGTAGAGAACAAATACAAAGTCGAGTATTGAGACAAAGAGAGCAAAGTTGATGCTTGATGAGTTGCCAGCAAAGGCCTCGTCAACGACATTGCCGACCAAGGCCAAGGTGATGACAGCAAATAAGAGCTGCCCCGCACGCAGGGCGATCTGCAGAGGAGCAGGCATATTTGCGAGGTTGGAGTTTGTAGAGGAACTAGACGAGTATAGGTGGGTAGAGCGATAATACGGTATTATGGTATTATGGTATGGGGATGCAAGAGCAATGAGAGTGAATCACCAGTCGCAGGATTAGGGAGGACATGTTTGCCTTTATCGCTGGAGCTTGGGAGGCAGTGGTGACGACGGAAGGGCGGGGCGCAAGGATGATATCATGCGCTTAACCTAAATCGTACAGAGCGGGTTCAAAGAAGTTCGAGCGGATGATGCGGTGATCTATCTCAACCAGGACCAGGACTAGATAGTGTGAAGCTCTGTTCCTCGAGCGAATTGTCGAATTGTCGAATTTCCGAATTCTCGAGTTTCCGGTGCGCCGAGTCCGAGAAGTTCCTATATCATTACGCTTGTTCCTTACCAACAACAGCTGCTGAAGGTGGCCGGGCCATCATACCCAGCATGCATGATTCAAGGCATGGTTGACCATGACCATTTTCAATCCTAGAAGATTCTGTTCGGTAGCTATTGTATGTACAGTTGACCGGGCCATTGAGTACCCTTGTTCAGCTGACACAGACCAGTGGCATGAATGAGTGCTCCGCGGACTCTTCTCGCGAACCTATACCTATACTTTTCAAGCTAATGCCTTCTTCCTTCGCGCCGTGGGTCCGAAGACGTCTCAGGAAAATGCCCGGCTCGCATACACAGGGCCTTGACTCAGGTCAAATAGTCACTGCAATAGTCTCGTTTTCCAAGTGTGGCTCAAAGTGCCTTTGCAAGGTTTCTTCGACTTTCGTGCTGGCTTTGTTGGCCTGCGACCAAGTACCGAAGTGAAACGTCAAAGCGCCTCCGCAAATCCGGAGACGACCACATTGACGTAGGCGGCCTAAGCAATGTTAGCTGACCTAAGGTACCCCTACGTCCGTCCGTACGGACTCGGTCGGAATGGTGAGCAGTCCACACGTGTTTGAAAATTATCGAAAATTATAGAAATTCCCTTTGCTATTTGAGTACTTGCGGACTTCTTCGGCGTGGCTACCTGATACACGGGTATACCCACCGGCTTCTCCGGTTAGGTATCCAGAAACGAGGGTGTTCAAGTACTGAAAGGAAAAAATATTTTCCGGCCCCGTAGCCAATAACCAACCGGGCCTTCTCATTGCCCCACTTCTACCTCTTCGCCTCTCTAACCCTCTCCCTCCCCTCCTCAAGACGGAAAGAGAGAGAGCATTCGCAAATCATTCGAACTGTACCGAGATTGTGCTAGAACTCGATATCCAGGCCTTGGATAGGGATTCTACGCATATGAGAGCCATTACTTGCAAGTAATTGAAGTTACACTAAAATACTAGATTTCATACTACAATTGTGATAGAGTTATGAACCGTATTATAAATTAGGCAGCTGGTATACCCGGATATACCCGGTATCAAGGGGGCTTTTACCCATGTTATCCGGGTATACAGGGTACAGTTACAGTTGCTACTACTTTCACTCTTTGAAAAAGTGATAACAACGGCTTTCTTCCAGGAACTGTAGTTAGAATTTGCTTTAGTAGTCTTTTCTTACCGTCACTTATCATTATAAAGTAGTCCCCAAATTCAAAAATGATGTTAGCGTAAAATTCAAGAGTGCTCAAAGGACCTGATGCTCCTTACAGTCCATTTCAATAGGCAAACGAGATAGCTAGTAGGAGGTAGAACATACAACAGTCCTTGTAGGAAATCGTCTAAGTGCGCGTGTAACGCGTAATCAGAGGTTTTCAAGAGAATTGGACTAATCTACTTAATTTAGACTTCCTACAGCGACAAGTACAATAAACGGGCAAACTAAAACTGTTATTGTCATACTTTTCGCCGCCGGTGACCGCGCAAAGCTTTTGATTAACTCCCTACCTACGGGTCGTAGCCAAAGAGCTCGATTCAGAGAGTCGAGAGATCGGGTTTTTCTTCAACCCATATAGCCTAGGTAAAGCTCTAAACAGGCTTCCAGACCCACCAAAACCCGGAGACCTGCAGCCTCGGGAATCATTCAGAGCAAGCATTTGATGGTATGGTCCTCAAGCGGGTGGGTAGGCTGGAAAGTCGATATTCTTGTAGAAAAAACAAAGACTGCTTCGATTCTGGGTCCCAATATGTTTTTGTTGTCGTCAATCACAAATATCCTTGGCGAGTTTATATTGAAAGATATAATTGAAATGCATACTTAAATCCTGCAAGCTTTGATCTGCAGAAATTGGCTTGTTAAAAGCGGAGTCACGGTACCTTGCGCTTAGAACCTTATCTCATCCCCGTACAGCATCTTGGCTCCATGGCTCCGCCGCCCCTCACATCCCTTGGGATTACTCGGTAATAGGCCGCTTACTCTGTACACCTAAGATCTTGATTTGAGGCGAGGAACAAAGCCTTCTAGATATGGGAGGGAACGCTGAAAATGCTCTTGAGCCTCCATTTCGGGTTTTAAATGAAGATTGGATGCTTCTGAATGTTGGAGAACACTTTTTAATCGTATTTTATTAGCTGGGAAACACATTTGAATATAAGACGAGGTAGATTTTCACTATCCATACACATACCTACCTAGATATGTAATACAAAAAGAAAAATTTCGCACGCATTTTCGTGTGCTGGCCAATCCACCAACGACTGTAACTCATTGTACTGTAAAGGAGTAAACAGATTTCAATCTAAAGTAGTGACGGTTACAGAGTAACTCAGACATAGCATCTCTCTCCAAGGAACTATTGTCTATATTTATGAGCTCAAGGATATGCTAGTCAGCAGGGCTGTTATTCACTACAGAGTACCTACAGAACTGCAGGAGAGCTAAACAGGTCTAGGATGAATGCGGATTTGAGCGCGAGATCCTTGCTCTGAGGGCCTTGTGGCGAGGTTCTGCAGGCTGTACTATACCATAAGTACTATAAAAGACACTATTCAGTAAGTGTCCTGGGATCGTTTATAGTCTAAGCAAATCCCTGCTAGGTAGAGCACTCATGACGGCCTCATGACGGCCTCATGACATGTTGATCACTTCAACGGCTTTTCTCTGAGAGCCGTGATGTATACAGGTGTGATGTCGCACTCCTCTAGACGACTGCTTGGAGGACCGTTATATGATAAATGAGATGTCTGGCTCATGTGCTTCTGATATCTGGCACGCTCCCTGCAACAATTATCAGGTATCCAGAATCCCAAAGAAGAGAGTTCAAGTAGGCTCAAGCTACTCATGTAATCTCTGTTCAGGTGCAAAATTTTCAGCCAGTTTATTCTTGTGGAACTTCGATAGGGATCCGGGAATGCCGACAGCTGCACATACCACGGCGGAGGTTGAGACACAGCCCTCCTTCACTTTCCCATCCTCTATGAAGCTATGCCTCACGATACCACAAGATGGATGAAGAATTTCTCCAAACAAGCTTAGCTTTGAATTCTGCGCTCGTTAAAGTATCGTACATAAGTAGTGGTATATCATACATAAATAACTGCATAGCACGGCCTTTATGCAAGTATCAACTCTTCAGCCCCAAGGTCCTCTCTCTGCGCATACCGAGTCAAATACTCCGCTACCAATCCAGCAGAAATAACACCACCAGTGATCCAGCAGCCGTTAACAAACCACCACCAGCAACTATTGACACTCTTCATATTGACCTTCTTGATCATGACGGCCAGAGTAATTGCTGCACCTCCGCAGCTGCTAATGAAGAAAACCGGACCTGCTCCTGCTGCCACACCCGCAGCAGCCAGCAAGCCAACCTGGACCACGGCTAGTCCACTCAAGACCTGCTTAGTCTGTGCGTCGTGTCGCAGCGCTATGCTTTTAATACCGGCCTTTGCATCATCCTTGATATCCATATGAGCATAAACCATATCGTAGAGCACTGTCCAAGCAACGTTTGAGGCGTAGAGAAAGCCTGCGGCTGTCAGAGCGACACTGTTGTGCAACAAGTCCACGCTGAGCGCAGGAAATCCCATTATGGCACCCCAAGAGAACGTCAGGCCAAGGATGAATTGAGGATAATGCGTAACTCGCTTGGCAAGTGGATATGCAGCAACGAGAAGCAAGCTCGGAATTCCGTAGAAAAGGCACGGATTTGGAAATTGGAGAAGTATGCCGAGACCTGCGGAGAGCTGAATACCGGTGAAAGCCAGTGCATTGAATGGAGTCACGGCTCCACGAGCTATGGGTCGAAGTCGGGTCCGTCGCACCTTTGGATCAAGATTCCGGTCCCATAGGTCATTGATTGTACAGCCAGCTCCGCGCATAATAAGAGCACCACCGAAGAATAAAAGAGAGGTTCCAAATACTGAGAGGGGCGTCGTCATTGGGACGGCGAGGGGAGCCGCAAGAAACGTTGAAAATAGGCAGGGGAAAAAAAGATAATAAGTTCCTGTTGGCTTGTCGAGTCTGACGAGTTCGGCGTATGGAACCCATGAAGAAGGAAGCAATGAGAGTAGGCCTGTTCTAGGAGCCTCATAGGTTGGTAGAGGTTGAGTCTCTGGTTTAGGGGCCATTGACTGCCTAGGCTCGACAGTAACTGCCACCGAGGTACTCTTGGGTGATGGATGGAATTGCCTTTTACACAGGGTAGATAATTCTGGCAACCAATAACTAGACACTCTATTGGCGCCCGAAATTGGTCTATTACAAGCGATTTTGGCGTTGATTTTTTCCCTCTGAGTTCGTAGTACCGTTCGGACAAGAGAGCTTCGACATACGCTTGGTAGGCCGAAAGCTAAGAACATTGTATTGGAAAAGCTCATGATAGTAAACTCACTAGCAATTATCAGCACTCATGTAAGCCAAGGTGGATTGCCTGAAAGAAAATATGAACCAATAGATCTGTACCTATACCACTTTGGCAGGATGAAGTATAGAAGATGTTACTCAAGACACCAAATATACAAGTAGCAGGATACCTAACAAGCGATCTCCAGTAACAATTGCTTTTGCTCCAAAAGAACTGCTTCTCTTACACGTGCGGATGTTACTTTACCATAGCAAGCTGAAGGGAAGTTAGAAAGGTGAGCGACTATTACAGCCGACATCGTCTCATGTCAAAATATCATGGTGGGGCTATCCCTGGTCCAAGCTTCCTTCTCCACTACACCCTTTGGAGATTCCTCGGCGAGCAGGCCTCCTCTTGTCATCGTCACAACATTTTCAATATCACTTCTTGCACTCATTGTTGCCGCTGCCTTCAAGAACCCTAAACTCTGGCGACATACAAAAAAACCAGGGTCCCTGTCTATGTCCTCGCATGGGGAAGAGCTGATCTTCTGGACAAGGGAGCGTGCCATAACGTATTCCAGACGCTGCTGCAATCAATCCACACGAAGCCGATAAATTACCAACGTATCTTCGCTCAGGCGCTCACTTCTGCACGCTTTCAAGAAGCTTCTGGCGCAGTTGTGATTCGCTCTAGGAAGGTGGACATGACAAGAGCAACGCGTCAAGATACCTTCAGTGCTACCTCCTAGCCCAGCACAATGCCTTCCCAGACATACCCCCAAGCTCAGTTTGTGCCGTTGTCCCCGGATATGGATCTTTCTGCTCTTGTTGAGAGTTCCGACAATTTTGACTATGTCACTCGGCTCTCGACAGAAAAGCTCAAGGAGCACTCCATACAGAGCTTCGAAGCTCTCATACTGGCGGTGGTCGTTAAAAGTGGCAAGCCATTAGTTATTGAGAATTGGGGTGAGGCTCTGCCTCCTTGGCTCTTTAGCAAAGGATGGCTGGAGAGTAATTTCGGAACTAAACGTGAGCTGTGATTTGCGCCAAATTGAGAACTTTGCTGACTTCAATAGCCGAGCAAGTCAGAGACATTCCCAATGAAGTCAATATCCCAATGACAATAGGTCATTACCTGAGATCCATGGACCAACTTACAAAACAGTTCACAAAGGACAACTATAGAGACCCAAAACGCCAGAGACTCTACCTGAAGGACATCGATTGCCCCGATGCCTGGGCTGAGCATCTGAAGTCTGTAATCCCCGAGTGCATTTACTATCTGAATGAATGCATCGAATCACGAACCGGGGGCGATGGCGCAATCCTTGAGCCTAACGAGTACGGACAAATGAGATATGGAAAGGGTGTCGCACCTGCCGGTGACCTCATGAGCAGCCTTCCTCCGGAAATGCGCGCGCTCAATATGATGTGTTATATCGGACATGAAGGAACGTACACAGCAACCCATCGAGAGATGTGTGCTACGCTAGGTCATAACATCATGGTCAATGCGTCTCGAGATGGACCGAATGAAATAGAGGGAAGCTCGCTATGGTTCATGACTGAGACGAAGGAACGTGAGGTGGTCTCTGAATACTTCTTGTCCATGCTTGGCCACGATATCGAAGTTGAGAAGCACTTCGCCCAGGTAAATGCGTGGAAGAAGGCCCCTTTCAACGTCTGGGTGGTTGAGCAGAAGGTGGGGGATCTGATTCTTATCCCACCTCTCGCCCCCCATCAAGTATGGAATCGCGGAACTCAAACTATGAAAGTTGCCTGGAACCGAACAACTGTCGATACACTCGAGCTAGCTTTACATGAAGCTCTTCCACGTGGCCGGATGGTCTGCAGAGACGAGCAGTACAAGTGCAAGGCTATTGTTTACTACACGCTCGTGAAGTACTACGAATTACTTCAACGTGACACAATCGAGCCAAAGATGTGGGAATATGGCCGGATCAAGCAACTTCTCGAAGACTTTCGACGTCTCTTCTCACTGTACCAGGAGATCTTGGTCAGTGAAATGTTCTCGCCGAAATTACCCGAGGAAAAGGATATCGAAATGGTCCCGTTCGACTCCAATGTGACTTGTTCATACTGCCGCCTGAACATCTTCAACCGATTCTTGACTTGCAAGTCATGTATATTATACGGAGAAAATGGTGAGGAGGATAACTACGACATTTGTATGGATTGTTATGCTATGGGCCGCTCATGTGCGTGCATTTCAGCTCTGACCTGGGTGGAGCAGTGGGATTGGCAAGTCCTTGTCAAAAATTACGAGCTGTGGCGTGCTGTTGTCGTTCAGTTTGATGGATTCTTCGATATTATGAGATCTCCACAAGCTCTTGATGTCGCGAGGAAGCGATATGGTAGAAAACCAATTGCTGAGGTCTGTCAAGAGCAGCTGAGGCGCAGACCATGGACCGATATTACGAAGACAAAAGAGTTAACACCCGAAATGTCAGACGTCGAGCCTGAAGTGGACGACGAAGGGCATACCAAAGGCCGAAAGGGTGGAAAGAAGAATGCCACGCGAAGAAATAATAGACTAACTCTGATAAAGGGGAAAACTCACGCGTGCCATATTTGCTTTCATCGGGAGTGGAACTGGAAGCTTGCCTTCTGCACATCTTGTACAAGCGCTTACTGTTACGGGGTTTTGTGGCGCGCATTCGATCTCATGCCTCAGACAGTCATGGAAGACAAGGACTGGCAATGCCCGAAGTGTCTCAAGATTTGCTCCTGTGCGAAATGCCGCAAGGGCAAAGTGCAGGACCCTTACCAGCCAAAGGGAACACTCCTTGGGCACGACACTAGGAAAGTTGCCGACTATCGAAGCGTGGAAAGTTTAGTCGACTTCTCCAAAACCAATCTTAGCTGGCTCCGCGACAACAATGCCGGCAACCCGCAAGAATCTGATCGTATGAAAAAGCTAAAAGAAAAGGCCGAGGCAGACAAAGCCAGGGTGGATTCGGTTGATCAAGGCTATGCTGCCAACAGCGCTGACAGGGACCCATTTGCAGGCACACCTGCAGATGCCGATGCGGATACAGCTGCAAACACAGCCTTGCACGATCATGCACGAGATATGCAAGACATAGATCCATCATTGCGTGGTCCTGGACTAGCGGCTTCAATCTCTATTGGTAATGGTGGGAGCTACTCCGAAGACCATGACGACCCTGCTACTTTCACACGGAGTGACCATGGCGTTTTCACACTTAGTGAAAACATGGACGATGACATCCAGAACGATTGGATGGACGGCCTATACAATTTTGATGGTTACAACCCAGCAATTGCGCAGTCTGCGAGTTATCCCGCTCGTCTTCTTGCACCTGTTGTCCCGATGGGCACCTCAGCTTCGACACCTGCCCCGACGCCTGGAGAGCGTTCCGAAACTACTGTTTCTGATGAGCATGCGGCGCCATCTTACCCAGATCCATCTAATGTCGCTCAAAATCGTATGATGGGCATTGGATACTACCAGCAAGGTGATGGCGTTGACAGGATTCTGTATGATCCGCCAAACACGTACGAATCTTTCGAACAACCACCTCAGCCCACCTTGGTACAAAGCCCGAATATGGCTCTCTCGGACCTACTTGATCCCGCTAGGAAGTCTTCAGAAGCAAAGAAGAGGAAACGACTTGGAGATGACGAAGATGTACAGGACGAGCTTTTCACGACCAAACGTCAAAAGATGCGTGCGATAACCAGGAAGCACAAGTCTTACTCCGAGAACGTGTCGTCAGAAATCTCAAGATCTGAGCCAGAAAAGCGTCGGCCCCATCGTAATACTGCAAAACCTCGGTCTTACACGGATCTTGGTGAAGATGCTGTACCCATCGAGGAAGATGAAGCTAATCTTGTTCCGGCCTACTCTTACGAGCGCAGACCTAAAGGAGATAATCTTCGTGACGATTTGGAACTTACTGCCCAAAAAATTGGCAATCTCAGCAAACCCGAGGTCAAGAGAGGTCGGCCTAAAGCAGCGCCGAGAACAAACACCATCAAGACACCACGCAAATCCGCATGGCTCACACGCAAACAGGCTGACGTATCAGAGGCCGAAGTTTCTAGCAGCGCTCTAGCAAAGCAGACTAGAAGACGACGAACGAAAGAAGCAAACGAGGTTTCAAGATCAAAATCAAAGGCAATCGAGATATTGTCGGGCGCTAGTCTTGACAGCGATGCTGGAGGAGTTGAAGTAAATTATAGTCACATCGAACGTGATAAGGGTAGTCTATTTGTGGAACCGCTTGAAAGCAACAACGGCACTGAAGAAGCGACTCTCAACGGCTCCAAGGTTGTCCGAATGATCGGCAATGAACAGGGATCGGATTTGCAGCTGAGTTCGGAGGGTCCTGTGCCGGAAGATGAGTTCGACTTCGAGAATCGGGACAAGCCCGCGCCGAACCGACGAGGCAGACCTCGACAGCAAATAGATAAGTCGGATATCGACAATCAAGAAAAATCCGCCCTAAAGCGAGGAGGTCGACCGCGTAAGCAATTGGCCTTGGCAACAGAGCTAAAATCGCCCTCGGCGGCCCCTAAGATGCTGTCGCTGAAAGAGAAGTTAGCTCTAAAAGGCAGATCCTTCAAGATTGTTGGAAAATCGAAAGCATCCCATGGCACTCTATCCAGACCTCCAAACGTTCAAAGTACACCAGCAACCACGCCGAAGTCCATTTTAAAGCGGCCCTCTATCGTGATATCGATGCCGTCCAAATCCATGGACAAGAAACCATATCTAGCGCAGGCTAGTTCAGAAAGTTCTCCAGTTATGTCACCTGCTGATATGCCCATTAGCCAGACGGCCTCCATCTCAAATTTCGGTACTCCACATGGCGCCGATACTTCTGATCACAAGGAGACGTCCATCTCAAGACCTGGTCTTTCGCAAAGTGCAGTGCCGGCGCCCCCACAAAGAAAGGGTCTAACGGTTGTGAGGCTGGTGAGTCCTGACTAGGACTTCGAGGAGAATAACAGACTGCCATCAGTTTCCGAGAGCTTGCCTTCCGAAGGTGGCTCTTCGAACGATGATGAAATTCCTGCGCGAAACACCAAAGACGGTCCCTGGTGGCATGGCGCTGAGAGGCAAGCCCGGCACCAGCGCAGCTAGACGAGGACGATCTGCACTTAGTATGTGATTGTGTTGATTGATTTAGGCAACGTGTTTAGAGATGGCATGAATATCCGCGCTCGTAAGGCACAGCATATTAGTTACGATTTGTTTCTATTACTCTTGCCTCGCGCTCGTGGGACTTACCTGAAGGCCCATTGTATAGATGCGGATCAAAGACCAGGAAAGCCAATTGCACAACCCAGTGTTTTCGGCACCAAAAAAATATCTGCAAGTTCGCGGAATTGGTACTCATTCTAAACGCTAGACTGAAAAAATACTACGTTTCAGATATTCCATGTTCAATTGCTGCGCTCTATGCCTATCCTCGCCAGAAATCCGTGTCTTGCAAGCGAATTCCTCGAATAAGGTTATAAACAAGCACGCTACTATCTTCACCAGAAAGAAAGGCTACATAAAATGTTGCGGCATTGTGCTGAACTATTACTTTTAGCCGCAGACGCCACGTCACAAGCAAATGTTACTGTACAAAACGCCTGCAATGTTTTTAAATGCGCCCTTGTCAGCACCAATCCTGCCTAGGAAGATCCTCTTTTCTTGAAACTCCCACCCTGCTTTGGCTGACTTCCATAAGCTCTCCGACCCTGGGTCTTCTTATCCCGACTCATACTCGCACCCAAGGTCAAGTCAACTCTTGGTGGCGCATTGAACCCAAAACTCTTTGCCACCTTTACTAAATCTAACTTATGCACATCGAAGATAGTCCGTAAGCTGTGACTCGAGTAGGCCTGCAGATAACTCCTATATCCATCCTTGGCGCTCTTGTTCAAGTAGTAATTCTGGCTGATGAGCTTCTCGAGCTGCGATTGCACATTCACAATCTTCTTGGCGGGGAAATCAAACTCGACGACAGGGACACGCGCCGCTTTAAGGTGGGTAAGGAAGCCGACTTCTGATGGCTGGAGAAACATCAGGGAGCGGCCCTTGCCATTTGAACCACGAGCCGTACGGCCGACGCGGTGAATATAATCGCGCGGGTCGTCCGGAGGGTCGAATTGCACGATCCAATCTACTGCTGGGATCTGTGGCCATTAGTTTGATTTTGAATATGCTAGGAGAAGGATGACGTACATCTAACCCTCTAGCAGCAACATCTGTACAGATGAGGGTTCCCTGCTTGGCATTGATGAATTCAAAGAAAGTGTTTGTACGCTTCTGCTGTTTTTGCTTGCCGTGCAGATCCAGGACGGGTAGGTCGATGTAGTTTAGTAGCTCAGCATAGTATTTGACGCAGGCGCAGCTGGAGAGGAAGACGATAACTTTCTTCTTCAGGTTACGCTTAAGGAAGGAGAAGAGGAGAAGAAAACGCTTGTCTTCGTCGCAAACGACATAGCCTTGTTCGAGCCCCTCAACAGTGCTGTGCTCCTTTTGGTTGTCGACGTTGATATAGAGGGGCCCTGCGCGTAGGGATATCCGTGCTAGGTCTTCAACTTTTGTTGTTTGTGTTGCCGAGAAGAGCATGGTTCTGCTCAACATTAGCTATACATCACTTAAGCGTATTTCATTCCCGCTGAAAGCATTTTGCGTAGTCTCTTGCTTCAATATCAAATAATCGAGGGCAACATACTGTCTATCATCCTTTGGCAAAATCTTCACAATCTGCCTCATCTCGTCCTCGAACCCAATTTCCAAAATTCGGTCCGCCTCGTCGATAACCAGGGCTTTCAAGTTCTTGAAAACAAATCCTTGGGTATTCTGTAAATGATCGAGCAGTCGACCTGGTGTGGCAACTATCAAATTGACACCTTTTACAAGCTTCTCTGCTTCTGCTCTCCGATTCGCTCCTCCAATGACGATCCCGTAAGTCTGCGAGTGGTGCGACATTAGCTCCCTTGCGACTCCAAAGATCTGAAGAGCCAATTCTCTCGTTGGAGAGACAATGATTACACCGGTTCCATTTCTAGGCTTGAATCGCAGCGCATGAAGCATCTCAATAGCAGGGATCAAGAAAGCCAATGTCTTTCCGGAACCGGTCTTCGCAGCTCCTAGCACGTCCCTTCCAGCAAGCAAAGGCGGTATCCCTCGCTGTTGAATTTCTGTCATCGTATCGAATTTCATTTCCTCGATAGCTTTCATCGTCTTTTCTGATAGGTTCAACTCGCTGAACATTTTGGCCTGGATACCGGTATTTGGTAAAGAGAGGTTTGAGTCTACCAGTGCTCCTTCGGTCAAGTCTGCTGATACACCTCCCAGATTGTCCCCATCTCCGTCCTCCAACTGGCCGTCTGCGGCAACTTCAGATCCTGGCACAACGCCCTCGGCATCCTCGTCAGTTTTTCCGACGACTGCTTCATCGTACACGAGATCTTCCTCGTCTTCGGATTCAGGCGCCTTTGCGGCTTTCTTGCGTGCTTTTTCCTCGGCTTTCCCCTCCTTCGAGCGCTTCTTTTTCACGCTTGGTTCGAGTTCGTCAATCGCAGGACTGGAGCCATTCGTCGTAGCTGCAGCTTCCGGCTTTTCGAGCTTCGAGCTTCCATGCTTCCTCTTGCGCTTCCTGCCGTGTATCTCAGCAGATTCCATAATTGCTAATGGGGTGTTAAAACAACTGTCAGAAATGGTGGAGAGGTTTTGATTGAAAGCAAAAAGGAATTTTGGGCGCTAACAGGATAAGTTTAACCGAACTGCGCTATCGCTATCAGCTCGATAAGGGGTCTCTTTTTGCCATCGTCCTCAAACCACCGTGAAGTTTGAACAGAACCAGAATTAATATTACTCAATCACTCGCGCGAAGGATACTTCGATATTAAACGATCATTTGGTCATAGTATTTCCTAGGCACATATACTTCGATCGGCCGGAGCTACTGCAAATCACCTTGTTTCGCTATTTCGGCATGACTAATAAACACTGACAGTACCCTGATGGTTATGACAAGAAAGTTGTATAAGGCCATTATCCTCTTATGTGAAGCTCTCCTGTTTCTTTTCCTATATCCGTCGCTGTCACTCACTCCCATTCCTCAAGGCGGCCGTTTATATCACGTCTGGATAGTGTCATCCCAATGCTGTTTAGGCACCAGAGGATTTTCGTTCCCCAAGATACCCAGCCACCTTCGTCGCAGGTTGATATTCTCGTTTGCCTGGGTAGGTAGCTAAGCAAGCATGTTTTTCATTCCTATTTGGCGTTCAAGTTTCCTCTGCTGCCATATGAATTATCCTACTGCTTCTCCGCTTTCCATAAGGCTATTAGCCGGGCCACATTCTATTTTCTTGTTAGCCTAGTACCCCTCTCTGTGTCGTTTACTTATTTTGCGCCCATGCTTATATTAGACCTGATCTGCGAACAGTCCTCGGAATCTCGCGTTCAACATTATTCTACCAGCCCACGCTGAAGCATACCGTACCACTGTTGGACGTCGAGCTACCCCACACATGCCCGCAGACTTGTCCGCTCCACGAGCTTCAAGATCCAGATGATCTAATTACTGGCCCGCCTCCTTTTTAGTTTGGGGGTTACCGGTAATTATACACCGCAAAATGCATGATCCAAGATATAATACAGTACAACGCGCAATGCAATACGGCTACGGACTAAAACTCCGAAACAAGCCCTTATAAACGGCGAAGGACAGCCGTACCCCTTACCAACACAGCCATTGGGAGCTTCAGAGAGTCCTTTCGGGTAGACTAGGACCCCTCGAGTGCGAGAGCGAATGAGAATAATGTCCCAAGACATTACCCTGAGTGACGTAGCTCACGCCCCCTTTGGAAAGCCTCCCAGAAAGATATATATCAAGAGCCAGTGCTCCACTTGTTGTGCCATACGCAGAACTGCAATATCAACGGAAAACCTATCAGATTCCTTCACAATCAACCAATTTGTCTGTCGAGCAGGGAAAGTGTCACAGCGGTCAAACCGAGTGGGAAGTGAAGCTCAACGAGAAAGCTCATATCCTGGTGATAATATTCGATGCGGGCTAGATTCATTTGCAGTGTTCCTGACTCACAATAGTATCATTGCGATACATGCAAGAAGCTCGTAGGTGGAACCTACTCCTTGAACCAGATCGTCTCCAAAGAGAACCTGAAGATTACAAAAGGTGACCTGAAAACTTACAAATACTATGGAGACAGCGCTTTGTCTCCCATGTCTACAAAACTCGTGTTCAATCTTGACTTACTCCCTCCTACAGACAATTCCGTGAGCTGCTTCTACTGCCCCAACTATACCTCGCTCGCATACCACCACCAGGAGGTCATGGGGAACGACATTGTTGTTAGGAACATCTTACTCGAGAACGCAAATGCTTCCAGCCAGGAGCAATGATCTATGGAAAAGCCCGATTGGGATGGGAGAAGGAAGTTGTTCAAACATTGGCCACTATACTTTCATCGTAAGAAGTAGTAATCTATTGAGGTGTACACATCTGTATCTTGAGAAAGTATACTATATCTCAAGCGTTCCTCCGAAATTTTTAGACAGCAACAATGCGCCTAGTTGGTCTCGTTTCAGAAAGTAATGCCCTCGATCGTGGGATTGTCTGGCGTGAATGTATTAGTTTTAGTGGTTTCCTCGCTAAATCTGGGCAATAGCGAACAAGCCGCAACAGCACGGCTCACGAACAGGATTAGAAAATATGTGGCGTATGCTTCAACAAACATGAATTTGCATGGCTGTCAGAAGGTTACAATTAGTCGCATAAGCAGCATTTGAAGATATATTCTTGACCTTCATGCCGAGCCAGGCTTCACTTATTGTCATCGTTCGCGTCTGTATTGTGATATAGCTCTCTGGTGACCAACGATTGATGCAAGTCTCCTCATCTTCCCTGGAGATAAGATTCTCATAATTTACCTTGATCTCTACAGCCGCTAATAACAAATGGGTCTTCGGTAGAGGTATGCCCGCCATAGCACCGTATTCTTCGTAAAACTACACCAGGAATCTAAATAAGATGCTTGGATCTGCGGAATGTGTTGTTAGCAGTACATCCTCCACGTGTAGTTCGGAATAGAGACATGCCTGAAGTAAGCCCGCAGGTAAATGACCTGCCACGCTCCTAATGCTACCAACATCCCCATGGTGCTGAACGCGAACCACTTCACCCGATTGTTTGTACTCTCGTTGGTATCTCTGAGCTTTTGCTCCCGAGTTCGTAGGTAGTCCATCTCTGAAACAATCTCGCCCACCATCTCCTCCATACGCCGTAGTTCAGTTTCTACGGGCTTGAGCTTCTCAGTTGCTTGAACAGCCGACCAATCTTTCGCATCAGCGCCAATATCAACGTCGAGTTCGATATGGCGAAATGGGTTGGAGACTCCAACGGCTACATTTCCTCATGTCAACATCACCTCCAACGAAAAGGACATTGTCTAAATGATCAGATTTCTGCTTACTGCCAGATAAATTATTCTCGAAGCATACGTCAAAAGAAGCATCAGCGTGAGAAGTAAATGCCATTCTCTTCTCACCCACTACATCCTTAGGCCGCCCATATTCGTTTCCAACCGCATCCTTGATCTGCATTCAACTATTAGTTCCGTGCCCTTTGGAAACAATGACTTAATACCACTCACATGCATGTTGAGAATCATTCCATCGCCCTTCGTCCCATCCACCGTGGCCGTTACTACCACGAGCGTATCCCTCGCCACGAAATTCCTAATGCATCTCTTCCCCCGCGGATCGCCCTGAACGAAAGCCTCGATATCGAATTTGAGCGCTTGCACGCAGCTTAAGAAGAAGAGCACACCGCACAGCGTGCGCATGATTGGTTGTGAAAAGGCCATGCCGACTAGGTATGAGGTTGTCGAGTACTGAATACCTTGCGGAAATTCCGCGTATGACTATGGGAGCTTAACGTGGCTCTTTCCCATGTAAGTATTCTTGCAGGGGTCCAGTGCCTGGTCACGTGTAGAGGCTAAAGTTCCGAATCGTGTTGAACTTCCACAAGACTAAGCCGCCCCAATTCGAACTCCTCAACTTCACGATCTTGAAATCAGAAGTCTGCCAAAATGCCAAAGTGTAAGTCTCGTTTCCACGATCCTTCCGGGACCAAGTACTAACATCTGAACGATAGTCTTCTGTAAGTTCGAGCCGGCGCAAATTGCAAAACCATGGACCTTAGGCTCGAGACTCACGGATTTCAGGCGATTACTGCGATGTGTACCTCACGCACGACTCGATGAGTGTCCGGAAGGCGCATAACAGCGGTCGAAACCATCTTCGAAACGTGGTCGATTACTACCAGCGTACATCCTCTCCGTCTCCGAATCACACACTGGCTAACCCAAGCTCAGAAATCGGACACGAGAAAGCGCAATCGGTTATCGACTCAATCACTTCTTCCTATGCTGCAGAAGGACAATCATCCTCAAATCCTATGCTTGGCCAAAACCCAGGCGTTCACGCGCCTCCTCCACCATTCCCATTCCCCGGAGGTACGTCTCAAATGGCGCCCAACAACACACTAAAGCTAATATTACCAGGTGTTCCGCCACCACCGTTTGGTATGCCTGGTCTTCCTGGTATGCCTCCGATGCCTAGCATTGGGATGCCCGGAATACCTCCACCGAACGGCATGATTCCTCCACCAGGAGGCCGTGGAATGCCACCCATGCCTCCTTTCCCAGGCGGCCTCCCATTCCCTCCCCCTGGTGGCCTGCCTCCTAACTTTCAGTTTCCGCCACCCGGTGGCCTGCCGCCCAATTTCCAATTTCCGCCCATGCCACAGGGTTTGAACGGTCCACCTCCACACCAGGCTGGCCCGCCTGGATCAGAAAGACGATAGGCCTGGTACTGTATCGCGGAGGGAGCAGAGAGTAGACGATACGTATGAAAACGGGCTTTCTGACAGCTGCTAGCGAGTAAACATCGATTGGTCTGTGCATGGCGTTCAGGTGACCTGTTAGGCGTTGGGCCGAAAATGTACTTGGATGGGTCTACTTGCAGATGAGTCGATGCATTTCCAGCCTCTATAAAAACGTCGAGAGCATCGAAATAGCAGATGTGAAATGCGACTTCGTTTCTTCCGGAACTCCCTGATGTCAACAATCGCGATCCAGAAAGTCCAAAGTCTCTTGATAACTCTGTATGCACAAATCAGTATTACTACGCAGAGGACGATAGAAAGTTGGCAGATGTTGTACAATATGAGGAACTCAACACGCGTATAGTATATTATTGCCCCTTGGGCATAGCGTTTCTGTCGGTTGATGGGGATACAGAGATGCACGGTTAGAAAAAGGGGAATGCATAACAATATATATCCACAACATCACGTGAGCTCCACAGTGATTTCCAAGTAACCAGCAAGAGTCGTCTGCACACTAATTAATCTATGGGATGATTTATACACAAGTCTTGATATCAAGCCCATCCGCTTGTCGCCCGTCCCTTTCTCGAAACTCCTCTATTTTTGGCATGTAATTGCAGATGCAACCTCCACGTGAGGCTTCTCCGGAGCCCCATACCACACAACGGGGAACGATTACCGGTCTGGGCCCTGGCTGTAATGCTGTCTATCATGGCCAGTCTCTGAAGAGTAAGTCGCGAATCAGTTCGAGGGATCGAAGTATAAATCGACGATTCGCGTGTCGAGAGCACGTCGTGACTTGCAGATGTCTAGAAGTCTGGCAGAGAGAGGTCCTGCTGACATCTCATCGAAAATCGCTCGTGCTCCTCGTTGGTGTATTTACGTTTTTGCGTCATATTTGAGCATACTTCGTCCTAGGCGGTTCTCTCGAGCCGTGCCTCGTTCTCCGTGGCGTGATTGACGGTCAGGAGGGGGCTTAGGCGAGAGGGAGAGCTGAGTACTCGAGTACCTACTGGCTAGAAGTTTGGTATTTTATCTGATTGCAAGCGGGAACTTATGCATTCAAACCGCTCGGATGACGTTCAGGTTGGAGAGACATTGTGAGAGAGGATGATACTGCGAATCAGATCGCAATTATGTCTTGAGGCAGTTTGCAGATCATGATGAGAGCCATGGCCCAACCCAACACTGTCCCGGAGGCCTCTCGTTAACGCATCTATATCCCGAACAGAAAGAAGCGCCGTGAAAAGTTCTAAGCCTCCATGCTTCTCTTGCGAAAATTCTCTACGTCGGGGTCGCTACCACTGCCAACATAAGTATCATAAGCAACCTGCACGTCGTCCATCCGATCCCCAACCTCCATCCACGACTCACTAACCGCCGGGACGGGAAAAGCTTTGCACAGCGCCCAATAGCAGCCACCGGCAACGAGGAACCCCGCGAAGAAATTGAACCTGTAGATATACTCCGCACCAATCGGCACATCTTTCCCTATAGCCCCTACGAAACCGACGATATTGGGCAGGATGCCCGCGACATATGCTGCGTAGCCACGCCAGTGGAATCCGGCGGTGAAGTAGTAGGGACTGGTATCTCTGGCAGAGTAGAGGTCTCTGACTTGCAGATAGCCTTTACGGACGAAGTAATAATCGATGATGATTACTCCGGCGATAGAGGATAGGAATACCGAGTAGGCGGAGAGGTAGGTGGTGAAGTTGTTCGCAGTGGATAGTAGATTCCAAGGACGCATGACTAGGCCGACGAGGGCGCAGATGTAACCGCCGCGGCGGATGTTCAGGTAGCGAGGGATTAAGGCGGTCATGTCTGTCCCAGCCGAGACGGAGTTGGCCGCGATGTTAGTACCCAGCTGAGCGAGTGCGAAAGCTGTGGCGATGACGAACACACCGGCGCGGTTGCCTGGAGAACCTTCGTTGAGAAAGGAGTGCAGGAGGTCGAGGGGGTTCCAGATGGCATCTCCTTTGAAGATGACGGTTGAGGAAGAGGAGACAATTATACCGATGAAGGATGTCACCCCGAAACCACAAGGGATGGTGATGAGCTGAGACCAAAGGGCATCCTTGGGCTTGCGTGCGAAGCGGGCGAAGTCGGGATCATTCTATACCGTCAGATTTTGTCAAGATGCTTGGAAGATAGGAGACGTACGACAATGAGAGTAGCAAAGTTGGCCAAGGCGGACATGATACCTATAACCATTCCCCAAGCTAGCTTTGAGCCAGAAGAGGTCGCGGGTTGGTGAACAATCGGCCCAAGCCCGTGGGCTCTCACGACGGCCCAGATAAAGAATGACATTCCTGCAACTGGCACAGCGTAGGCCTTGATAGTAAACAAGTGTCTAATCTGATGTACCGGGAACCAGAGAGCAGGCAGGGAAATCAACCAGAAGATGAAGAAAGCGACAAAATCCCTAGTGGTGGTTCCCGATCCAGGAATACCATTGTGGATATTCTCGAAAGAAGGCCAGATGGAGGAGATCATGAGGCGGATGCAGTTGCCTCCAATCCATGTTTGGACACCGTACCAGATACACGCCCTTCCACGAAGTTAACTCTGATCGCTTCCAGATTCGTGGCTTTCGTGTATGCGATCCCGAATCATGATTACAAGATATATCTGAGGATCAGGATCTGAGGACATACATAGCAGCCCTGTTGAAGACGGGCCAGAGAGCACCCCAGATTCCAAACGAGGAGCGGGCAACAACGGGGAAGGAGATGTGGTAGGTAGCTCCAATGCGACCGGTCATGCCGACGAAGCAAGCAGCAATCGTGTAGCCCAGCCAGACGCAAATCCAGGACTGCCACCATGAGAGGCCGCTTGCGCTGATCATACTGGAAGAAATCATCCATGTGTTCTGTGGGCAGTGTCAGTATCCTTTCCTGCGGCCAGAGTCCTGTAGTCCAAACTCACGATATTGAACGAATCGGCCACCCAGAAACCCACGAAGTTCCAAGGACCCCATTGTCTGCGTTCCAGCTCGACAGGTTTCAAATCGTGGTTATGCAACATCAGCTGGCCGTTCGTCAAGCCCGGCTCACTCTCGACAGCCAGCTTGTCAGCCCAAGAAGCCAGCTTCGTCCCACGGAATTTCCCCATCACGAAATCGAGAAATGCATGTTCGTCTGGAGAATGGTACGAGATCGAACTCCGGAGAACAGATGCGATACCAAATGCAGAGTCTGGAGTGCTGGTACTACGTCTGGACCGCTCTGCTAGCTTTGATGGGCCGGATCCTGACAGTAGAGGCTCATTTTCCTCGGCCGAGACGCTGCTACCTGTTGACGATGCTCGACGGCAGCTCTCAAGTTCGGTTCTTCCAATATGAGAGGGAGACATTGTGGCAGATGCGTTGATCCAAAAAAGATATCCGCGCCATCAGCGGAGAAGTCGTTGCAAACCCTTGACTTTGATAGAAGAAACGGACCCGCCCATGCATCGGCTCACCTGAAAACCCATGGCTCCCAGGTCTTATCAGCTGCGTTGTCCTATCGGGGGATGGCTCACGACCAAGAATAGCTTATAGTACCCTCGTGGTCAGATGTCACAAGAGAAAGGATGGTTTCCGAGGTCTGGGAAGATCTGGATGCCGGTTGATAGAAGCATATGGCTGTGGTATACTGCTACCCACGTCGCTCGTAGAGTGGGATCCGATGGGGCTAGTATATACAGCGCTCTTCCAAACCAGCGCAACTCCGAAAACCCAGGTTCGCGCGCCGACACAGCATTTATACAGGATCTTACTCAAACTCCGACGTCTGCTACATTTTCTCAAGATAAAGCTGCAATCTTCGAAGCGTTTTACCACCTGCCTGCAAAGCAGTAGAATCTCTGGGCTGAAAGAATCGGTACTGCTCATTTACTACTTCTCTGATCTTTACTTTGAACATTAGCATTACTAGTTTCCACATCAGAGCTTCCGAGACAGGAAATCCGGGAGGAAAAACTTTAGCCTTTTACTCTCAATATCATGTTTCGCTTGGTATACTGAGCACGATTAAAATTTATTTTATCTCTGCAAAAATAGCATTCAAATATGGTATTCAAACCCTTGTAATGTCCTTTATCAATCTACACAGCCATTCCACCCCATGTCACGGCTAATTCTACCTTGTCCCAGGCCACACAAAACACCTCGTTAGCTGTGCAAGCGGGGCTTTTCCGTGGGTTGGCAAGGCTGAATATACTTTCACATGGTATTTGTACGGCCTGCAACGAAGTAGCACGTTTGTTTTCAAATCAGAGGCCAAATCAACAACTCAAGTAGCACTATATCGGTAGTAGCACTAGTTATAATACGCTGGGCAAAAGTTGGTGTGATCTTTTACCACCCCATCTGCGCCAGCGGCTGTCTGATTATTGGCCTCGGCATTGCCTCCCCCTAGTCCCACGCAACCAACCACCCCCAGGCTGACGACTCGGCTGCGAGAGGATGATCAAAGAGATTACTTAGTAGAACAACCAAAAGGCTGATCATGGGTGACACGGGATCAGAGGTCACAAGTGAGAACCCCTGTGTTCGTGTGACCCGTAGGCGTGATGAGAAAGTCATCTCATTCCTCGGGGCCCGTTTAGCACGTATCTATAATGATGAAGGGGAAATGGGTGACAAGGAATCCGTGTTCAGGGTCTGGCAATTAATAATTGGAAATGGGTTTGACAGCCGGTGCGCCTCCTCTTCAGCTCAGGGTCTGCTAAGAACCGGCTATGACCTTGTATACAAGGTAGATGGAACAGAGCTCCAATCGGCCGAATGCCTCGAATGCCTCGAACACTTGGATGCGCCTGCCGGATTACTGCATGGAAGCCGCTCTTACGGAGATCTCTCCTGAGTAGGGGAATTCCAACACCAGAGTAAGACGCTTGACGACTGTTTATACCTGAGTTTACATACCATGGGGAATCAAGAGCATCCAAGACTTAGTAAGCGCCTATACTTCGCGCCCCCCATCTGGGTTACCTAATGACTTTTTGGCGGTGGCAAAGGCGGATAGGCCAATATTCAAACCGGGGGAGAGCAATGTACTTCGTGTGACAAACGTACAACAGACACGAGTTATAGTATTGAAGTATTTCTCTAATATGCTACTTGGTTAAGCTAAGCGTCCTACCCTCCCTCCTCGCCTCTCATTCTTTTCCCCGTACCCCTACCCCCTTTATCAAGAAGCCATAATACCTGCCCGCGATACTCCTGTGTAGGTAACGACTTCTGACAATAAAGCGATTTAACCACACTAACACGTACTTTGATAAACCGCTGGTTTTGCAACCTCGTGGTTTATCACGTTTGAGCTTTGGGTGTCCAACTACTACTTCCTCGCCGGCCAAATGAGCACCGCATGAAAGTAGATCTACCCTTACGAACATATTCTACTGGGTACTATGTATACCATCTTTTGGGAGTCCGCTAATGTGGAGTTTGTTTCGCCTGTGAGGAAGTCGATGTTAACTACCGGAAGTATTATCAAACGTAGGAAATCGTAGCACCTTATGTCAAGCTGACACAATCCATGCTGGCAGCCAGTCACCGCTCTCCCTGCCATTATCTCCCTACTCCGTCGTGCCTGGGGTGCACACCTCTTCAGATCCTAACAGGTTCACAACATTTCCTTACAAAAATAAAAATAAAAAAAAACCCCCCGTGCCCTACACAAGGCAGCGGCTGCGCTTGAGTAGTTGAGGCATGCGGTACATGATTCGACTCGACTCGAGGCGTAGAGATCCGGGCGCTCTCACCAGCCTCCGGATCAGCTTTGCTCCCAGTGGGACTGTCGAGGAGGGATCGGCTCTCTGGAGTTATACTTGACCTGGCCAAGGCCCTACTATGGGAGACGGCTCAAACCTGTCCGCGGTATCTCCTACGAACCTGCAGATTCCTTCAAAGCGTCTGCAGAGCCGAGATGAAGTCCTTTCGACAACGATGTAGTCAAAGCTCAAGTCAAATCAAGCTAGAAGTTTTCAGAAGCCTTGGAATTAAATACTATCATGCCTAGCTTTCCATAAATACCCTCTGCTTTCGACCTCCACCTGCGTACGCTAGAATTATTCAAATATATACCTACGACTTGGGGAAGGGCTAAATAGCAGATTCAAAGGAGAAGAAGGTGGGTTCCAGCACGAGGAGAGGAAAGAGAGGAAAGGATATATTTCGAAACGTCACAGTAAAGTCAACGAGAAGGGTTCGGGTTAAATGGCCGCCGCCGACTAGCCAGATGCCTCCTAAGCAACTAAATACCGAGTCGCAATCGCGTACCGTGGATCCTCACACCCCGCTCGACGGGGGGAAGCACTGGGTGGCATTCCACGACCGGGGAGAGGAGGAGACTGCGCCTGTTGGAATCGAGTTGCGGCAGCTCGCACGGCCCGGACATCGATTCTCGGACATTGGGGCGGGAAATACAAAGATAAAATGCAACGGGACTCGGTGTTTCAACGCTCCCAGGTTAGCGACGCACGGATCAGGGTGCGATGCTGTACATCCGGAGGCGCGGCGGTGAAGTGTTGTCCCCGGCCTTTTCAGTAGGGGAAACACTCCAGCTTGGAAATAAACCACTGTAATGAAGGATAGTAAAGAGAAATCACTTGCTACAAGGTTAGAGTCTGTAGAATAAGCACCTTGATATTTCCTAAGTAGTATCTCCCTAGGCCTTGAAATTACCATCTAGTACGAAAGGGGCGCCTTAGTATAAGATATATATCTAACTACATAGACCTTTAGTATATCGGCTGCTCTAACTTGTAAATAAACCACTATAATAAAGAATAGCAAAGAGAAATCACTTGCTATAAGGTTAGAGTCTATAGAATAAGCACCTTGATATTTCTTATTAGTATCTCCCTAGGCCTTGAAACAACCATCCGGTACTACAGAGGCGCCTTGGTTGACACGGATACACACCTCACCGCGGTCCCTCTGGTATATCGGCCACCAGCCTCGTGGCTGTGCTCTGCTGACAGTTGGGAGTCATGGGTCACACACGGAATTGGTGAAAGCGAGCCAGATTTCCGATGTGACACCACATCGCCATGCTACGATGTCGCTGCTAAAGACGCGTCCCTCAGCCCGGTCATGCGTCGGGCCCCACCCAACACGTCGCGGCCGTCAGCGCGTATGGATGTATTCTTTTTCGGGAACGCTTCCGGCCTCAAAAGCCCCGACTCCGACCCCTTGATCATTCTCCCACGAAGTGAGATTTGGAACGAGCGAGGTGGTGCCGCGGCGCTCTCTGCCTGCCGCGCATGCTCGCGGTTGCCACGCACCTGGCTACGCGCTCTCCGGCCAGGGCCTCCTTGCGACGGGTCCCTCGATCGAGAGATATCCGGCTTCTATGTTGCCAGTCACGTGCCAGGCCCGCGTCTCCTGGCATCGGGTGGCCGGTTCTCGGCCTCTGCGGGCACGGCGGTTGTCAGGTGACGGTCAGGCGGGTTCGCGGAGCATCTTCTCGGGCCAGACCATGGCGCGGTACTGCGCTTTGTTCATGTCCGGGACTGTACTGTACTATACTCTACTCTACTCTACTATACTATTCTCTACTCTACCCTACTCTACCCTACCCTACCCTACCCTACTCTACTCTACTCTACTCCCGATCGCAATAATGGCGCGCGAATGGCGCCGGCGCAGCAGAAGCTCCCGTCCAGCGTCCAGGGACAACCTTTCTCCCCCGCCGAAAGTGGACCGCTGTCCCCCAGCACGAGAACTCGCTTCCTCTCGCCCCGTCAGACGGTGTCCGAAGGTTTCCTACGGGAGTACCTGGTCCTTCGTACTTCGTACTCCAGGGGGGGGGGGGTTCGATTCTCATCCAGCGACTGGGATGCCAGGAAATAAGACGAGAGGACGAGATTCTTGCTTGATCCCGTCCGCTGTAGCGCAGCGAGAACTGTGCTGTCTTGTCATGTCGGGATACCAGAGGGCGGATCACGAATCGAAGGTGCGGTGAAGGGCTGAGAAGCAAGGGGACGCGGCTACGGGGCCCTGGCTCGTCGAGGCGGTGCGACGGTGAGGTCGGTAGGTGTGTAGGTGTAGGTGCAGGTGTAGGTAGTTGGAAGAGTGGTAGATTGGCCGAGTGAGAGGGAGCTTGTTGGTGCTGGTGTTTCCTGAAGATCCCACCCTGTGCACCGCGGGGATTGCCTGCCAACGGCGGCACGGTAGGATGACTGCTCCCACCGGAGAGGGTTGTGTCGTAATGAAGCTGTCGCTCGAATCCATGGACGCCAATCTGGGGACGGGCTCGAGGCTGGGGACGAGGATGGCTTGACACCCGGCAGCCTTTCGAGGTTGGGGATTTGAGATACGCTGCGAACGAGGCCATGAACCGCTCCACGGTTCTGGATCCCTCTCCTCCCCCTTGATCGCACGGCACGACAATCTTGGTGCTATTCACAGAACCCATAGTCGGTCCCGAGGGATGGTCTGGCACAGCACGGTCCGGTAGCTGCAAGTCGCCCGAAGCCCCCGTAACCCGATCATCGACGTCGAGGAGGGGGTGCCTGTTCGCGAAAGCGCCGGCCATGACTCTTTCTCCTGACTTGCTTCAGTACAAGCAGCGAAGCAATTGTCCTGCATGGTGACGGGTCCACCGAAAAGTTAATTCATCGTCGAGCCCCCCCCTGAGCTACAATACCCAATACGGAATTTCGTTGCGGCGTCGTAAACACCACATTAGTGTAGCAAGTCGTAGTTCCCAGGGAGGTCTGCACCACAGCACAATGGGCGTGCACGGTTAAGATATCCCTTCGCGGTGGTAGATGTCTGGCTTGCGACAAGCGACGCAAGAAAGTCGCGACAGAGTTCCTCCAGGAATACTCTGTGTAGTGCGGTGCTATCTATCCCAGCCGGCTGCCAATACTGTCATGGTAATGTGCACTCTGACTTCGCACCCAAGGCAAGATACACAGAGGTGAAGGAAGCTCCAGGAGAAGACTAAACTTCACACAGCCCGGTCATGACCACATAATACTGTACGCTGGTCGAAGGGCGTCTTGTAGCCCTGGGAATGTGCAAAGCCAGGGGGGGCAGTGTGCGAACCAAGGAGTACGAACACGCTGCAAACCAAGAGCCGGCGGGGTGAACTCTGTGATCCCCTCAATTAAATGGGTTGTTGTTCGCTTGTCCGCTTGCCTGCTTGCCTGCTTGCCTGCTTGCCTGCTTGTCTGCTTGTCTGCTTGTCTGCTTGTCCTGGTCAAATCGCCCTCCCTCCCTCTCACTCAGCAGTTCATCACCCACTCGAGACGTTCGCAGGCCAACCAGGTGCTTATTTCCTTATCGAGGCCTGTTCGGCTAAGACTCTCACCCCCCCTTCCCCTCCCCGTAGGCGTGCCGCTCCAGGTTCAAATACTCCCAGGCTCGCTCTTTTCTTCTTCCCCTCCCCACACAACACCACTTCTGTCGGTTGATCTTCTGCCTGCACCGACTCTGCCAAACTCCTACATTCCAACCTCAGCTCAATCCGCAATCATGGCTTCCTCCACCACCGTCTCGTACGCTGCCAATGTGAGTCCATATTCGCCCCCTCCCCAACAGCCAGGCTGACGGTTGTGTAGCTCCTGAAGTACATGGCCCTAGACCAGAAGGGAAGTGCTATGGCAGAGTAAGTACTCGACGCATCTCCGCACGCTCTCACATCCTCACCTGCCTGACAGGTACATCTGGATTGATTCCACGGGGGGTGTTCGTTCCAAGTCAAAGGCAAGTAAACAAAGGCATTTTGCGCCGATGGCCACTCGGACTCGGGATACCTCTCGTCTAACTTCTCCGCAGACTCTCACCAGCGTGCCAGAGAGTGGGGAGTTCAAGGTCGAGGACCTCCCAGAATGGAACTTCGACGGCTCCTCGACCGGCCAAGCCCCCGGCGACAACTCCGATGTCTACCTACGCCCCGTCGCCATCTTCCCCGATCCGTTCCGCGGAGCCCCCAACATCTTGGTTATCACCGAGTGTTGGGATCCCGACGGAACACCAAACAAGTTCAACTACCGCCATGAGGCTGCGAAGCTCATGGAGGCCCACAAGTCGCACAAGCCTTGGTTTGGTCTCGAGCAGGAGTACACCCTTCTCGATCAACTGGACCGACCATACGGCTGGCCGCAGGGAGGGTTCCCAGGTCCGCAAGGTCCATACTACTGTGGCGTTGGTACCGGCAAGGTCTACTGCAGAGACATCGTCGAGGCTCACTACAAGGCTTGCTTGTTCGCCGGTGTGAAGATTTCGGGAACCAATGCCGAGGTTATGCCAGCTCAGTGGGAGTTCCAGGTTGGTCCTTGTGAGGGTATCGAGCGTGAGTGATTGCCATTCTCTGTTTCCGCCCACCTGCTCATTGACTTCAAGTGGGTGACCAACTCTGGCTCGCTCGTTTCCTCCTTCATCGCATCGCTGAGGAGTTCGGTGCCAAGATTACGCTCCACCCCAAGCCAATTCCTGGTGACTGGAACGGAGCGGGCCTCCACACCAACTTCTCCAGCGAGGAAATGCGCAAGCCTGGAGGTATGAAGCACATCGAAGCCGCCATCAAGAAGCTCGAGGGCCGCCACAAGGAGCACATTGCCGTGTACGGAGAGGACAACACCCTGCGCCTGACCGGCAAACACGAGACGGGTAGAATCGACTCGTTCACCTCCGGTATTGCCAACCGTGGCTGCTCCATCCGCATCCCCAGAGAATGTGGCCACAAGGGTTACGGGTACTTTGAGGACAGACGACCAGCTTCCAATGCCGATCCTTACCAGATTACGGGGATCATGATGGAGACGGTGAGTCTACTCTGGTCTTCATGCCGGTCTTCATGCTGACACGAGCCTAGGTTTTCGGTGCAGTCGAATAAACCCGACATAATGAATAGGGGTGGGCTGGGACTTGTACAGATGGCGCAGTGATTCTAATTCCCCGGGGAAATTTCTTTTCTGCAAGCGATGCTTTTCTTCCACTTGGCAAGTATAAACGATGCTTCGTAAAGATGTGAAGGCGAATTCAATGAAATCTTTCTACACCGGCTTCGGATACATGGTTACGTGATGTGCACAGCTCTTCCAGGGAACATGCCGCAGAAAGACGAAAGCGCGTAAACAGGGCCATGTTGACCGTCCGATTGTGCTGCGGCCACTAAACTTGGATTCGGTCCCTGAATGTAGTTTATCGCAGCCTTGTTCCAACAATCAAGGGCAAATCACCTAGCCTTGCGGTTGATGACGTGCGGCAAGTCAGAGCTCCAACGTAACATTGAGCTCTGGAACATCATCTTGGAACGTCTGTCTCGACACCAAAGCTCGTCTTTCCATCATGGTTTTCTTAGCATTACGCAGAGCGGCCCTGCGCTGCCCTTCCAAGGCATCTTGTAGACTTGTATCCACGCTCCAATCAAATCCTCACATCGTAAGGCGATCCCTCCGTTTTGAAAACGCCCTGTTGCTCGAGTCCCCAGCCTCCAGTCCACAACCACATGCCATACAGGATGCTAACGTAGCACAGTATGTCTTTCCATCCACGACGAGCCCCAACTCTCACATCCTCTCCCTCCTGCCTACCTCTCCGCCAACCCCCTCCCTCGCACTCGGCACAACAACCGCGCTTCCCCCAACGCCCACCTCCCTAACGGAAAATCCACGCTTCATGAACATCCTCTACGACGTGCTACGTCTGCACGCCACTGCCGACCCCTTCATCCAAGGCCAAGCTGCGGCATTTGCGTCGAGCTCTGGTAGCGCGCTGGGGTCGGGGGCCATGTCTTTCCCCCAGCAACGACATGCAACACGCGGAAGCAGTAAAGACGCGGCGAACCGGGGACACGCTGGCGATGGTGCCGGCGGTATGAGCTCTCAGGGTGGGGCGGCCGGCGGGGGCAGAGGTGGATGGGTGCATGTCAGCGATCTGAGGGCGCCGCCTGATTATGGACGGATTGCGTGGCCGGAGGACATCTTTGGCAGCTTGGAGGTGGACGGCAGGGGAGACTTTGTTGAGACTGAAGGTGGTGTAAAGGGGAATTGGCAGGAGAGCGGGACCTACCGGCTTGTTACGAGAGAGGGGATGTGAGTATTGTTTCTTGTTCGGTTCCCTGGTGACTGAAGTCTCTGGGTTTGGATGAAAGGGATCCGCGTAACGGCAAGCTGACTTGACAGATTGGGACTGAGTGACTTTTTGCGGGGGAAGTTGGTGGAGAGGTTACGCGAGGAAGAGAAGAAGGGAACAGTATAGTGGAGTCTAGAGCCATGGGCAAGCAGAAGGGGTGGATTGCTGGACGTACACATCAGTTGTAGATATGGAGAATATCCCATGGTCGAGATACGCATGGAGTGCCGCACGGTATTGGAGACTGACCGCACAGCACGAGGCAGATACCAATCAGCACCCTTCGACGAGGACGAACAATTGCTAGTTGAGGGCACGGAATCTGCATCGCCGGCACTTTTGGTATCAGCGTATACTCGTTACGAAGGGAGTTATCCATGATGGAAATGCCGCAGTAATCCCTCAGGTCGGGCCTTGTCAAACTTGCATGTATGGATTTGAGAGTTGGACGTCACTTGAAGCACGAGCCTTGCTGCTCCCGAGAGATGACTTCCGCGGTGAAACGCCTGTGCGTAGGCTGAAGGGGATTCTGGATACTATCCATCGCCCTGTGCTGTGAATAATGGGTTGGCATGCTCGAGAAGGCTCAAGCAGCTACCTACATACTAGGTCTGGGAGAAGCCTAACTTCCTGTCAACTTCAAATACTGGAGTCTCTTCACGAGACGGGTGGTACGTGTAAGTCTAGAGGGTTTTCCGATGTCTGTACTAGTGCGGCGCGTTCAACTCTCCACAAGTTGCGGGCTCCTAAGAGAAATCGGAGTGATATCATCAGCTCATGAATGTGGTTGTCAGTACGTAAGCATTACTCATGGTAACAACTTGTCCACTTGAACAATTGCTTAGTGCCGGGCCAAACACTTGGGAAATAGGTGGCTGGTGAACGAGAATATGATCAATATTCAGAGCTTCCTGCGCATGGTTACCCCACAAAGTCGACGGATTTTAGGGTCGCTAAAACCTTCAAACCGCCCCGGGCTCGCTCACAGCCCTGGTAACACACCTAACCTCTACACAACTCCAAAAGTTTTCACCCGACCTCAGCATCAGCAAGTGGCACGAGTAAACCCAAGTACCCTCTTGCTGTTCATGCAGCAGGTTGCCCACAGCGGAAGCTCCATGAGATCACGGCGAATCTCCGATAGCCTCACTCAGCTTTGAGCTCACTCCCGCCCGCTGTTGGCGGGGCACTGCTTAACATCCACCTGCCATCCTTCCCTTGCTTCGGCTTCCCAGAAGCAGCCAACAACCTCACCATGATGCCTCACGGGGCCTTCGACGATGGCGAGCTCGAGATCTCTCTGGCCCCCTCGCAGAATCGCCGCGCCCAGAACAAGCCACCCGATGCGAGCTCTCGTCGTCCCGATGGGAACGGTCCCCATGCCGTGGATCAGCCAGTCCCTCAGAGGCAGAAGGCCGAGCAGCGCATCGGCGCTTACCAGATCGTCCGTACGCTGGGTGAAGGTTCCTTTGGCAAGGTCAAGCTGGCCGTTCACCGAGTCACGAACCAGCAGGTTGCGCTGAAGATCATTGCGCGGAAGAAGCTCATCAGTCGGGATATGGCTGGCCGGGTGGAACGGGAAATTGAGTATCTGCAGCTACTCAGGCATCCCCATATTATCAAGCTGTGAGTAGAGTTGCCCCCGAAGTATCGCATCGTCCAGGGGCTTAATTGTGCCTATGCAGCTATACCGTGATCAAGACCCCTCTCGAAATCATCATGGTGCTCGAATATGCCGGCGGCGAACTCTTCGATTACATCGTGCAGAATGGCAAGATGAAGGAGGACGAGGCGAGGAGATTCTTCCAGCAGATTATATGCGCGGTCGAATACTGCCACCGACACAAGATTGTCCACCGAGATCTCAAGCCCGAGAACCTACTCCTGGACGAGAGCCTGAATGTGAAGATTGCGGACTTTGGGCTGAGCAATATCATGACGGATGGTAATTTCTTGAAGACCAGCTGTGGAAGTCCGAACTATGCGGCCCCGGAAGTCATCAACGGCAAACTGTACGCTGGTCCCGAAGTTGACGTATGGAGTTGTGGGGTAATCCTCTACGTATTGCTGGTGGGACGATTACCCTTCGACGATGAACACATCCCGTCCCTGTTCTCGAAGATTGCCAAGGGCCATTACGTGGTTCCGAATTATATGAGCTCTGGGGCTTCGTCGCTGATCAAGAAGATGTTGGCTGTGAATCCCGTTCACCGAGCTACTATCGACGACATCCGGATGGATCCGTGGTTTATGAAGAACCTGCCCGCGTACCTACAACCGCCTGTCGAAGAGTTCCTGGATACCGGTGTAGATCCCAGCAAGGCCATCACTCCAAGGCTTATTGCGCCCCACGCTAGTCCGGCTGTTCAGGAGAAGCTGCACGACCAAGTGACCGAGAAGATCAGCAAGACGATGGGCTACGGCATCAAGGATGTCCAGGAAGCCCTGGCGGCTGAAGAACCATCTGCGATCAAGGATGCATACTTGATTGTCAGAGAAAACAAGCTAATGCAAGCAAACCGTGAGTCTCTTCCTCGCGGGCCCCGCGGGCTCCCTCTCTGGCACCTCAACAGCGTATTCGCAGACTGACTCTTCAAAGCAAATCTATCGGACGAAAAAGGACAACTCCTCTTCCAAGTACCTTCTCCGCCAGCGTGGAATGACGGGATAAAGCTCGGAGGTGTGGTCTCTCCACCTGCGTCACCCATCGTCAAGGAGGCAGCTGAAATTCCCACCGTACTCCCTGTCCGCCCCAGCCCGCTCGTGGATACGATATCACCGCGGTCGTCGAGCTCGATTGCAACAGATAGATCGACTCGCCCCTACGTGAGCAAGATCGGCATTCTACCCAGTAGTCTGCCAGCCTACCACCGAGACTTTATGGAAGCCCGGCGTACTGGTAGAAATGTTGGCAGTACACTCTCAACCGCACACTCGGAAGTTGATGAGCCGCATCCTCAAACTGATGCCGAGAAGGCAGAAACTGCCCGTCGCCTGAATCCGCACTCTCGCAGTCAGCTCAAGCTGGACGAAGCTAGCAAACGACCTGCGGGCATGACTCCGGTCCCTCAAAAGAAATCAAAGCCAACAAAGTGGCAATTCGGTATTCGATCACGCAACCAACCCCTCGAGGCAATTGGATGTATCTACAGGGCTCTCCAAAAGCTCGGTGCTGAGTGGGTTGTCGATGAAGACTGGGCTCCTCCCCGGAGTGGGTCTGAAGAAGAGGACAAGTATGTATGCTACATTTTTGAAGAGTGTCTCTAACCCTCCTAGAACAAACAAGAGCAGCAGCTTCGTGTTAAATGGAAGTGGAGCCTCTTTACACCACTCCGAGTCCATGAGCCAGGCCGACCATGCAGCACCCAAGATGCGTTTCGGTAGCGTAGATCCAAATGCCAGCTACAGACTCCCCGCAGACCCTTGGGTTATCCGCGTCCGGTGGAAGAAACTCGGCATGTCCCCCCCCGGAATCATCTCCTCTGGATTCACTCACTCATCATCGATAGACGTGCGACGCCAGTCCATAGCATCTCTGAGCAGCGCGAGCGGTTCCCTCCCTTCCCAAGACGTCTCATCGCCTCCCCAGCCCTCCAATGTCGATCCGATGGAGAGCGTGGCCATGCATCTTGATATCCAGCTCTACGAGATGGAACCTGGGGTCTACCTAGTTGATTTCAAGTGCGCAGGCTACGAAACTACCGAGGGAACGTTGCTCGAGGAGAAGGAAATCACCTCCCCCTTCCCTTTCCTGGATCTGGCATCCAAGCTCATCATCCAGCTTGCAGAAGCGGATTGATTACAACACGTCGCTTTCTGAACCTGACGCGTTGTAAAGTTCTCTTTCATAATTCGACCACTGAGGCGTGAGCAAGGATATCACCAAGAGCTGAATCTCTGCACACGGGTTACGTATTAGCATTGACACGGATATATGATGGCATCGGCGGACAAATGGATACGAGAAAATGCACTGATCATTTTGGCCGGAGGCGGGATGAGATGAAGCGAAGTCTTCTTCATTCGTTTGCGAGCAAGGCGTTGTTCCTATTTCTGGATGGCTGAAATACCCTGAAATGAAAGATCGTACAAGCAACACGTTGTGTCTTTTTTTCCCCCCCGGAAGAGAGAGAGGGAGAGAGATTCTTCTCTACTTGCTTCGGCCCTTGTACTTGATGGAGGCAGAGACTCAGCGGGAGGGGTGGCAATCCGCGGTCAGGAATGATTGAATCTCTCCACTCTTGCATGTGCCATGCGACCCATTACTGTTGTAGATTAAAGGCAGGAAATCCAAGAAGCTATAGTAATCTCCGTGGAATTAGCGGGGTGTTGTTCGTGTACATCTGAAGTGGCGTGAAGTCGTACGTGGAACATTACCCCCAGACAAAGATTACAGGTGTGTATGGAGAAGAGATCCTTTAGAACCCCGGGTTCTTGACCGAAGAGTAGAGTCTACAGAGAGCGGTCGCAGATCTCAGCCTCCGCAGAGGGTTTTCACGATCCACACAGGTAGAGTTCCCATGCCTGCCGAGCAGCCCTCGCCTGCCGTCTGGATGATCCTAAAATTGATATATCACCTGGGCCGCTAGCCGCTTTCCCCCACACCCGTGGCAGCGAGCTGCGCACGCGAGCCGCCGGGCCGGAGAGTGTAGAGGTGTCTCTGCTCTCTTGATCACTTGGAATCGTAGCTACCCCCCGGTTCCAACTCGCCTCCGGTCTTGATGCCTTTTTGTTTGTTTGTTTGTTTGTTTGTTTGTTGACACTTCGCGCCCAGCGGTTTCCACAAGCGAGAAACAGGACATACCCGGACAGCAGATTCCCCTCGATAGGCGGCGCGGGATCCCTCCGTCCCATCTTCACGCTCGGCGCGCTCTGTCCCACCAGCGAGGACGTAACGGTGCCTGTGAACTGGCCCGGGACCCTACGATTTCTCCAGAACCCTACCCAACCCCGGCTGCACCGGGGATTTCAAGACCTCTCAGCCTGTCCGGGGATCGGAAACTCCGCGTCGACCTGCTCCGCTGCCGTGGATGGGATGTAGAAACGGCCGTGTGGTTTTCCTCCTCTCTCAGGCTTTCGGGCCGCGTCCTCTTTCATGCCTCAACCTCGGCCAGTTTCGCGGTGTAGACTCGTGGTGACCGTAGGCAAGAACACGACCCTCGCTGCGGCTGCGGCACTTCCCGGGTCGCTTCTCGAGCGCATCTGAGAGCCGCACCGGCATCCTTCGAGCAGCTGTTGAGCGCCGCCAACCCCACGGGATCTCCAAGCTGTCCATCGGGAGCTGCAGAGAAGAGATCGGCATTCCTCCGAGGCCAGACTGCTCGTGGAAAAGGGACCCCCACGGTGTTTTGTTTGGGGGAGTCCTTGCACACACGACCATTTCCGTACATCCATCGAATCGTGGAGCTCGAATAACGGATCGTCAAATCACCGGCAGGAACAGGGAGAACGCACCCACACGACTTCTATTCTCCCCCGACGTGCCGCTGTCTCTCATCTCTCCTCGCTCCAACCCCTTCCCAACCTCGCCCATCCCCATCCCATCTACCTTGGAAGACCACCAGACAAGTGCCGAGACAAATCTGGGGAAAGGAGCCGCGAAGCCCCAGCCAACAGCCCGCGCGGATCCCCGGGGTGGGAAGCTTGATCTCACGACTGCGGTTGTTCGATGCACGCCGCGTCGTTTCAGGGCACTGGTGACGAAGACACGAAAGATCTTGGAACTCTCCGTTGACCAGCTACTTTATGATGCACGTACAAACATACATACATACATACACACATACAGTCCGAGACCCGTGCGTCCCTCGAGCCGTGCGTAGCATGGCGATCTGATCCTGCCGAGAGACGGTGTCTCTCTCTCGCCGGCACCCACCTCACCTCACGCTCCCTGATTCCGGGTCTTCCGGTGCCCACGCGGTGGTCCGTGGAGGATGCTCCCCTTCTTCCCCCGACACTGGTGCGGATCCCGAGGTGTCGTTTCCGCAGAGACTACTTGCGGTCCGCTGCTGCACGACCCTTTCTTCTTCACCCCCCGCGCGGGAGCGACGGGTCCGCAATACTTGTCGACTTTTCATCTTTGCCATGCATTTCCCCGACTTCGAACGGTGAGCTTGCCTTCATTCTCACCACTTTCGACTATGTACAACTGGACTAGTGGTGCCTGGCGGGCTCGGCTAAGATCGCTACCCCTGAGTGCCCCCACATGGGTTCCCTCCTCAGCAGCTTCTGGACATGACGCTCAAGGGCCCGGACAGGGCGGAGTTGGTACGCTTTTTACGCAGAGAGGTCACCTCGAAAGCTTGGTGGTTATGATCGGCGTTGCGAGTGAGAGAACCGGAGCAATATGCGACTAACAACCAGATAGCAGATATTTTGAAGCCCTCTGATCATGGTCCGATGCTCGACGAAGCCTGCTGTGGCACGTGGGGGGGGTGTTAACGTATCTGTAGGTAATCCAGTATCGCCGGGACGACACTTGGTTTCATTCTCGGGTCGAGTCCGTGAATCCGCTATGTAATCACCCGAGACGAAATTTGTGTTCAGAAGCAGTGTCCTCGATTCTTGGTCTCCGCTGCAAGTATTTCTCCCTTTTACCAGCTAAGCCTCTTGAGCTTCGAATTTAGAGCCCTTGCTGATTCTAAGCGTTGTCGAATAGCCAGACCAAGAGCAGAGCGGATATCAAAACCAAATACCAGCCATTTGAGTATAACCGGACCCCCAACACACGCATCATTTCCCGAAGAAACTAGTAATCGTCCGAATCCCCTTCTCACTGCTAGATTTTGAAGGACTAGCGGTGTGATTGCTCGTAGAACTCCTCGTCTTGCGCGCCGACTTTGCAGGAGCAGGCAATTTCGACAGCGTGGTTTCGGTCTTCGAGGTCTTCCTCGGCGGCTTCTCGTCTGACACATCGTCCAGTTGTCGTTTGCTACCTTGCTTGGGCTCGTATTCTGGGCCGGGCAGGGGTGCGTTGTCTTCGGTCCCGGAATCATCAATCGTTTTGCGGTCATCGGTCTCCCGTTTGATGGGAGTTGTTTGATCTTCTTTCTTCACGCCTTCGTCTTCGTTCTTGAACTTATTTCCCTTGGGAGATTTTGCGTCCTCTTTCTTCGCCGCCCCCTTCGCAAAGAAATTCGCAATATTCGACTTGTTCTCGCTGCTTGCCACTGGTATGATGAAACTCGGGGAGTTATTCCCAACCTTTCCCACATTTTTGTTCACAGGGTAGACTTCCAACTCTCCCTCGTACGGTTTCAGCAAACCTTGCAACGCCTTCGACCACGTGTGCCGGTTCGGGTCAAGCCAAGTCCGGAGCTCCTCCGAGCCATTTTCAAGAATCACAGGCATCCGCTCATGCAGAAACTTCAACTGCTTATTCGAACCCGTCGTGATAACCGTGTACGTATAGTGCTTCTCCTCAGATCCTAAAACTCGCCGGTCAATACTACACGTCCACACATAAACAATCAGCAAGCTAATAGAATCAACAAACCTTCATACCGCACACAATCCCACAACCCAGCAGCACACATCAGCTGCCCATCCTTCCTCTTGACATAATGCGGCACCTTCTCCTTCCCCTTCCCCAACCACTCATAGAAACCTTGGAACACGATTACGCAGCGCTTCCGCTGTTTCATCGTCGTCCACATGCCTCTATTCTCAATCAGAGAGTCGTCGCGGCAGTTGATGGTCTTCATCATCGATCCATAGTCCGGATTTCGTTTCGTCCAGAAAGGGATCAGGCCCCATTTCATAGACTGCAGTTTGTACCTGACCTCTGTCGTCCCGGACGCGGGGGGGTCTGCCGCATCCTCCTCTGTAGACTCTCCTTCGACATTTTTGTGCTGCAGTGGCCCGGCGCCGTGATCGGGAGTATCGGCACGGTACACGAGACCGTAATATCCCGGCGCAAAATTGTAACTTTGCCTGGGAGCGTTGTGCGCATCGTCTTCCGGCGCTTCGTTGACTGGCATGTGCTCGTCTTCCAGATAGGCGCGAACCTGTTGAGGCCGCTACAAGTTGTCAAATCCCATCACATATGAAGCTGAGATTTCTTACCAAGGCTAGGGCGTATCGCCCGCACATTCTGGAGATGTAAATTTATATGTTCTGGTGCAGGGCACCGACACACCATGCAGTCACGTTAAAAGGTAGCTGAGGTTCGCAATATCGTACGTCACCAATTCACGTGAGCTAATTGCTCGCTTGTGCCCCTGAGAGTGCCCGCCTCCACATGCCGACTCCGTCACATTCATCCAAGCATGAAGATGATTCTGATGCATTGAGGGCACTGTAGAGCTGCCAGTGATTTGCTCCTTGAGCCCGAGGAATCCAAATTTCGTTCAATCTACAGTGCAAAGTGTATCTCAGGTTGTGTATCCAAGACAATTGACCCGTCAACTCGTTGCATTTCGATCATCCAGCAATTCAAAGAAATTGCAACAGCAACCTACTAGCTAAGCATTACATACAGTACGCGCTCGAACTGCAGACATGCCTCGGGGTTTGTGGTAAGCTAATCGTCGCTCTTCTAGCCTTCAGAGACCATATGAGGGAATCCCCACACGTATGTGTTGAAAGCCCCAGAATCGACCAAATCAAGCTCGCAAACGCCAGAATCCTACTATACCAAGCCATGCATCGCCGAAACTCCAGACCCTCCTAAGCCATATTTCTGACCTCTTTCCTCGGACAAACCTGTACCCGGTACGCCATCCCAATGATATATGCAAAGCGGTATCTCAACCTATAACGAGAAGAAGCAAAAGCAGAAAAGAAAAAGCGCCTAGGCTAAGTTCGATCCATATGAGTAAGCAAAAAAGGGGATCAAAAGGGTCTCTCTTAAGACTTAGTCGTCGTCCAAGTCAATCACCACTCTATTCGAGTGTGGCTTTTTCGTTGACGTTGCGTTATCGCTCGGTCTCTCGCTATTGTCGCCACTAAAGTCGCTATCATCTGGGTCACGCGGTGCCTTGCGCTTCTCAACCTTTGGCCGCCACTTCCCATCTGCCCCAATCCAGATAGCCTTCACGTCCAGATTACCTTGTGTCTCCAGCGTTTCTCTAATGGAAACGAGAAACTCATCGATCTGGAGGCTGTACGGACGCGCATCCTTGCCGCAAAGAGGACACTTCCAAACATCGATCATGCACGGTTGTCCTTGCCGTTTTGGTTTGCTAGCTCGCGTCAAGAGGAACGTCTGCAAATCGAAGCACTCCCGGTGTAGACAGCTACTCCCACGGACTGGTATCTCATAGATACGAGCTGTGAAGGGATCTGCGAGGTCGATGGAAACATCGCTGACTACCATGGCGATTTCGTCGTCGCCGGCGTCTACCGGTCCTGCGAGGCTTCGTTTGATCTTTTCCAGGGAGATATCTGCCGGAATCCGGTTATTTCCAACCATTTCAAGGACTTGATCATGCTGCAGGACTTCGATCACTTCTACGGCGAGGAAGTAGCTAAAATCCTTCATTTCGGAGCGGCCTCTGATGATCGATAATGAGACCTGGCAGTTGCTGTTAGGACCAGAAAGAATCACGTGTGGTGTGATGTCCAGCGGTAAGTCCTTTCCATGGTGATTCTTGCGCCTCAATTCGAGGTGCTTCTTGTTAAGCGACAATGATGCGCTCTCAGGCCAAACGGTGTCTTTTGATAGCCATTCAGCGATCGAGCACTCCGTAGCGGGCTTTCGCATCTGAATACAGCGCAAGCGATACTGGAGAGTGCCGCGCCTGAATGCACGAGTTTCTACGTGACTGTTGAGGTTACGGGTATCACGAGGCACCAGGGCATACTGCACCTCGGGAATTCCGAAGTCACACTTTAAAAGAGGAGTATTCGCGGAGATCTCGGTTGGTGGTAGGGCAAACCCTCTGACTGCTTGGTAGAACCTCAGACTAGGATTGTCTGCTGCCATACCGGGAGGCGGGGCATCAGCAGCAACGAGGCGTGGACTTCGAAGATGGGCTTGATGGAGGGCTACAACTTCCGGAACTGCCGGCGCAGGAGAGTGCATGTAGTTAAGAGGAGGAATCAATCCGCGGTCGAGCCGGTGTTTTTGATTGTAAATCTGCACTTTATCAGGTGTAGTTCTTGCAGGAGCTGGAACAGTGCGCCCATCCATCCTTGATAACGGTCTTCCGACATGAGCCGTCATCTGAAAGTTATGTCCATTGTTGCCGACGCTGCTAATACTCTCATTTATGACGTGGCCTGGCTGGGGGTCGATGCTCCCAATGCTACCACTTCTCAATGAAGTAGCACGATTCGTGTTCTGAACTTGCTGATCCAGTCGAATCTGCTGCTGCGGCTGTATCATCTGCCGTTGCACGTGTTGCTGGGATGTCAGAATCTGGGATTGGTTCTGGGGCCAGAAATTCTGAGGAACTTGCTGATGATGCTGAGGGAAGGTTGGCATGTGTTGCTGTTGCAGCTGTCGAGCTATGGCTTGCTGCTGAGATAAAAGTTGCTGCTGATGCTGGAATGTAATATGCGATTGTTCGGCCGGTTGTTGCTGGAATCCAATATTCGCTGGTACTCCTCCAGCATAAATTGGTTGCACATTGTAATTTTGTTGCGTCTGCACATTGTTTCTGACGTCGGGTGCATATTGAAACCCTTGTTGAGCTGGAGATTGCATGGAAAGGCTTTGGGAAAAGGTTGTACTTGGTGTGCTCGTATGGCCCTGGTGGCTTGCAGCACTAGGAGGTCGAACTGCTACAAAAGACGGGCTAGGTGAGCCGTGGGAAACTCTTGCTGGTCCATGTTGTTGACCCGTAGGCTGCCAAGTGCCGTTTGAATCAGGGCTAGGCATGTAATGATGCCGAGCAGGTTGATTGCCGCTCGATTGTAGGGACGTGGCGACACTGCCGAGGTTGCTTTTTCCAGTCGATACTGACGTTGCTGCGCTACTAGGAAGCGAGGTAGTCGGCCCCTGCAGCAAAGGACTGCCCGCCATGCTACCCAAAGAGCGCCGTTGGTGCATATAATACAACGCCAAATACTCAGTACTAAGAGCGCTGTTTCGTTCTTGAATCTCCTTCGCTGTTGGTGGCCAAGCGGTGTTGAAGCGAGCCGCGAGTGCTAGATGCTCCCGTCGGTCCCGTCTGAAAAGATCTTCCATTCTGGTGCCCACCTCCTCGTCCCGAACTCCCAAGTTACGTCGTGTGGCTGTGAAGGCCACTGACTGTAAAGTTGGAGAGAGCAGCCCCCATCTGTCTACAAGCTCATCGACCAATGGTGGATATCCTCTTTTCTTGCATTCAATAGACAAGGGAGACCAATCAGTTGCCAGTCGCTCTAAAAAGACACCAATATCTGCCACCGCGTTGCGATAGGGCTCGGAGCTTTTGAGGAGAGTGTCTAGTGGGCTCGGAAACTTGGAGAACCAGACTCTGTGGTTGGGTGCTAGTTGGTCATTATCGCGAATCAGAAGTCCAAGTATTTTGAAGGCAGGACTCAAGACATTGCCATTAGGGAATCCAGTGATGCCCAATACTTCTTGCCGGTTGGTATCCCAAGCACAGAATATCTGGTGCAGAGCGACGTAAAATATATCCTCTTTGTTGCAGGCATCGATTAACAATTGGAAACGTGGTCGCTCTAGGCCACTGTTTAAATTTGATAGCCCACCAACTGAATCGATGTGCTTATGAATCATAGCGACTCGACCTTTAAGCGGTGGCATGACGCGCATCTGGACGCGTTGACGTTTGTATGGGTTTGCGGGAGCAGTTCCGCTCGGTCTAGCATACGACTGACCCATGGTCTGTGCTGCCTGTGGCTGGACGTCAGAAATCGCGGCAGCTGAAGTAGTATCAATTTGGCTCAGTAAGATGTCACCTGTCTCTCTGGATCCTTGCTGGTAATTTTGGTGCGGTAGAGCTTGTTGCTGAACAGATGCGGGGCTGGATATGATACCAAGTCCAGAGAGTGCAGATATCTGGGTGGATGGAACACATTGGTTTGGAATAGATTGGTTCTCTGGAGTTAGCACATGCGATGGAGAATGGACCGGATCATTTATTGGAGAGATTTCTTCTTCTTGCTCCGAGACTTGACTTTGCCCTCCTGATTGAAGGAGGACTGAGGAGCGTAACGGCGGATTCTCCAACATGTGAGTATCTCCCGATGGTGCCGTTTTTACAAACGGTATTCTCGTTCGGGCCGGCGATTGATTAAACGGCCTGCTTGATGACGAATATGGCCGGCTTGAGGCCTCATTGACTCGCGGCCCTCGAGTAGGTCTGATGTTAGCCTCGCTCATCGAGGGCTGTCGGGACTGAGCAGTATTGGCTATGGAAGGAAACCTGGTATCTCCATTCGGTATATCTCGCTCGTCATTACTAAGTGCATTCGTAGGACTTCTTGCAAGGATTGGACCCGGCACGCCACTCGGGGCAGACGACGGGGGAAGGGTGATTTCTCTGCTAAGGTGTATGTCAGTGCATGTGTGGTATGCTGGCCAAATGTTAGGGAGCTCACTTCTGTGCTAATAACGCGGAATGCTCTGCAGCTTTTGAAATAATAGGACGAGGCGTTGGGCGAACTGGACTCCCATGTCCCATCATCCATGACTTCTGCCTGGAGCCTCCCAATAGAGTTTTGAGTGCAACATTCGAGGATTCCACATCCCTTTCGGACTGTACTTCTTTGTCCGGCGGTCGGCGCATGGCTCATGCGGATGCTGAAGCTGACATTGGTGTTGATCGCATGAGGACTTGAAGTAGACATGTGCTGGTGAATGCTATACCAGGACTGGAGTGAAAGGGTATCCCCGAGTGAGGCGAGAGGGGGGGAGGAGGGGGGGGAGCAGAGGCTGTTACTGTGATTCTCTCCGCAGTTAAGAGGAAAGCCTTGGATTGCCTCGAGTTGAAAATCAGAAGAGATCCGTCTCAATGCTCAGGTTCATCTGGAAGTAAAGCTTGAACAGGGTTCGGCGTATCATGACAGATGGGGGAACGGAGAACGTATGAACAGACAAGGTGCCAAGGGCATATCATCGATTGCAACGAGGAGAAGAGAACATAGTAATTCGGCGCATGGAGCTCAGCTGTGTGTAGCTACTGTGCTCATCTCCTGGATATAGATGGGACAGCTGGATTCGCTTGATCGACATTCAAGCTCGTTGGAGATGTTGTTGTTACAGACTGACGAGGTTAGCTTGCGAACGGAATAGTGCCGAAGTCCAACATGGTTTGATGATGTTCACGGCAACCCCCGTCCCAGCCTCTTGGAAGAGCGCTATAGTGCTGGGATAATTATTGGAGCCTCGCATCGGGAACCTGGGCGTAAAAGCGGCAGGACCTTTTCGCGCAGGATATATGTGTACTTCGTCGCAGGCCGAACAAATACCACATGAAAGTATCCTTTCACCCTGGTAATCTTGCAAACAAACAAACTATGCATGTTAATTCCCCTTGTAAGTAACGCTGTCGGAGCGACGAAGTACTGTGCAGACTGGACTGCACTGACCAGTGGCCCTCTAAGCATTGGACACATCAGAAGAATTCAAGTTCCAGCTGAGAACTTGCGACTCGGCGTACATTATACCGCATGAATTGATTGACATTGGTAACAGATAAACCATTTCTCACCACGAACGGGCAATCAAGGAGACAGTCCCCTCTCCCCATGGAATGGAACTCTTCCCTCGGTCGACACTGCGCGCCGCCTTACCGTGCCGCTTTTGCTGTGATGCTGGATGGCTTGGCCGGATATGCTCTAGGGGAAAAGTCAAATCAAGTGTATCGGCCTCTATCTCTACTCTACCTTGACCTTGATCCAATCCACACCTCAAAGCTTGCATCGCATCGCCTTGCATCTCATCCACCTCCTGTTGCCTATAATCTCTTCCTGTTTCAAACCTCAATCTCATCATCCTTCTCCTTCTCCACCTTCCTCTCCTTCTACGCCCAAGACGAACACAGCGCTACAGAACCCTCCAGTCCGCCAGCCGCAACAGGCCCCGTATACCTGTTCGCGTGCTCACAGCTGAGTGGCCTCGCGGGACCCATGTAATGATTCGCGACAGCAAGACAACCACTGGCTTCAAGCAACGATATCAATCCCTCCTGAACCTCAAGGCCTAAGCCGGAGCCCCAGTTCCCTACCGCCCTCCAGGCGATTCGTCACCCAGGCCCGTTGGAACGTTGCAGATAACAGCACATCAGTACATCAGCACCTCGACATCCCGAACCTTGGTCTTGCCCTTCAGATGTTTCTCTTGTGAATGCTCTGGCCCCTGGCGGAACGTCGGGAGACGCATTGAGGAGCTATGGCGACTCGCCTGTCATCAGAGCCACAGGGTAGGCCAGAGCCTGGCCGGATTCTGATTGTAATTCGTAAGTCCATGCTGTATCTCCGATCACAATGCCTTTGGACGCCAGGACGAGCTATACGGACCACAGGGACTCGTGGGGCAAAAGTCATAAACTTATTGACGATGAAGTGGCTGACAACAATTGGAAACAGACGACTTTTCTGCCCGAAGCTCGGATGAGTTGAGCTTGTCAAAAGGCGACCGCGTAGAGTTGATCGAGCGCGACGATGACTTTGGCGATGGCTGGTATCTGGGCAGGCACTTGATGAACGGCAATAGCGGCTTGTTTCCAGCAGGTAGGAAGAACTTCTACACTCTTCGTGTGATGCTGACTGACTTTCGGAAGTTTATACAAGAATTGCTCCTCATGGCCCTCCCTCATACCCACCGACCCCCACCACAATACCTGAACCACACGCAACGATGCCTGAACCGCTGCTGCAAGAAACAGTGCCAACTCCAGCAAAGACGATTCCCGAAGACGCAACGATTGCCACGGAACCTTCGCTCTCATCTCAGCCAGGCCACAATGCTAGCGCGACCGAATTGCTCGGTACACAAAACACACCACAATTAGAACAAGCAGAAACCGCGCCACCACCACCAATCTCCACCACGGTACCGGCACAGCCAAAGACCCTCCTGATTGTCGCTCAAGCACATGGTGGTCAAGATAGTCCCGTGATGAACGAGACCTTGAGCGTCATCGACGAGCATATTACTGACATGAACTCTCCTCACCACAGCGTGGCAGCGCAAGATCGAAGGGGCACAAATGACTCGGGTAGTGAGTATAGCAGTCACTTTGAGCACCGAATGTCCTACATCAACGGTGAAGAAACAGATGAGGAAGAAGATCACCTACACACTCGACAAGAAGTTGATACTTGGACGCCCGATCAGGTCGCCGAATACCTCTTCATTTCAGGCGTAGAGTCAAAACACTGTGAAGTGTTCCGGGACCAGGAAATCACCGGAGACGTTCTCTTGGGCATGGATCAGACCTCCGTCTTCTTGAAGGAGTTCGATCTAGGAAATGTGGGGCGAAGGCTGAAGACTTGGCAGAAGATCAAGATCCTTCAGGACGAGGTCAATGATGGAAGCTCAACAAAACGAAATACCGCGACTCATGGCAGCGAGGCTGGATCGGATGATGCAGGCAAGCATAGAAGTCGCAGTATCACCTCACCAGCCATGCTCCCAAGGATTCCGAGTGTGGATGAAAGAATTGAGCTCCGTCAGAGTCCTCACCATTCTCAACAGCAGGTCCTAGGAAATGATTCTCCTCAGCCACTTACTCCAATAACCTTTCCAGTCTCACCTATGGCGAAGCAGGAATTCTCAGTGCCTGTTGGTGACAAGAGAAGACCATCTGCTGCATCTATCCGTAATATGCACCATTCTCGACAGAGCTCTTTCAATGAATACAGTACCTCGCCCATCATGAATACTTTGGTAGCAGACGGGACAACTTCCCCTCGGGTCCAAGATGGGATCCATAAAAAGCAACCATCTTTCGACAGGAATTGGACCATGGGCTCTGCTGCCACTCCATCGACTCTGGCTCGTCCGCTCTCCTCGTCAGGGCTCAGAAGTATTATACGAAGCTCAACGGATCATCTGTCTCAGGCTAATAACCCTGCGATAAATTCCGATTCCTTAGACCGAGGATATTTTTCTGGTGGTGAGGCAGAAGGCCGGCAGAGAAACGTCTTGCGAAAGAGGGGTAGCACAGCTACCGCAGCTCATTCCCGCAACTCAAGCTATGCGGAGGAGCAAAGACTCCGTAGTGCTACTGCTCATTCCAGGCACTCGAGATTTGGGAGCGTGGATTCTGTGCGAGAGTCTGCACCTCCCCCGGCTGCTCAGGAATACTACGGTTTGGCGGCTAATGGTCGTCGCCGGGCTCCTTCGGAGAACTCCCTCAACGTTACTCCTCGGTCCATGCACCCAACCGCAGGCGTACACTCTCCTACTGTCACCAATCTCGAAGGCAGCTCTTTCGGAAGCAGTCTCCAGCCGAAATCACCAGTAGCTCGGCAGGGTCGAGGTTCAGACTGGCTGCTACCCGTCAAACCCGTCTCAAAATCATTCGGCCTGAGAGCTATCTCGGATGCCGTCACTGGCCAAGAGAAGTTCCGTCTGACGTCCCCGACCGATAAAGTCACCTCCCCGATCAAGGGATCGTCAATAGATTCACCTTCGCGCACAGGATCAAGCACACCATCTGGTGGCCCGAGCCTGGATCTTGACTCGGCTGATTCCAAGAACGCAATCGCACCTTCGGCAGCGGGACCTCCCAAGAATAGCAAAAAGAAATCCAAGAAGCAGACCAGTGCATACACTCGCGGTCTCGAAAAGAAGACTCCCATGGAGCAGATGGTCGGTGCCGACTACAGCGGATGGATGAAGAAGAGAGGCCACAAGATCATGGCATCGTGGAAGCCGCGTTTGTTTGTGCTGAAGGGGCGCCGCCTATCATACTACTACTCGGAAGATGACAAGGAGGAGAAAGGTCTGATCGATATTTCCGGCCATCGTATCATGCCCACCCATGGCGAACGCTTGACCGGATTATCTGCAACCTTCGCTGGAGCTGCAAACAGTCCCACTAGCCCTGTTGGATCGCAAGCTGTCACTATGGCCGAGGTAGCGGCAGCATCGGAGCCCGAGTCAACGTTGGGCAAGGACGGTGACGATTCAATCTTTATATTCAAACTGGTTCCTCCTCGAATTGGCACTGCTAGAGCAGTCAACTTCACCAAACCTGCTATACACTACTTCGCCTTACCCAACGTCAAGGCAGGACGTCTTTGGATGGCAGCACTTATGAAGGCGACCATCAACCGGGATGACTCGAAGCCTATCGTGACCACTTACCAACAGCAAACCATCTCCCTCTCCAAGGCCCAAGCGATGCGCCATCGTCCACCTGCGCTCATGAATCTTGAGGAAGATGTTGACGAGGAAGATTTGCAGAGCTCCACGAGTGACAAAGACGGTCTCAACATCCAGGGTGTTATCTTCGATCGCGATTCTCAAGAAGGCGACAGCGGTGTTTCGGGAGTTTCGAAATTTAATGCTCTCTTGCCTGGAAGTGCCAAAGCTACTGGCACGTTCCTTGAGATCGATAATGCGGATCATAATGGGCCACGAACAGCGTGACGCGATCAGTCTAGCGGAATCACTCGGAGGTCTGCTGGTATTCGACGGCTTATCGTAGGACTAGTTTCTCCTGGAGGCCTCTCCGTGTGGGTACTTCGGTATGCACAAGCATGCACATTCCCCTTCTCTATGTAATGTTTTTGAGTAATATGGGCCGGCTGGCGGCAGATTCAATTGCGATGATACCCTTGCACATGGACCTGCTAGGACTGGCAGGGATACGGCTCCAAGGTGAGGGCGATGGCGGGCTGGGCTGGGAGTACATGGGTCACAAGTGGGATGGGAATTCTATGTGATGGGACGACGGATGATAGAACGATGAGACGAAGGTACGAGATGAGAAGAAATCACAGGCTTTCCTAGCGACATACTTCACACTACTGTCCACCTTTTGTAGCATACAAGAATAAAAGCAATACTACCACTACTACTACTACCATCACCACCACTACCACCACCACCTGCATTGCTTCTCCGCATCTCCTTCCATCCAGACCAAGTGGTCGCTGGCTGGGGTTGCTGTCGGACGTACGATGAGTGCGGGACTATCACGGGTATTCGGCTCATCGATTCCAATGATCTTTCGGAGCATATAGAAGTTCCAAGTCTGGCGGCATCTGGTCATGACTTGCGCTTTGCTGTATCCACCATACGACTTCTTTCTCTCCCTCTTTTCTCCCTCATACACATAAACTCCCTCTCTCACTCAACTCCCGAAGCCCCATTGCCAAGCTGATCGGGTCCAGTCGCGAGATATATCTCCCGGCTGTATTACTTACTTCGTACCTTTCCTGTACTGTATCTCGTAAGCCCCTCCGCCAAGGAGCCATTCCCACACTAAATCCCTCCTCGCATAAGATCAACGTCATGTTTGCCAAAAGGCAGTCAAAATACACCAAATAGCGCGCGCTGTGCTTGAGATGTGTGACCATGCATGGCCCGCTTGGTGGCACTTGTTTTTCGTTACTTCTAGTGCGATAAGTATCGAGGAAGGATGGGCGCTTGCCCGGATTCGGGAAGGGGTTTGAACCGGTTTGTAATAGGATATCTATACCTACCTATTGACGGGCACTACTGGTGGGATTACGATATTCCATTGCTTTTTTCTCTCTTTTTTTCTTTTCTCTCTCCCTCTCTCTCTATCTCTCTTTTTTTGGTCCAGTCTCAGCTTTTTTGCACGCTATCACTTGACCAGACTTCCTTCCACTCCGGAAAAGGGTTCGAGCCAGGCCCAGCTGGCTTTTATACCTGTCAGATACGCCGGGACAGTGTGCAACCCTACGCCAACTGAGTATTGTTCTACAGCTGTTGACTTGTACTTACCACCTCATGCTACCTTAGCGAGCAGCGACATCTATCTTCTATTTGATACTCATCCCACCCCAACCAAGCATCGAGCTCTCTCGTCTCTGTTAAAGTGCTGAACCAAACCACATAGTGACCTTGCCCTGCGACCTGGATAAATACCAACCACCAGTCAGGAAGCCAATAGCAGCCACGGCCATAGCAACATGCCGTTTGACCTCTTCTGATTTACCTAGATATCCTCTCCCACCAAGCAACAGCGTTTGGCCCAAGCAGCTCCAGTATTCCACACAGACAGACACCTATCGTCTCATCGCCACAGCACGCGTGACATAACTCACGTGGAATACACGCACTTCGACCGGCCGGAATGAAATTCCTCGGTTTCACCTTTCTGGAGAAGGACTCCGTGGACGACTACCAGGGTGTCCTTGTCCCTCTTGCGCAGGCGAACCGCCATCATACTGTGGTGGCGGAGTATGCTCGTCGGCGCTCAGCGGAGGGGCGGATTTCCAATCCTGCGAATGGGCTGAAGAAGGAGGGTGAGGGCAGTGATGGGTATGGTGAGGATAAAGTGTTGCGCACGTCTAAGTGAGTATAACCCTGAAAGATTCGATTGCGCAAACATGGGATGCGAGGAGACGAGAACATTCATGAATATGGGGCGAGAGAATAGAAGCAGATGCTTTGCCACCTTATCCTTTCACAGTCCTGGGACGTAGAAGCATTTTTATACTAATTAGTTGAACAGTGCTGAGTACAGCCCGTATACGATTGAGGGCTTGAGAGCGGAGGTCAACGAGGAGTTGGCTGCGGGGGGGCATGATACTGCTTATGATTGCGAGTTTTTTGCCACAGGATTCGCTATTGGTAGAGGAGGAAGGAAGCTAACGGTTGTTTAGTGAAGAGTAAGATTATCAACAAGGCGATCCAGGACATTGGGATGGGCAGGTATAACTGGGAGCTTTTCTTGCTATGTGGATTTGGCTGGTATGCTGATAAGTAAGTTCTGCTTCGAACAGTACTTGAGGTTGCGCGACTGCTAGACTTGAGTCTGATGATTTGTAGCCTCTGGCTCCAGGGTGTGGCTCTAACCCTGCCATCTCTGCAAGCCGAGTTCAATGTATCGGAGACGAAGGTCAGATACACGACTATGTCTCTCTTTATTGGTCTCTGTCTCGGTGCCAGTTTCTGGGGTATCGGATCAGATATCATGGGCCGACGGATTGCATTCAATATGACGCTCTTCCTTGCGGGGGTGTTCGGTATTGCTGCCGGCGCAGCTCCCAGTTGGATTGGAGCCTGCGGATTGTTTGCGGCCCTTGGAGTTGGTGTTGGAGGCAACCTCCCCGTGGACGGTGCTTTGTTCTTGGAATTTCTTCCCAATGCCTCGGGAGGCCTCCTTACACTGCTATCTATCTGGTGGCCTGTGGGCCAACTAGCCGCTTCTTTGATCGGCTGGGGATTCTTGGGAGGTAAGTACGCCGAAGATGAGGGATGGAGATACTTTGTATATACGATGGGCGCCATGACCTTCCTCATGTTCTCGTCACGGTTCGCCCTCTTCCATCTCTACGAATCTCCCAAGTTCTTGCTTTCCCGAGGCCGACAGGGAGAAGCAGTTGCTGTAGTCCATGGCATGGCAAAGAAGAATAAGACAACCACGTGGCTCACCGAAGAGATCCTTAACGAGATCGGAGGCGATCCTGCTGCTTGCGACGATCAAACCCTGACCACCAAGGAGATTATCCGACGGAAGTTATCGTCCTTTTCCACGGATCGAATCAGACCTCTTTTCGCGAACAAGAAGCTGGGAATTACCACCGGACTGGTCTGGTTCTGCTGGCTCTCCATCGGGATGGGCTATCCATTATTCAATGCTTTCCTCCCACAATATCTGGCTCGAGGTACGAATTCCAGTGGCGCAACTATCAGTGTGAACGAAACCTACAGGAATTATGCTATCACATCCGTCGTTGGGGTTCCTGGCTCAGTTATCGCTTGCTATACGGTGGATATCAAATACATCGGACGAAAAGGGACCATGGCCATTTCTACGATGCTCTCAGGGGTCTTCTTGTTCTTGTTTACCTTGAAGTCTGATGCGGATTATCAACTTATTTTCTCATCTCTGGAAGCCTTCTTCCAGAATATTATGTATGGTACGTAGCCGAATCCCTCTTATACCTGGCCAACGCCACGACTCTGAGGGAAAGTGCTAATATTACATAGGAGTGCTGTATGCTTACACCCCGGAGGTCTTCCCTGCTCCAAATAGAGGGACAGGCACGGGAATTGCAAGCATGCTGAACCGTATCGCTGGTCTCTGCGCCCCTATCATCGCAGCCAACATCCCGAATGCCGATCCAAGCGCACCGGTTTTTGTCAGTGGGGGACTGTTCCTGGCCGCCTTCGTTGCCATGATACTCCTGCCCATTGAAACGAGGGGGAAGCAGATGCTATAGACGGTCGAGCATCTGCTGTGAGGAGGCTGTGTAGAAGATGATGAGAGCTCAAAAGTCGGTTAAAGTTTTGGATACCCTCCATGCCCGTTAAGAAGTGTGGCTGTATGTATGGTTTGGAAACCATATTCAAGTAAAGTTAGTGATACAAATTTTGGTCTGCCATCTTCTCTCCAGCTGCTGCAACATGAGGCTTAGCAGGATCAGCCTTGGACAGCTGAAGGCTTGAGGAGAAGGCGATCTATTTTGTTTGAAAATCAAAATCTAATATCGAAGTGAGGCTCGGCATATTTTGAATACCAAGGATTCGGTAGGAAGTGGTGTCACGAAAATATGGCGCAACGTGATGCCTCTGGGAGGTTGGGGTCGAGCTGTGTATGCTGCAGGGATCCAAGCCGGCACTCGCCGAGTTGCAGGCATGACGTGCCTTCAAGACTGATAATTCACCACCTCATTCTTTGATCTCTGCAACACCACGTATTCCTGATTCAATCACCGTCGACCGTCGTGCCTAATGAAGCCAGTGTCACTTCCTGGTCTTGTCTGTTCTGCGCCGGGGAGCTTGCGCATCCTAGTCCAGGCATAGCTTCTGAACGACGCTGAGTTGCAAAGCCCCAGTCAGAAATCGAGAGAACATCCGACCATACCGAACCTTGAAAGATATCCCAGCCGCAGGAATCTCTCAATAGATGCTCGGCGCCATCTATCACCTCTCAAACACGTCGTCCCGCCACGCAAGATGTCAGTTCGCATCCAACTCGACGATCCGTATGGCTTCTACACCAACCTGGACTTCATCAGCGGGAAGATAATACTCAGTCTCACCAGCGACGAGAGTGTATCTGCCGTGATTGTCAAAGTGGAAGGGGAGAGCAGAACGGCGCTGTTGCGCCCCATGAATGTGCCGAATCCGCAGCTGTACGCGCAACGGAATCGGAGGGAGGCCATTGCGACGGAGAACCATAAAATACTGTACAAAGTCCTCCAGATATTTCCCACTACGGCGCAGGGATTTGGCACGTCTCAGGCGTACACGTTGAGATCTGGTCAGCACGTCTACCCGTTCCGGATCAAGATCCCCTTCAACAATGGCTGTGCGGATCCGCAGCAGATTGGGCCTGGGCTGGGAGGGTTCGGACTGGGAGGTCTGCAACAGATGCAGTACAGACACGTTAAGAGCACGCTGCCGCCCTCTCTGACTGGATTTCCCGGAGAGGCAGAAATCAGATACTACGTCAAGGTCACGGTTCAGCGGCCATCTCTGTTCAAGGAGAACAGGAGATCGGCCATTGGGTTCCGGTTCATGCCCATCGAGCCTCCAAGGCCGCCGAAGACTGCGAACGAGAGCTTTGCGAGACGGCCGTTTCAGTTTACTGCGGACTTGGGGGCATATCCGAAGAAAACATCGATGTTTACGAAGAAAGCGACGCCGTTATCTGATACGCCTCCCCAGGGAGAAGTGGATGCTAGATTACCTTCTCCAGCGATATTGACGTGTAATGAACCGTTGCCTTTGCGTCTTATTGTGCGGAAGCTGAACGAGAGCCCGGAACAGGTCTTCTTGGTCTCGTTACAGGTCCAGCTGTTTGGGCAGACGGAGGTCAGGGCACAGGATGTCGCGAGGACGGAGACGAGTACGTGGGTCCTGATCAGCTTGTCAGGTTTGTCGGTGCCGGTTGGCAAGCCGACGGATGCTGTGAGGACAGAGACGGTGATTGATAGCAGCCCGTGGGAGAGGGTACCGCTGCCCAACACCGTTGCGCCTTCATTTGGCACGTGCAACTTGGCGAGGAACTATGAGTTGGAAGTGAGAGTTGGCCTGGGGTATGGGGTGCCAGGGGAGATCCACGTAAGTTTCTTCTGTCCTCCGTGTCGATGTTGTATTGAAGTTTGGGAGACGTGTGGCTGTGAGCTTACATATACAGCCACAAACCGTGATCCTACCTCTCCGTTTCCAGGTCGAGATCTTCTCCGGTATCCATCCGCCCGCCGCGCTCCTCGATGCCATAGCCTCTCAACCGGTCTCATCCTCAGCTCGCCCAGCTGTCCCGGCCCGACCTCAAGACCCCGCCTACCCGTCTCAAGTCGGGACTCCAGGCGCACCAGCTATCGACGATGTGCCGCCCAGTTACGAAGACGCCATGGCTGAAAATTTGACTCCAGCCGTGGGTCCCAGAAGAGAGTATAGCGGCGTGACTGATGTCAATGCACCGCCTATGGATGAGAAGGGTGCTGCTCCAAAATATCCGACCACGCAGGGGAATCCGGGACCGGGGCCTGAAAGCCAGGGTGATCGGGGTCCAGTGAGTAGAATTGTATGATTACCGATATGGATATGAGAAAGCATGATAGATTTCCGGGATTATGGGGGCTGATAATGCATGGCAAGGGACGACGACAGAAGATCGTTGGGTGCTGCATTTCTCATTGAATCGTTTCTGCTAAGAGGACATGTTTTCTGATTTGCTTTTTCCCATGCACTTTCTCCTTTTTTCCCTGAAGCTTGAGTACAATTCCCGTTGGTAGTAGGATACAGGCGAGCAGGTGGTCCGGCCAACTTACAGTCAGTCCTACCTGTTCTATATACCCACCGCATCTCTCTCATACCTCGGCTCCACCCTCCCTCTGCGTCCTCTCTGGAGCAGAACTAAGCTCATGACCGGACTGCGGCTGCAAGTACATATACTGGACCTCCCCCTCCCTCTCCTCAGCTCCATGATGCCCGCCCATCGACACAGCCACCCCAGCCACAAGAACGGTGTAATGAGCACCGACACCACATTACACCACTCAGGTTCCTTTGTTGAATAGCATATCGAAGAAGAGGTCGGCGCAGAGGGTTACCAGCCGAGGAGTCAGACGAACACTCCGTCGGGGATCGCGAGGAGGGCGAGGAAGTTTTTGCCGAGGAGGAAAGAGGTGCCGGCGGCGGGAACGTGTGGAAGGGGGTTAATGCAGCAGGCCACTGGTGATGAGTTGGTGTGGGGATATGGTTTACAGTGGTGTGGTGTTAGGTTGGTATGAAGTGAGGTCCCGGGGGAGCAGGGGCACTGTTTGGAATGGGCGTTCAATCGGGTCGGGAATTCTTGGGGAGCATCTTTGTGCGTCGTGGGTTTCGAAACAAAGCAAAGCATAAGCTTTGACCGAGCTTTGGAGGAACTCCAGCGTCAAGAGAATGTCTCTGCGCAGCCTTGCACTCCTTCGTCTCACCACAGCGGCCAGGTGTAAACCGTTCAAGAACACAGCGCGCTGCCGCTATACCGAAACTGTGTAGGATAACTGGTATTTGACGCCCGACGCAAGCACTACCCCAAACCGGAGTCTCAAGTGCAGAGATCGAGACTGGGATTCCATCCCAGCAACGGCTTTCCGGCTGGGCTCTTCATCCTCTGGGGCTGTTTGCAGCTCTGTTTTCATATCCGGATAATCACAGTAACGACCACGCCCACCCGCAGCCTCACCAAGTCCGAGGAGAGAGAGAGAGAAAACGATCCTCGCCCTCCTCTTGCTGGTAACGTTCTTCTCCGCGTGCTTCGTCGCCAGCCTAGTCCTTAGCATCATCGGTCTCCCGTTCCCTACCCTTCGTCCTACTCTGCATACTCTGGCTCTCCGTCGCACTCGTCGAACTCATCGTCCTGGGCAAGGTCCTCTCTGCATTCTGGCGTATGGTCAGCTCTGAGCTCTTGGTTGGTGGCTGGCTCGGTGCCGGTGGACACTGAGTCGGTGTTGGCGCCGGCGGTGTTGAAGGTTGATGCCGAGGAGGGGGATGGTGGTCCTCGGGCTGGGGGGTAAGGATAGGAGGACGCCGAGAGAGGGAAGGGCTGGGAAGGGTTCTTCCTTGTGACGGATGAGGGATGAGGGAATATAGGTTTGGGGTTGGGTCCTGATGGCAAACTCAACTTTTGAAGATTTTTCGCTAAAGCTAATGCTATCGAGGATCTGCGGGCAAATGCTGAATGGAGCTCTTAGGAAGACCCGCGAGCATTGAAGTAAAGAGAATATCCCGAGACCCACGAATCTCGGGCTTTACCTGGGTGCTGTTTCACTTGCTCAAGACAATGAGCTGACATCACTCTACTAGCGATATGCGAGTTTCGAACCACCCAAGCTACACTGGGTATGCACAAGGCTCTGTGGCCATGTCTATTCGAACAAGACTCTGGAAGGTAAATTTGGAAACGATGTGATGAAGCTTCGTGGGCTACAAAGGCTGGCACTTTGATGAAAGCTGGCCTCCAACTGTAAACTGCTCTAAAGGCAGTACGGCCTGGGGACGAGACCAGTATCAATAACGTGCTAGGTGATAGACGCTCTCTACTGAGTAGGGATGAGCCCTCTCTAGTGAGAGTTTCATTTTTAGCGGAGGTTGACGACAACGAGGGCGGGGTGTGTCCTCGATGTTGTTCGCAGGAGGAGAGGGTCGCTTCCGAGACGTGGGAATTGAGAGAAAGGGCTGCGCGGTGGTCTCTCCCTCGGCTGTGGCTCATCGTGAATAAGAGGGCGTGAGGTTGGCTGGGAAGCGAGTCAGACGTAGGCGCTGGGCTGGACTTGCGATGTGAGGAATTCGGATTGGGACAAGCCGTTGTGATGTTATTCGGCTGTTGTTTTTGTTAGTCTACGGACTGATATCCTGCGTTGGCGCAGACATCAGGGGGGCTGGGAACGGATCCGCTACCGTCTGTTGCCACGGATGCAGACAAATGCGGGTTCCTGAAATTTATGTTTGGGAGATCACACGCTGCACAAACAATCTGTCCCTGGATGAGAGGTGCACGTCTCATCTTATTCTCTCCTTGCTCCAGGAATGAAGTGCTGGTTAAGCACAGTCACTCAACTCGTGACTACCCCCCAGCTTGCCCATGCTCCGAGATGAAATTTCCAGCCGAGCGTCTGCGACAAAACAAACGTCCAAGCCTTCCGGTACTATCGCCGGCCCGAGAGTGAGGAACCTAGCATGATTAGTCTTGATTGTGAAGTTGATAACGAGGCCCCTACTCTCCAGACGTGCCATCACACCACCTCTTCCCGCGATCAAGAGATCTTTCTGACAACCCTCGTGTTCGGCCGCGTTGCAAAGATGACGGCAGGTGGCGAGTACAGCAATCCATTGACCATCCTGTCCCTGACATCTCTGCACCTCTGGTAATCCGACCAGGCCGCGAGGGGATACGCCAGGACAGAGATGGCCATGCCGCCGAGTCGCGGAAGCCCCCGCGCGAAGATGTACAGCAGCTGGACGAGGCCACAGAGGCCGAACCAGGCCAAGGCGAGCTGCTGCGCGGCTTCGACCCGGAGGCTGCTGTTGCGCAGGTCGTCGTGGAGCCACTTGCAAGAGACCCAGGCGATCTCTACCGTGATGGCGATCTCGAGCACGAGCCGCCAGCGACTGGAGATGACGATGGGCCCGGTGTCTTCCATGCTTGCCGATGTATCTGCGACGAGGCTAGAGGTCGGAGTTTCGCGTTGCCAGGGAAGATCTAGGGGTCCTAGGGTATTTGATTTGAAATGGCAGGTGCTTGGCTTTATCTGTTTTCTTGCTCTGCGTTCGGCTGGCTGGCTTCGTCGAACAATGAACACTTGCGCAAGCGAGTTTGCTGAACCTCAATTGCTTTCGGAGTCTGATTGTGGACGAGGCGTCAAGTGATGCGAACGTCACTGTATACTGGACCCTGGAATCGATGAGACGATCGACGGAAGGTCAAGTAAGGCTGGCAGGATGTTGCGTATTAGAAAATGTGATGAAAACAGGGCGATAGGCTCGAATCTTGCAGTTCTAGGGGCCAGCTGAAAAGATGGATCTCGAGAATTCGGTAGTCAGCACGTAACCTGAACCCCGCTCGGGATTTTAGATGCCAGTGATTCTCAAGGACGATGACGCTCTGATCCCCTTCATTTTAAGACTGCGCTCAATTCCGGTTCCACGAGCCCTGCGCGCAAACTTGTTTCCGTCGCGGTGGATACAGATGCGTAGAATGTAGTCTGACACAAACCTGGACAAAGGATCTGGTGGGACAATATTCCGCCGGATCTGGACCACGACGTCCAAGGCCACATTTGGAAGAAGTTCGGAGGCGGTTCAGTCAGCAATGCTGTGCTCCCGCTCCCGGCAAAGCATGCGTTTCATGGTGTCCTGCTTCCTCGATGTTTGGTCTTCCGAGTCGGGTCGGGTGTTTATGTTCGCGTAATATAAGCGAGATGCGAGACGCGTCGCGAGGTAACAACGAAACTCACTGATCGATCCCCAGATTGCGCCGCGTCTTCCATCGGTCCTGCGTACAGCCGACCAGCCGATGCTGATATCCTCGTCTCTGGTCTCCTCGGGAGGTGGCGCAGGCTTTTATCCAAGGCAGACGACTGGCCACCGTGTGCTCCTGCCCACCCCATATCGATTTGCTTTTGCGAGGACTTTGATCTTGGCTTGGCGAGCTCGAACTACCAGAGGACTGCCCTCGCAGGACGGAGCTGTTTGCAACATACATGTACCGGCACGTGTCAATTGGCCTGAGGATGCGTCTGTTGCCAGGTTGCCTAGGAAATGATTTCAGTAAATAGGTCGTATCCTGCTTGTGGAAGTGACTGCGCATCTTGACAATCAGAGATAGACCATATTACAGACTCCGTCACCGGCCCAGGACCCTTTGAATATCTCTCATCTTGACTGCAGTCACGAGATCCTGTCCTCGAGTGAGCCGCATAACCGGATATAGCTCAAGATCCCTTGCGAAATCCGAACATCTTCGTCGCGGATATTCCTTCCTAGCTGCTCCGGTGCGGAAGACCCGCTTTGGAGACTGTGAAATACCTCTATCGCATCCTTGCTGAGACAGACTGATCGAGGGAGACGCGCAGTCCCGTGGGCATCACCGCGCATCCACGCCAGACTATTGGTGGTAGAGAGACAAGACCCTGGGGACAAGGTGCCTCGTTACGATCCCTGGTGCTGGTTTCCGTGCCCTCTGTGTTTTTGAAGCCGGGACTTGACATTCTACTGGCCCTCGGATGACACAGATGACAGCTCACCCCTGAGATTAACCAAACTCAGAACGTGTCTAGTCTCGCTAATGAGCCCGGTACCAAACAAACCCTTCTGATGCGCCCCGCACTCGAAGCAAAGTGAGGGATGGACCCACGGTATCTGAGGTATGCGGAGACTTGAATAGTATGTTATAGCAGATAGATCAGACGCGACATATCACCCACAGACACCAAGGTAGTCCTGCCTGTACCTTGTGCTTCTCAGTGGACAGTCACCCACAGACACCAAGGTAGTCCTGCCTGTACCTTGTGCTTCTCAGTGGACAGTCACCCACCAAGCCCCTCTATCAAAAGCATGCATACGGCCAGCGGAGAGAGCTGCTTTGTCTACTCAAGAGAAGCGCACAACAAGGCAGTCAGGCGTGTGGATGGTGCATACATATGCTACCAGGTTGGACTGATCCGAAGGGGAAACTTCTACATTATCTGGTTCTGGTATATACTCATGGCTTCCCTGATATTTCCTCCCTCGATATCTTTGCCGACCTGCCCTGGATGTGTGAGGAAATCAACCCACGCTTGACGAAAGATCCGGACAACAGAAGATGAGATGCACCTCATCGCAGACCGCAAGCTATGCTGTGCAGGGCAGCACGTGAGGATGCGAGCCAGAATAATGAGGTTCAATTGCGGCAGAGCGCTATCGAAGTCTCAAGCCTGAGGCCTTCAAGAATAGAGCAAGTCGCAATCACGAAAGAGGCATTGCCATCTCCGGAAGATCAATCGGCAAAAGGCCAACATGCAAGCTCTGAGCAGAGCTCTCGTCCCAGTGCGATTCTGCAATCTCCATCTCCCACCGGTCGATTCACCATGGCCGAAAGCTGGTGTCTGGTCACTAATGCCCCCTAAGATGGAAACCAAACGGGCCAGGCTAATTAACCTCGGGATCGCGTTTTGAAATTAGGTTCTGGATTTGAACGGTGTCAACATTGGCCGTATTCTCTCCAGATGTCGGGCAGCTTTACATGCCAACATCGTCAACGCAGACAGACGATTCATCTGTAATGCGCCTCCACGCGACCCGCGACATGCGGTCCCAGATACCTTGGTCGCTCCGCCATCGACCGCGAGCCAGCTACATCGCCATCTTGGTATTCTGCGTGTTTTACTACTCCTTCTCCTCTGGCGACAGCAGCCCATTCTACGCGCGTCGAAGCCCCTACAAGATCCAAGCGGAGTTTTCGCGCGAGCCAGCGGCCGGGAGAGCGCTGCGACTGCAGCGGAGGGGGCAGGTCGAGGACGCCTTCAAGCATGCCTGGAAGGGCTACCGGGAATACGCCTGGCTGCACGACGAGCTCATGCCCGTCTCTGGAGGGAAGAAGGACCCTTTCGTCGGCTGGGCTGCGACGCTGGTAGATTCCCTCGACGCTTTACACATCATGGGTTGGAAGGAGGAGTTCGCGGAGGCCCTCGTCGCGCTCGAGCAGATCGATTTCTCGAAACCCAATTCCGATAAGGTGCCCGTCTTCGAGGTCACAATCCGCTATCTGGGGGGCCTGTTGGGGGCTTGGGATATCAGCGGGCACAGGCATCCGATTCTGCTGCAGAAAGCCCGGCAGCTGGGGGATTTTCTTTGCCAGGCCTTCAAGTAGGTGCTCCGAGTCTCTTTTCTTCTTCTTCTTCTTCTCCTCCTCCTCTTTGCCTCTTTTACTTCGAGGCTGCCGCCAGATGCGGCGGCGATATTGAGTGCTCGAGATATGTTTGGGTTGCGGGCCTATCGTGTACCTGGTCTGCGGTCTGAACAGATGATGCTAACGCCGCGGCCTCACGCAGCACCGATAATGGCTTGCCAGTGCCGTACTACCTCTGGAAAGAATCTACTTCTGCGAAGCTGCCTGGCCAGGACCAAGTCGTACTTGCACAGCTTGCAAGTTTAAGTATGGAATTTGTTCGATTGAGTCAAGTTACAGGGGATCCGAAATACGCTGCCAATATCCAGCTCGTTACCAACGAACTTGCCAACACGCAGAACTCAACAGGCCTGCCTGGAATGTGGCCCCTGACAGCCAATTGCTCCGGAGACGGTTTGTCGTTCCAAGACAATACATTCTCGCTAGGCGCCTTGGGAGGTGAGCTTCGTCGTGTGCTCAGCCGATTTCTGATGTTAACTAATCCTGACAGACTCGGCATTCGAGTATCTCCCAAAAACGCACCTGCTCAATTACCGCGTTTCCAATCAGTATATTGAGATGTACCGCAATGCTTTTGCTGCGTTTAGCAGAAGACTCTTCTTCCGACCACTTGTACCGGGAAATCCTGATATTCTCATGACTGGCGTCATTGACATGTCCAGTGAATCACCCCACGTGCACGGCCAATTCCAACACCTTGCGTGCTTTGTCGGCGGCATGGTAGCTCTAGGGTCTAGAATCAGCAATTCCAAAGAGGATCTTGAGACCGCGGGGAAGCTAACGGATGGTTGTGTCTGGGGCTACAACAACACCCCTTCGGGAATCATGCCTGATTTCTCTCAAATCGAGCCATGCCCACCGGAGGGGGCGTGTGTCTGGGCCGGCGAAGGCAGCGGTTACAAGAAGGTTGATGACCCGTCCTATCAACTGCGTCCCGAGGCCATCGAATCCGTCTTCGTCATGTACCGTCTCACAGCGGACCCGTCATGGTTGGAAACGGGCTGGAAGATGTTCGAAGCGATTGAAAAGCACACGAGGACAGGCATAGCGCACGCCCGTCTGGTTAACGTGATGGAAGCCAGCCCGGAACACGCAGATTCCATGGAGAGTTTCTGGCTCGGCGAGACGCTAAAGTACTTTTACCTGCTGTACAGCGAGCCTGAGCTGGTCAGTCTCGACGAATTTGTTTTCAATACCGAGGCGCATCCACTCCGCTGGAGAAGTTGAGGGTGGACTCGCGCTGGATGCTTGAGCTGGCCCAGTTTCCTCCAGTCTTTGGCGCCGCTGATGGACAGGCTCCGTTGTAAATTATACTGCGATTTTTGCTTTTTCGGTTGGGGGGGGGTGCAGAACTGCCCTCGATAAGTGAGCGGAAATACATGACATGACTGCATTCCCAACGCGGATTTCCAAGTGTGTGATGCAGAGAAGGGCAAATTGCCCGGGGCGTCTCCAGCATGCCACCCAGGCATACCGTCTTGCCGAGCAGGGCGGGCCAGCGAAGGTCGTGAGAAAGACAGATCTTGATGGGATCCGAGTTGCAGATTCTGGGTTTTCATGGTGTAGCGAGGAGTTGTACTGCGAACAGTGCTCGGAGCTGTGTAAAAAGTAAAGGCACAAACAGCTAGTGCGGGCTGGGATCACAATCACGTAAGCAAGCGCCCAGCCACTCTATTTTAAACAAGCCTCGATACTTTTCCATTGTTGCCAAAGCCATGCTATGTCGCCTTCTTGATCAACCCTAGTGCGTGAGCAATCCCAACTCGCAGCTACTCGTGCGCTTTATTCTCGGCCGATCCATTGTATGGAGGCTTTCTGTGGGCATTCCCTCTGGTCCCTTACCTGACCTGACCTGAGCTGACAGATCGACGGGCGGACGACGGCGGACGACGGCGGCCCCCTCGCGTCGTCGGCGTGCAGGTCCAGCAGCCAAGACGTGGGAATAAGCTCGTCTCGTCACATCCCCACAAAGCTTGCCCCCGGCATCTGCACTCTTTCGATTTATACGACTCTGGCATCCACCCGCCTTCCTGATCCCTTTCCTCTGGCATTCTCTCTCGCTACGCCCTGCGCAATAAGAGATCGGAGAGGAGGCGGCTGTGTCGACGGTCCCTTTGGCCTTCCCATTTCCCAGATGCCTTTCGCTCGGCTCTCTGATCAGCGCGTGTTGAGTTCCGAGCTTTTCCTCTCTACACTTCTGCCAGATCGTTGCAGAGGTCGGCCCGATATTCCGTGAATACTCCGTCCTGTATAGAACTGGCGGGTGGCGGATGGCAGGCCATGCATGGCAAGTTGCTGTCTAGCGCGTCCGTAGTATCATGTCATATCAGGCTTGCGACCGATGCAGTGGCAGCTCTGATCGCTTCCTCTGATTGCCCTCCTGGTAGGCAGCTCCCGTCATCTTGAGGCTAGCCTGGGACGACGCTACTCGCCTCGCATGTGGCTGGTTCGGCGCACAATACACTACGGTCGGTACTATGACCACGGTATCTATCATTCTCATGCTAGACTTCTAGTCTACCTCGGCTAGTCATGGACGGGTGAGCCGTCAGGATGTCGTGATAGTTGGCGCTCCTGTCGACATGTTGGAGGTGTGGTTGTGACGTCCCAGCAGGTCGGCCAGGTCCGATGATATGAACCGTATGCGTGTGTGTCTCGTACACTGCCGGTCGGGTACAGGGACCGAGGATGCTATAATTCACGACTCTCATGTCATCGATCATCCGAAACCTGTCCATCAGTCCCTGCCTTTGGTGTCGGGTCACGTCAGGGCAGGCCGAGGCAATAGCACACGGGGTGGAGGGAAGACTACAATACACAAAGTACAGCAGCTACGGTCTGTATACGGACCCAACGCAAATGAACAAACTTCCGTTCGTTCATGGAGAGGGCCCGGTTCCCTGACGATTGAACCGAGTTCGAAGAGGCAGGACAATTGTTCGGTTTGGCCATATCTTATCCAGAACTACGGGCGGCCTTGACCATGGACTAACTGATCATCGACGTCGGTTGGGGCGAAGTCGAAGCTACGTACGGTAGGTTAGTATAGATACAGATAGCTACCTGCCTACCTTATGGATTTACGGAGATGGTTAGCTACCTGTTGACGGCAAATTATCACCTACCTATGTTTAGATAGACTGCTATCCAAGTACCTATGATAGGAAGGTGGGCTTCGTGAAGCTTTGCTGCGTCGCCTCTATATTGCCCGACACCATCCCCTCCCCCCTCCCAAGAATCGCTTGTACCATGTTCCAAGACCACCTCGGAGCGTGATTTAACTCCCAGCACCATGGGTACGCTGCATTGGCTTCTCACAACTTACCGACGGAAATAAGTCTCAGTGCTAACATCTGCCAGCGGAACGCAGGACTGCGAATGGCCAGTATACCATTGGCGAAGATAATAGCCTGGCTATCGATCAGCCAGGAACCATCGCGCACGACGACTCCAGACGCCTGTCAGTCGTCGAGGATGCCTACGATGGCAAACCCACCACCGAGGAGCTTGGCTCTCTGAGACGGGTACCAGGAGAGATTCCTATAGCGGCCTACGGTCTCTGCTTCGCCGAGTTTTGCGAACGCGGCTCATACTATTCTTCCATAAGTGTCATTTCCAATTTTGTCAACCGAAAGCTCCCAGCAAACGGCAATGGATACGGAGCTCCACCCAAGGTCAGTACTCTTCGTCATCGTCCTCGAGAAGTCGGATTCTAGCCTGGATAGTGCTTTGGAAATCGCTGACCCGCGTCCAAGGGTTCACAATCAACTGCTGGTGCCCTAGGACTCGGGACGGTGAAAGCCAGTGCTGTTAATCAGTCTTTCAAGATGCTTGTGTACTGTCTACCCGTGCTTTTTGGTTACATCGCAGACACCTATACCGGCCGATTCAAACTCATCTGCTATGGCGTCGTTGTTTTTGGTGTAGCTCACGCCCTTATGATCGCATCCGGAGCGCCCTCACTCCTCCGAGAGGGCCACGCCGCTGCCCCGTACCTTATCTCGCTGTATATCCTTGCCGTTGGTGCTGGTACGTACTCCGGGCTCGTGATCGATGCAGCACATGAGGCGTGTCGAGACGAGTCGATTGTCAAAGCTGACTAGTCTCGTAGCCATGTTCAAGCCGTGTGTCTCTCCTACGCTTCTCGATCAAATCCCAGATACGAAGCCTGTTGTCAAGACCCTGAGAGACGGCGAGAGGGTCATCATCGACCCCGAGTCCACGACAGAGCGGGTCGTTTTATGGTTCTACCTCTTGATCAACGTGGGTGGCTTCCTGGGAGTGCCTGCCTCGTATCTCGCTAAATACGTGGGGTGGATGGCCACGTTCTCTCTGCCTATGGCAATCTACCTGCCACTCCCGTTCGTTCTTTGGTTCCTCCACAAGAGGCTTATTCTGCACCCACCAGGAGGAAGCGATCTTGTCAACTGCTTCAGGGTTCTTGGCATCTGCCTGAAGAACAACAGTTCGAGATTTGGCCGCCACGGGTTCTGGGAGGCTGCTAAGCCTTCTGTCATGGCGGCTTATGGCGGGACAGAGGTTGTTCCTTGGAACGACCAGTTCGTAGAGGATGTCCGCCGCACCTTCCAGGCCACCGGCATGTTCTGTTTCTTCCCGGTGCAGTACATCAACGACAACGGTCTCGGCATCTCAGCGGATGCCATGTCCACGATGCTGACCACCAACGGCGTGCCCAACGACCTGATCAGCAACTTTAACGCCCTGGCCATTATTGCGTTCATCCCTATCCTGAACTATGGGCTCTACCCATTCTTGCGGAAAAAGCGTATCCAATTCGGCCCTGTTGCTCGCATCACATTCGGGCTATTCCTTTCTTCTCTCGGCGGCGTGGCCTACACAGTTCTCAACTAGTAGGTCGTGTCTTTCTGGGAGACCCTCACCCGTGGACTAACTCCATGCTCCTAGTTATGCGTACAAGACGGGGCCTTGCGGACATTACGGCACCAGCCCCACTTGCGTCGACGCCGAGGGCAACTCTCTCGTCGCACCTATCACTATCTGGTACATGGCGATCCCATTCGCGCTCGGCGGCATCTCAGAGCTGTTCGTCAATGTCCCTGCATATGGGATCGCATACTCGCGCGCCCCCAAGAACATGAGAGGTCTCGTGACTGCCCTCAACCTCTTCAGCACGGGCATCGCATACGCCTTCGGTCTTGCCTTTGCTGGCCTGATCAAGGATCCATATCTGACCTGGGATCTAGGCGGACCGGCCATCGTGGGATTCGTCAGCACCGTCGTGTTCTGGTTTCTCTTCAAGCACATCGACGATGAGGAGTACACGCTTAGCACGAACGACGACTATCACCTTGGCCAGGGGTCCTCCGGCACTTCCGTCGCTGGACAGGACAGCGAGAAGAAGCCCCAGGCGAACAAGATCTAGAGTGTAATTATACCGTAGGTAGAGGGCAAGTTTTGCTTAATAATACGAAGGCCTTGTTGATATTTGGCGAGCCTCGTTCGACCCAGCGTGGGCAGGGGAGCCGCTCATCCGGCGGGGACCAGCCTGGAGGCAGAAACCCAGCTCCTAGTCTCCGAAGGTGGCCTAGAAAATCGTTGTTTCAAAGGGATCAGTCCTGTCCACAAGCTCATGCCGCCCCTCGTGAAGCGACTTGCTCCCAGACCTCGACCAGATAGATATCTGCCTCGGGCCCAGTCGAAGGTCCGTAAGCTGTTCCCGGCGGAGGATCCACGGTCCACGGTCCACGGTCCGACGACGCACAAGACCAGGGCCGGAGAGACTATCCAACTTTCGAAGGAGAGGGGTATCCGCTGTTGCTGTACTGTGTTTGTTTGTGTTGCTGTGCTCGTAGAGACGCTGCTGCAGAGATGGGAACTGGTGTCGCGAAGCGGATCCAGCCAACAACCTATTATCTTTTATTTTTCCATCCCAAAAAAAAAAGAAAAAAAGAATCCCCACCTCTCGCCCCCGGAGTAGACATTTATAAAGGAAAGCAAAAAGAAAATGAGAGGGAGAGGAGAAAGACAAAGGTCCTGCGGTTTCCCTCTCGCGTCAGTCTCGCAAGGCCGTGAATCTGGCTGTCGAGAAGCACGCGGAGGCTGGATTCCTGTGCTGCCCTTGTCCTATAGCGGTAGGTCAAGAAAGCCCAGGGATATGCAGCGGACGGTCAGTGAAAGAGAGCGTGTTGAGATGTCACTCGTTCAGCCGCTGGCCCGTTCAGTCGCCCTGCTCCGTGCCGCACGTCGCGACGCCGGAGCTGGTATCGTTACCCGTCGACTGTTTTCCGGATCTGGTAGATGTGCGTTGGGGTTGGGGAGCAGGAGACAGAGTGGCTCTGGATCTGACTGAGATGGGACGAGGTGGTGGCGAAGCGAGGATGTCAGAATCAGGTACGTTCGGATGTTGTGAGGTGTAGAGCCAAGCGCAGCTCATAACAGAGTAGGTAGCAGCAGTGACAGTATTTCCACAATATACTGCCTCGTCAAGCCAGGCGTCCTGCTGCCACTTTTCCTCTTGGTCGAGTCAACCGCTGGGCCGCTGTAAACTCCGCTTGGTTTTCCATGATCAAATAATCCCAGTTCGGCTGCATTCAACTGGAGACTACAGCTCCAGCGAAAACATGTGTGTGTGTGATGCGCCGACTTGTCTGGGGCACAGAGTTCGTGAGTGATTGTGTGCGTGGTAAAGCCAAGTCGTGGCTGGACTGGCAACAGCTAGAGATCCTCGGCCATCCGTCCAGGCGAGCCCATGAGTGGCCAGCCATCACCATGTTCTCCCCAGTATGCATTTATCTGAGGCGGAGGAACCCTTTCGCATCTGTTCTGTGATATCTGCACGTTGCATGAGACGGGCATCGTGAGGGGTGATCTCGGGGAGCCATATAACATCTCGGCTACAGACCTCGCATGGGCTGCACCGACGTCCCTCATGGATCGAGTCCATCTCATGCCCTTGGATCTCCTCCCACCGCGCTCCTAGCCGGCCTTGCAACTGCGATCCGGTCTTGTCTCTTGTTTCCTTGCGCCTCTCATAGTTGAACAATGCATTCTCTGAAGAGCCTTTTCCGGATGGTCTTCCTGCGCAAGCAGGATGCAGCACATGATATCGAGAACATTACCCCTAGGCCGCCCAGCAAGCTGAACCATCAATTCTCCAACAACAGCCCGACCAGGTGCGTGACTTTGGCCGACTGGAACTTGATCCGACCGACAATCTGAACCTCTTCCGCCATCTGACCGGCATTCTCACACACGCGTCAATGGCACACGGAGATGACTTCTTCTCGTCCTCTGGACTTCGTTCTGCCCCAAACCCAGGACTCTATGCCCGTGTCGTCCATAATGAGCAGGCAGCCAAAGTTGGCTACTAATACTTCTCCCTGCTCATCGCGGGTGTCTGGGGATGCAGATCATAGTCGCTGCTGCGCTGACTGCCCTCGGAGCCGGGGGTGGTGGCCGCGGAGCTGTCACTGTATTCGGAGCTATCAACACTGTGTTCGCGGGGATCCTGACGTTCCTCAGAAGCTCGAGTCTGCCTAACCGAATGAAATACTACCAGACCGAATGGCAACGTGTGCGCGAGTTCATCAAGCCGAGGGAGCGGAATTTCAGCCGTCCGGATCGTGACCTCGAGTGTGTATAAGTCCTCACCTGTTTCCTCCGATCTCTTGAGACCTCGGTTCCAAAGACTGCTTGAAGCCCGAGTTCTCGAGACAGACGCCAGATCCTTTGACAACGAAGACAACAGGGCTAATCTCGCAAAAGTGCTCATGCCATGGCGGCCATAGTGGAAGCAATGTACGAGGATGTGAAGATGGACTTGGAAGCCAGTACGCCAGATCGCTTCGCTGGCATCAGAAAGTCTGCTGTGCAGTCAAATCCGCAAGTCCCACGCCGCTACCTCCTAATACCCATACTGGCTAGCTTTTGGAAACTATCCCACTGCGCGCTCTAGAAATTCCTGACTTTACTTTGTGCTAACGCCCCCGGTCTGCACAGGTTTCCAAGTAATAGATCACCTGGCGTGTTTTGCCTCGGATGCAAGGTCTGAACGAGAAGGGCAAAGAGTTCGGAGCAGGCTTTGGCAGCAGAGTAAAAGGTTTAGCTTCGGAGACCACGCACTTTGCACATCAAGCGCGAGACATTGGGAAGGATTTGCAGACACAAAAGGAGCGCGCTGCCGAAGGCGTGAGCAAGGAGGTCGGAGAGCACCGAGATCGAGCAGAACGTATGGAGCATATGTTTGGAGACAAAGTACAGGCCCTGGCCACAGAAATCGGACAGAGGGTACACATGGCCGAGCGAGTAGTCCATGATGCCGAAGCAAGGGAACGAAGTGCCATGGATAGTGTTGTTAGATATGCGAGAGACCATGAGGAACGACTCGAGGCAGCTGGGAGGAACAAGGCCACGGGCGGACTGACCATCAGTGCGGATTTGCACTCGGTGAGCACGAGCAAGGAACACCAGGATGCGAAGGAGAAGAGGGAGCAATGAATTGATATGGAGGGTGTAACTAAGAGTCGTTACACTTACAGCTATATAGCTGAGCCGCTTCTTTGTTCATGCGAGAGTTCACCGGGGCCAGTTTCCTTTGCTTATGTAAGCGAGGCTCGAGTATTGGCAATACCGTATATTGTGATTCTTGGCCCTCACGCAACTGCTGCTCTGCCACACCAGAAGCAGAGCAAATCTCCGTACATGAGACATATACGTCAAGAACATACTGGCCAGATCGCGCCATGATCCTCCTTCGGGGTGTGCTCCCTCGCTCCCTACGCATCCAACGGACTTCAGTCTCTCGCCCTGTGGATTTCCGCCGAAGCGTCCAACTCTGGAACGCGACCAGTGCCGGCGTCAGATACCTGAACAAAAACATTCTCTACTTTACGGATGCCTTGGAACTCTACCCCAATCCCAATGATGTCACCATCGACCTCTGGCCGCATGGCGAGGGCAAATCCTCGCGCCAGCGCATGAGTCTTGCCGAGTATTTCCAGATCCATGCGCAACCGGGGAAGCTACTCGTGCCTCGAGAGATGCCCAAACCGGTCGATGGCGGATTGCCAGGAGGAGACAGCAAGGCCGAGGAGGAGGTGCCGTGCTATACACAAAAGTCGATCGAAACGTTGTTCTCGTCCTATAAGCCGAAACCCAAGAAAAGCTTCAAAGGATATACTGCTCCGCACGAGTTCCACCTCATTGCCCCTGGGCAACGCACTTTCGAGTACGCCATGTTCAGGATGTGTGCTCATATACGCGCGGGGCACATTATCGAAATGCATATCCGCTACATCAAAGAGCGAGTCCCAAACCGCGAGATTTTCACTAGCAGGCTGGCGCAATACGTACATATGAGACCAGATGTCATCATTGCTGCAATGCCGGAGCGGACAGGCTATCTGGTTGAACCGCAGATGAACTTCATCGAGTCGTGCTGGGTCATGAGGCACAAAAAGTTAACGAAGCAGGGCCACGAGCCTCCGAGCGATACATTAAAGTTCAAGGCGAGCCAGAAGAGAGCTTCGCATGTTTTCTACATGGGGGAGAATGGGACGTACGAACCACTCTTCACCTTGCGGCAAAAGATGGCGGAGGAAAAGAAGGCGGCGGAAGCTCACGGAAACGGACAAGGCACCGGGAGCAGCTCTTGAGATGGGACGAGCCATTGTCCCGAAAGGCTGTATTCCTATATACGTGGGCGTATTGTCCGCGCTGCAGCCTCTCCGGTGAATCGATCGCTTCGCCGGATCGGCACCTGGCTTAGGATTGCAACGACTTGCGTATCTCGATGTTTGCTTCCGCTATACGGAATGTTCCAGGGAGCAATCGTTGGCAGGTTCAATTTATGCTCACCTCGAATGCTTGTGGAACTATGCCTCTATTGGTTTCATCTCCTTGTATATCTAATCTGTGCCGTATGTAGCGCTTAGCATGATACACCGGGGATATGCAGGTGCCTCTGCACAGTCCCTTTCACATAATCGCTTGTTTTCGTATTCCCTTTCGATGCTCATCTGAAGTCCGAGGCAAGTGGCCAAGAGGTCATAGGAGAAGATGAATAGTGCTCAAGATCTTGGACCAACTTGCACGTGTGAGAATGTTTTACACATGCTTGAAAAAGGGTCGGCTCGTTGTTTCGGACGCGCGCTCGATGCCCCCTCTACTTCCCAGAGAGATGAATAAGAAATGCCTGGTCAGACCAGGATCCGGAGCATCGTACCTCCTGAGCACGGGAATATAACATTTCAATGTCTTCCCCATAAGTGTCTCACTGCTTGTGATGTGCTTTCATCTCTTCGGCATTCCTGCGTCTTTTCTTCTTGCTCACATACTTGGGGTTTCGGGGTGCTGAGGCCAGCCACAGCTTCAAATCTTGAACCGCNCTCCCCGAGTAGACCCCTCCCTAGCTGTCCTACCTGCCGGTGGCAAGGTACTCGGAATGGAGTACGGGGAAGCTGCTGAAAAAACCATGGGGATCAAATTGGCAGAACTGAAGACGCCCTCTCCTACCTGCCACTGTCGAGCAGAACGTGATTGAACAGCCAGAGCCCATATCAGGTCCAAGTGAGGCTGCCCCTGTTGCCAAGCGCCTCCTCGAGCACTTCTCTCAACGCGCCCACGTCTCCGGATTGGCCTCTCTGTGTTCTGCTGCTCCCTCCACTCACCCAGCCATTCTCAAACACCCTCAGCCGACGGTTCAAATCAGTCTCGTTGTACCGGGAGAGAGGCACCTCCGCCAAGTACTGCAGGAAGATCTCCCACCTCGGGGCATGGTACCCGTTGACCAGCCCACCCCAGCTTTTCGAGGCGTAGTCGGCTATCTCGCCATCCGGACCCCACAGGGAGATCTGGGTCCGCAAATCCTGCTCGTAGAAGTCCTGGAGCGCCTCGTTCTCAGAGAAAGCTCGGGCCTCGGATATGTATGTGGAGAGAGAGAAGGCTGGGTTGGTGCTCAGGACTGCGTCCAGTGTATGGAGGAGAGTGGTGAGGTTCGCGCCGATGGCCGAGAGAGTATTGATTGACGGCGACGGTGAGGAGTATGCTTTTACAAGCGAGATGTAGACATCTGTGAAGAAGTTGCTGATGACCTGGCGCGTCACATCTGTCATATCGTACTGATATGCGGGATTGTCCCAGAGCAACGGGTTGCTCTGCGAGGCGCTGTAAAGCAGATTCCATGCCGAGGTCAGATTTGCGGGAGAGTATGTTATTATCGTCGAGTGCGGCCCCGTGTAGCCCTGAACATAGAGCATGTTTGAGATGTTCGGCGAGAGTTCCAAGATTGACTTGGTAACTCCGATCACACTGGAGTTCGTGTTGTTGTAAACAGTGCTCCTCATTATATCCCAAGCCGTGTACATCCCCTCGGGAATCTTCCCGGTGCCTGAGTATCGCCGAGTTACCCAGTTGTGAAAATAAACCTGGGTGTTGAGAGGGGAGCCTGACCAGGCCTGGTCCAGAAGTAAGTCATACATGATCTCGTTGCCTTCTTGGCCCTCCATAGACAGCCCAAATCCTACTAGAGAGCCGGAGTTTGCAAGTGCTTCGATTGGGCTGATGGTCACATTATCAATCTGGCCATAAAGTCCCATATTTCCACCAAAGTTATGAAGTTGGCAAAATATCCAGGGCTTCCCGAAGTACGAGTTCGTTCGCTGCCACTGGGGGGCCGATTCGGAAAATAGGTCAATAACCAGCATGTCCTCGTCCCTCTCGATGCCGCCAAGATAGGCCTGGATACGTTCTTCAGTCCAGAAACTGGAGAGCGCAAAGAAGAGCCAGCCCTGCATCATCCAAATAGCGTCTGGGTCGGCCGCTTTCAGACTTCGCCACGTATGGTGGGACACAGATCGCAAGTAGTCCAGATCTCCCGAGTATGGGTTGTTCTCGTTGTACTGATCCAGAGTGTAGATGTGTGTGATATTGCCGTAGAGCGCTGCCTGCTTCGAGATAAATCTCCTCTGAAGCATCTCGAACGCTGGATCGAGCGGCTGCAAGAACGTGACATTCGTATACTGCACTGGAAACCCCGCCCAGTTCGAGCCATGTATAACACTAGCGTTTGGCAGAACTCTGCTGATGGCTGGCGGGACAAACCCAGTGAAGCACGGAAGTGCTGGTGTCATTCCTAGCTCTACCATGCGCTTCGTGATGTTCTTCTGTAGCTCTGACTGATTGTCAACCCATTCCCGTGGGAGTGGCCCGTTCCAGGATCCTTGAATGTTGCCGAAGCGATTCCAAGATTGGTAGGCCGGGCCGCTGAAGAAGGACAAAATTTCGGTATCTGTCAACCCGATTTCTTGGAAAACCTCGAGCAGAACCTTTTCCTGCCCGACCCATGCCAACAGCAGGTTCACTCCACGGAGAGCTAGCCAGTCGAGCTCCAGCTCCCAGTCCTCCCACGTCCAAAAAGCAGTGGTGTATGAGAAGGTCACTTTTCGTTGCCGTCAAGATTGGTTGACGTTGTTGAGGCCTGATGATCTTACCAGTATTGAAGTGATATCTCCACGGAACGATACTTGATCCTCCTATAGTAACGTCCAAAGTAGGTAATTTATCAGGGCCAGTATCTAAGCGGTTTCCTATAAACCACCATATATCAACATGAACCGTTTCGGTAAAGTACCGATGCAGACTGTCTGGGCTTAAGTATGACCTCTCGTGAGCATAATCAGAACGACTCACCCGCTTGAGAGAGCACTCAGTGAATTGCCTTCAACGAGAATCTTTCCATGCGTCGTAGAAGAGATGCTATAGACATCGTTCGAAGTAGTGTTTGGCTTGCTTCTCAAAAGCCGGAATTGGAAGTCGTCAACGTACTTCGGTACCCGCCGTTTGACTAGGTTTAGGATACCTTGAGTCGATTGTGCTGAGGCAATTGACGCTGCCCCCACAAGGTATATCAAAAGCTTCGAAAGTAACATGATGAGTGACTGAAGTTAGAGAATGGACCGGGCACAGTTGAAGTTTATATGATACTAGAGCCATGAAACTTTACGATGGCCCCAACGATATATGTACGAAGAAAATCTTTCCTCTCAGACATGCAACGTTGCCGCATTTTCGAGGGGTGTAATGACGATTTTGCAACGGTCGTCAGCATGCGGAGGCTCCAATCATTACTTTGCACTACAGCCACCACCCTTGCACAAAAATAATGCATAAGTGCATGAATATATGCGCGATATCCTGAGTTCTCAGCTCTTGCAACCTCAACTGATGTCATTGCCTTGCTGTCGTGCGACCATTGCAACGAAATCATCATCTCATCGTACAAAATCTTCGAGTTCAGAAACAGATGTTTGGAACAGTGAAAGTGATACAGCAAAACCCGAATGCTTTTCGTACATCCATCATTATTCATGGCTGGGAGAATAGCTGTTGTACACTTCTAGCATTTTCTATCAGAACCAAGATGCCTTCTCAATTGATCAAAAGATCCAGTTCTCCTCAATATCTGTATTAAGCAGACTATCAAAGAAAAACGTATCCATCTCCGTCGGAAGTCCCCAGTCCTAGATCTGCTGCTGTTCATCAGGCGGCAGAGAGGAAACTGGCTGCTGGAGAAAGAAACAAGAGGTAGGCTCTGCGGATGCTGCTGTGTAGCTTTCTGAGGGGTGGAATTATGGGTCAGCCGTTGCTGAGATTGGGTCGGACAGTGTTTATCGATAGGGAGGGTTCGCTGTTGTGATTGCTGGCTCTGTTCTTGGGTTATGTATGGACTGGTGGTGGAGACGGCTTGTGGTGCTAGGTCAGGTCGGATGTGCTGATGGTACCAAAATGAGGTATTGTGAGTTTGAGGTTGCCATGTTTATGTCCAGATGCATCGTCAACTGCTAACAGAGACTTGATTACGTTGGCGCTCTGCGTCGTAACAACATCTTCACCACCTTGAAACAGCTCGTCCATGGACTGGAGAACAGTTTGTATCGAATTCTGGTCGCTTTTTCTTTCCGGGCTTTCCTGCCCAACGACGGGTTCCAGGAGGTCTGGAAATAGCGTCACTGTTGCCATAAGGGCGCCCATATCCACCACCTTACAGCAGGAGGATTTGTTCTCGGCACTTCGTAGTGCCAGATATCGCCACATCATCTCTCGGGAAGCTTTTAGGCAGCTAAATTTGCTGTATTTGTAACTACGTTCGGCTTTCAGCATCAACGGTAGGTGAAGCAGGGTTTCGAGCTGGAAAAACCAGATCTGGGTCATGAGTTTGTCGAAGGTCAGAGCAGCTTCGAGGGATCGATCATTGGAAAACATGCCCAGGATTGGCCACCAAGACGATGGCATCTCTTTAGCGAGACTGTCAAGTCCTTCGTCAATTCCTTGAGTCGAGGCATTTGCATGGTTGTGTGCCGCTTCATTCCTATCAATGATTCTCTTGGATAAGTCACAAAGTTTCCTCGAGAATAAGAGATCTTTGTTGATGTTTGGGTTGCCGAAAGTCTCTGCTGACATGTAGCTCGGGTTCTCGGAACCGGCTGGAAGCCCTAACAACAACGCTGGGAGAAGTATCGAAGAGTGGTTGAAGTGATACAGTTACGTTTTGACTTACCAAGATACCTATCGGCTTGAGTAATCTGGATCCACGTCAGCCTTCCTCCAGGTCGAAGATTTCCTGCATTCATATGGAAGACGCCCAGCACCACTAACGCTTCGATTTCATGGAGGGTACTAACCAACTCATCCTCTGAGGTTACCAATCCTTGTACTGTATTAATTATCTTTTCCATGCGTGCTTTGGGTGAAGGGAGCACTTGTAGCTTTGAAGCATCAAAGTCGGGCTGTAGTTAGCTGTAGGCAGACAGCAATGAAAAGTAACGTTCGCGCAATTGTCATTGGATGTGACTTTGCAACCTCTGGCAGATTAAGGGTCGCTACAGATACAGAATCACTTTTCTGAATGGCGTGGTTCTCTAGCGCATGTGTCAAGAACCAAGAACTGCTCGATTGAATGATTAAGTTCATCTTGCTCTAGGATGGTAGCAGATCTACAAGAGTCTTGTGAATTCCCTCGTTCTTGGGAGTCCTGCACGGTGGAGTTCTCGAAGAGGTTGACTGTAACGTAGCAGTTCGAGATGTCGAAGTGTCTCGACGGCAGAGCTATGTGTAGCGTTAGCAGTACTTCGGGATCCTGACCACGCTAAGTGAATAGAGAGATAGTGAGAAGGCTTACAGCAGGACTACCGTGTATCGTAATTAATGGGGTATTGTTCTATGCACCTGATAAGCCGTCGCGAATGGAGTGAGAACATCATTGCCAATAGACTCAGGAGTCATTATCCTCTGTGCTTTCTCTTCCTCTTCATAAGCGGATATTTTTGCAGCCAGAATCTCGAGTAGAGCTTCCATTCGACAAAGCCTCTCCAACCTGAGTACCACTTGACGGCTCTCTGTTCTCTGAATATTCTTGACTGAGGGACGTCGTACCTCTTGAAAGATATCCAGAGAAAATGGGTACATCCTCAGAGCTCAATTGGCAGCGAACCTTTCTCCCTTTACCTAGTTCCCAATCAGAAGATGCTTCCGTGGCATCGAAGAAGCGTGCTTACATTCTCAGCAATTGCGGGTTCCCTTTCTCACTCTCTACCGCCGAGGCTTGTTGGACCGGTGTGCATGTCGTATTATTCACGCATATGTCATTCCAAGTCCTGCAGCCTCGTATGGGTATGGTATGATAGGTAAAAGAAAGAACTCGATTTCGGCTGAGTCAACTTCTATGCGACGACTCAGCAGTGCACGACTAGTGCCTCGAAGAGAACGGCTCGAGAAATGTGAAAATCAGAGAGGGCATAGAAACGTGCAATGCAGTAATTGAAGAATGCAAGCAACAGAGGCAGTTCGGACAAAGGACTTAGAGATGGCTACTCTCGAAATTTGTCAGCACCCAGCCTTGTATCGTGCTGACAATCTATGGAGTTCCGCTGTTTCGGCGGTCCAAAAGACTGCACGCTCATTTGCCTGCGCCTCTCGACTGGAACATAGGTAGTGAGTCATAACGTCAAAAGGGCCTTACAGTGGCCAATGCGGTCAGAATTTCTCTGAACGTTAGATAGTGTTGGGGAATTCCGAATGCATACGAGCTTGCAAGGACAACGGAAGGACAATACTTCATTTCATGATGGTGATCTTGAGTTCGGTTTATGAGCGCTGAGGGCCGGCTAGAATATGCCATTTGTCAGCTAAGAATTCTTGGCGCGGCCGCATCTCTCCGTTGGTATCTCCATGGCGTTTTCACATTGCGAGGTTAAAGAAAACCCAAGTGCAGGACATCGTTCATAAACCGAAGAAGGTCACCCCTTTCATGTTTTACTTGCTGATCACGAAAGCTATTTCGTCTCTTGAAATCTATTCAGCTCCAGTAATCTCTGAGGGGGAGCAACCAATAACAGACCATTAGGCTCGAATCTAATCAATAAAAGCCATTTCGGAAAAAAGTGAATATTCAGAGCAGGAAATTCACAGGTCTGATGCAGAAGAGATGTGGGAAAGACCGAATTATCTCGACAGTTCCTCTCACGTTGTCAATGATACTGGAAGGCAAAGCTTATAAAGAAAACCGGATTGGACGTAACTCAAAATGAGCGCCTCACGGGAGGTCAGAGCATCTGATAAGAAACGAGAAATACTTATTCGGATGGGGGACTGAAGGATCTTGGGGCTGCGCTTATCTGCTTGGATTGGATTTGTATACCTAAAATACGGCTTCGTATACAACTGCCTGATTGTACATGATAGCATAACGGTTTCAGACAAGATGAATGCACCCAAAAGACCTCGAGTGATCTGGTAGGATATATTGAACGACTGTCGCGATTTCAGAATGCTTTCAAGATTCTGTCAGCCGCGCTGGGAAAAATAGCTGTGAGATTGGAAGAAAATGCGCTGCCACACCCCGACTAGAAGCATCTGCAGCAACGATGTCATTGCCTCCGGCAGATTGATCAAATTCATTGAGCTACAATAAATACTTCATCGAATTCGCTCGACTTGGTACGCCGCTTTCCAATAATTATTCTCCGAATGGGTAAACCTACACACAAAATAATCTTCTTGGTATCGTCAGGTTAGTACTGAAAGGTCCTGCATATCTGGATTGGGTAAAGGTAAAATTCTTGGGTTTCACTTGATACGAACAGTGGCTAACAAAGCACAGGAGAGTTCGCATCGGTTGTAGCAGGTCAAATAGTACTAGCTGAACCAGGCCCTCTTGGGACAGTTCGACGCCCAAGTTGGAACTTTAGGTTCTTTCGAGACCGAATCGACCATGATCCTACCTACTACACCATGATCACTTGATGCTTACATTGGGAAGGACAGAAACTCTGTGTAAAGGCAAATTAGGTCATTCCCTCTCGCCTCATTTTTTTCATTCTGATTCTCCGGGTCTACGGTCTGGGTCAAATATTCTGCATCTTCCTCGATATTTCATGCCAGTGGTTTCTTTCAGAGCCCACTTTTAACTATCCTCGTATATCTCTGCTTTTAATCGTTTGGCTCTCTCCTAAGATGCGCGTACGATGTTGAGCAAGTCTGGCATTTCCAGTCTCGTGATATTAGCATGGTTTCTCTAGAAATCCGTTGTGAGGTTTCCTTTGGACTTGGTTGGACTCATCTTATATTCCTGTAGAAGTATATCGACTACTTCACTTTGGAGCGTGATTTTCTTTTCGATTGCCTTCACCTGCTTTTGAACAATCTACTTCCCTACCCTCTTTGCCTCTGAATCCTTGCTTTGATTTACAGCTTTTGCCTTTTTCGGGACATACTCTGCTCCTATAAGCCAGTATACTCCTTCCATACGGGGTTTTGAAGCCAGATGGAAAAGTGGGTCCGGCGAAAACCAGAGAAAAATTGTTACACATCGCATAGTTCCCTTTGAACTCATCAAAAGAAAAAGGCTGATACTCAGCCTCGCATATTTGAAATGTCTCTCAGCGCGTCGGAAGTCCAACCATTGCAACGAGGTATTGCTGAGCCGGACATGCCATATAGCTTGAGCTTTCAATCTCTTTGCATGACTAACCAGGTAACAAGTCTGGTCAAACTTGGCACAGCATTTGCAGTTCACGCGTTTATTCCAAAATCTGACTGTGATCCTCTCCTCCCTCTTCACAGCGGCAGTGATAATTACCATTTACATTTTAAGAGGTATGGGTGGATTGAACTTCTCTTTCCTGCTCTGTAACTCATATTTCTTTGTCTAGAATGCTGCAAGCTCAGTAAGCATGACTTTGGCACCAGCAGGGCTAACTTTAAGACGCGGATGTTCAGATCGGCTTTACTGGCGTTGTATATCAATGGAATTTACGATAGAACCATAGCTAAGGCGATGGAATTGGCTTTCCCAAGTCTCTCCAACGACAACAACCGCGGAGTAGCAGCTCCCGCAGTAGCCATTGATGCGACCAACCTTGTCTTGATTCCTGCTCTCGATGACATACGGTTGGGAATTCAGCTCGATTGAATCGATAGCTTCCTCTCTTGGGTTATAGAAGATTGGGCGAATGCTTCCCTGATACCTAAATATGTCCTAGGATAAAGATAGTATTGGGCTGTCATTTTTGGGTCTGCTCTCTTGATCTCTGGTCCATATTTCCCGAGTGGTTTCAACTGGTGATGAATAGCGTGACTGCAGATATTCAGGTTTTGTTAAAGATTCTGTGAGAATGAAGTCAGAGTCTGAAGGACTGCATTAATCTTCTGAGTGCAAAAGCCCACTATTATATACCCTTTGCAACGCATGTCTTACTAGGATCTCTACTAATACTTAACATTCATCTTGGAACTAACTTATTATAAGTAGAGCTTCCTTATGCTTTTACTTACTTATGTTCATTGTCAGTGGAGTTCAATGATAGTTTCTAACATATATCGATAAGTATATACATAGACCATAATCGCTGCAGATAGGCTCTGACTCGATAATCTATAGTACATAAGTCCAAAAAGTCTAATCCCACTTATCTTGAATTGATTTATTGTGTCATTCATAATCTGCGTCAGCTTTGTTGTGGGTTTCAACCGACTTTGTTTACATTCGGCCACGGATTTGAGCCGTGTCGCTTAGCAGCCAGAAGGGGTAGGTGAGTAAAGAAAGTAAAATATCAGAACAGAGTGCGAGCCCACGGTACTACCGTGATCCTGGAACTTGATAAGACTAGAATCGAGAGATTGCGTGAAACCAGAGCGTCACTGAAGCTACTGAACCTCCAACTGTAAGGTCGGTCTGGGAGTCGCCTTGTTTATTTGATTTGCTCATTGAGAAATTTGTGTCCAACAGAATCAATAAACACTATTATATTGATACATTAGGTCTCAAGTAAAAACTACCAGGCCCGAAAAGTGACATAAACCTGGCCTAGGTATTCTTCGGAAAAGTGCATTAGAGAAATTGGTTGACACGTGACTGTATTTGATGCCTGGTAGAACAGGCATCAAGAAATGAGCTTTAATGATTCCAAGTCAACGATAGCCTACGGGTCACAGCACGACAGGGCAAATTGATACTAAGCTTCTGAACGCGACTTCAAAAATTGGATACCAGAAAAAATCCTTCATCTGCAATTCCATCTAGTTCAAATTGTACGGAAGGTATTGAACGACGCGCAAGACTTCAGCAGCTAGGCAACGGCCAGCTCTTACCAGATCATGTCGAGCATCGATGACTTGTTCAAGGTGTGGCAGCTCAATTTGGTCGCTACATAATTAAAAGCTTATACGAACCCAGAAACCAGCTCTGCCTAGCAATAAGAGAAAGCTAGAAGCAGCTCGCGACCCCAGTGAGCCCAAATTTCCCCCTCCAAGGTCCAGCCCTTTAACCTTCCCCAGATGAGACATACAAATCTGCAAAGCTGTCTTCGAACGGCCACGCTAAAATTAATGGAAACACATCAGTTGTCTCGGACGCCGACGTCGACGATGACATAGAAGCTGGACCTTCTGCCCCGCCCGAAGAGGATTATGGTCCGGACATCCCAGACGATGAAGAAGGACGGTTTTTTGGCGGTGGAGTCACAAATGAAGAGAACAAGATATTGGATTACATGGAAGGGCAAGAATCTGCGGATATCGCTCCAGAGAAGATTGATTTAGCGTGGCTACGGAAACTAGCACTCAATTTCGAGAAGCGCATTTCAAGGAACGCGGAGCTACGGGCGAAGTTCGAGGGGGACCCTCAGAAGTTCATGGGTAGCGAGGCGGACCTGGACTCGGATATCAAGGCGCTGAGCATATTGACAGAGCACTCCGAGTTGTATGGAGAATTCGCGAAACTTGGATGCGTCGGGAGCTTGGTTAGCTTACTGGCTCACGAGAATACGGATATTGCGATTGATGCCGTAGAAATTGTGAGCGAGCTGACCGATGAGGATGTGGAGGCTGAACAGGAGCAGTGGGATCAGATAGTCGATGCTATGATTGAGGCAGACCTGCTGGACTTGCTGGTGTCAAACTTTGGCAGGTTCAACGAGGCCAATGAATCGGATCGAAGTGGTGTCTACCATGCGCTTAGCGTGCTGGAGAATCTAGCGTCGAGGACATCGGCTGCAGAGAAAATTGGCCACGATACAACAGTGTTGGAATGGTTATTGAGCCGCATACAGAAACGGGAATCCCCAGTATCGCAGAACAAACAATATTCCGCAGAGGTCCTGGCAATATTATTGCAGTCTTCTCCTATCAACCGGCGGCGACTTTGCGAGCTTGAGGGTGTAGATGTGCTGCTTCAAATTCTCGCAGCTTACCGTAAGCGAGATCCGCTGAAAGGGACCGAGGAAGAGGAATTCGTGGAAAATATTTTTGACTCGCTCACCTGCGTCGTCGACGAGCCGGAAGGAAAGCAAAAGTTCGTCGAGGCGGAAGGAGTAGAGCTTTGTCTCATTATGATCAAGGAGGGCAAAATGAGCAAATCGCGCGCATTGCGACTTATCGATCATTCACTAGGCGGTCAAAGTGGTGCAGAAGTGTGTGAGAAATTGGTTGAAGCCGCAGGATTGAAGGTCATATTCGGAATATTCATGAAGAAGCAAGACGGGCAGACTACAGAGCATCTACTGGGCATCTTCTCCTCGCTGCTGAGATTATTACCAGCGAATTCTGCGGGGAGGATTCGGACGCTGGCGAAATTCGTGGAGAAAGAATATGAGAAGTTGGGGAAGATGGTAAAGCTGAGGAGAGACTATGCCGCGAGGGTGGACGTGGTGGAGAAGGAGATTAGGGGCGAGCAGATCAAAATGCATGCCGAGGAGAGGGAGGAGATGGCGGATGAATGGTTAGGAAAGAGGCTCGATGCAGGCTTGTTCTGCTTACAGACTATCGATATTATTCTCGCGTGGCTGGTTGCTGAGGATGACGGCGCAAAGAAGAAGATCCAGAATCTGCTTGCGGATCGAGCCGAGGATCTTGCGGTAATTAAGGTAACAATACAGGGTATGATTCCCCATTTTGATTTCTTCTATCATTGACTAACCATCTCACAGAGCAACTGGATAACATAGTCGGCGATACTGAAGAAGAAAAGTGGACGAAAGATATGCTGAACGCCTTAGCTCAATTCTTGACATAGCCGAATGAGCATATATCAAGTGGTCGCATAAGTCTGGAAGTGAAATTATCCGATCTGATTCATATTCGTTAGGCATGTTGAGGCGTGCAAAAGGTCGACCATGTCGACACTTCACTGTCGCCCAGTGATAACAAAGAATAAGCGAGTTTTGGATTGTCACAAGCTAAGATACAACACCATCCTCGACAATTTGAGCCTCATCCAACTGCCCCTTGCCAATGGGTCTCTCTTCGCCACTTTTAGCATCATTCTCAGTAACCAACGCTCTTGTCCAGATAAAACAGGGTATTGCAGCAGACACGCCAAAAAGGCCCAAGGACCAGGCCATCGTCCCCCATCCGGCGGATTCTTCCACGTACCCGGACCACAAAGGTTCTATGAGCGTCCCCGCAGCGAATGCAGTCACAAATAAGCCGTACGCTTATGCATACGCCCCAGTTGGACCAAACCTCCCAGGCAGCTCTTTCCCTTTCGCTTAACTACATATGTTATTTCAGCCATGAGCGGGGGGTTTAAAAAACATAGATTGATGCCAATGAGGATTAGTAATGCGCAGAGCAAGACTTTCTGCCGAAGGCTATCATGTTTGACAAGTCGCAGCAACACCCAAAAAGGAACAGCAAGCATAAACCCTAAGACAGTGAGCCATCTTGGGCCGTACTTATCAGACGCCCAACCGACTAACGGGGCTGCAAAACCTGGAATCATTATAGTGAGAAATACCAGCCCGGCGCCGGTAGAGGCCCAGTTGAAAATCTGTTGTACGTAGATAGGGATGACTGCGTCGAAGGCTGTCATCTGAGAGACTTGGACGATACAGCCCCAAAAGGCTGTTAGAAGACGTCAAAATGTTAAGAGGGTGAGTACTGGTGGCCATTTGCTGAGCTGGGGTTCTGATCCCGACGCCAGTTGGCTTGCGCAAGTCTTGCAATCGATATCTCTTGAAACTTTGCGATGAACTATGCCGGGGCTCGAAGTTTCCGGTCTCGCTCCTCCTCCGGTAGCGTTCGTACTTGGAACTCCTTGCTCGGGACCAAATGCCCCTTTCTCGAGATCTTAAGAAGGTTTCTTGGTGCCTGTTATATCCCCAAGACTCGGCAGCTTCATCTCTCAACTACTGCCTGGCAACCTTCTTCTCAACAAGTACCAACCAGGGCAGGATACCCACCATAATCGAAGCAAAAGCCATGTAAAAGACCAGCTAGTAACCCGCTCTCTCATACACAACACCTCCCAGCAATGGGGCGAGCAGGATCCCTACACTCATACTGATGCTTACATATCCAAGCGTTTGGCTAGTATCCTTTTGTCCCACAGTATCGATCAACAATGCCTGGCCTACAGTCCACACAATAGAAGCACTGAATCCTTGCAAGATACGCCTCAAAACGAGCAACGCAACAGTCCTCGCTAAGCACAGCATAACCGTCGCACCTGCTAAAGCCAACAGCCCAATCAACAACGGCAATTTTCTACTCAACGAACGATCCGCGACTCATCCCGCCAATGGACTAGCCATAAGTAATGCGGCTCCATAGACAGCAAGCAGTATGGAGACGTAAGACTGCACAGAGGATTGAGGCTCATGTGCTCTGGAAGAGAGAGCAAATGGGATGACTGGCACAATGATCCCGTCGAGGAAAATATCAGTGAAAACCGCGATGCAGATCGTTACCAAGATAAATATTTTAGATGAGCGGGAGGCGAGCAAGTAAGGTGGGGGACAGGTGCTGTGTGCCTTGACCCCCGAAAGGAATCTCTTGACTTGCTCCATTTACGACTAAGCAGGCGTGAAAATGATTGAGGAAGCTAATAACCATCGACATACACGAGTCATAGAGAAGAGTATATCGTAATTAAGCAGACGATGCGAATCGTTGCGGCGAGATTCTAATGTCTTGAATTGATATCAAAAATATGAACTTGGCCATTAGCCGTACACTTCGTCCCGGATTGAGCGGGTCTGACGCCCTTCCGCAAAATAAGCGTCGATAGATCTTGTGAGAATGATACCTAATCAGCGCGTGCTCTGTCAGTTCCCCAAACAACTCCATCAGAGACGTGTTCTGGGAATACTAACATCAACATCGTGATGATGTGCAGATACCAATTCATCTGGAAGCCGCTGTGCAACAATGAATATTTCGGCAAGCATAGAGGTGACATTGGTGATTGTCGGTCCAGGAGCAGACAGAGCGGCCGTGAACCACGTTGACCTCTTGGATGAACCAATCCGTTTTCTTGTTGTTTGCATCTGCATTCTATTCATGACCTAATCGCTTACTCGTCAATTCATGCTCCCTTCAAAGCGCTTCTACTCTCTCCAACGCGTCTTCAGGAGCTCGTATGGTTTTTCGGCCGTGTTATCTAGTTTGGTTGAACTATAGGCTGCTAATTCATTGCCAGAGATTACTGTACTTAGGCTGATTAAGGCCTCATTAGAATACAGTATTAGCGGAAGCCACTGCCCTTGCCTTCTCAGCCTTTTCTTGACAACGGGCGCTGCTTACCTCCAGCTGAGACGGCCAACCCGAAACTACAACCCAATCTACTCTGACAAAAGGCTTTTCCTTTGCTTTTGGCCAAGGGTTATAATTGAAACTCGAGCAAAGCGCTCATCACATTGAATATGTTGCTTGCTGTCTGTTTGCTTCGACAAGACGTTTGCTGGTTGCATGGCGCCCTCTGCTTCTATAGTAAACCAGGTTCCAAATAACATGCTTCCTCGAGATGAGGCCAGAGAACAAGAGGTCTATTTCCTCTGCATTTCCCAGTGTTTCCTGTGACCCGGTCACTGCGTATACCATCTCCTGTAACGTTATCCGAAACGAAGTGGAGGCATACCTGAAAGCGAAGGAGTACTCCCATGTAGGCAGAGAGCCTGAGACAATGGCCTCGCTCCCGATCATTGATGCATCACCATACTTTTGCATTTGCGGGATGAAATCGAATTCTGGGGATGGATACTCGAGTATCGGGTTTGTTGAGTAGTGCGAGCGTATATCCAAGAAGGTACCACCCAAACGTGTTTATTGCATCGTACTTGACTGTATAGCACCACCCTCAAAACGCTTTGGAGGCATTCCATCCAAGACACCAGATTAGACGAAAGTATACCATACATGCCAGCAACCCTTTTCACCAATTTCAATTGAAAGGTTCAGCCGATCGACGAGCCAGTGCAGTTACTAGGAAAAAGCCTTGTATCAAGTCACGAAACAAGTTCTTAGCTAGCAAGACGGATTCAGAGTGGTGAAGTGCAGATGTGGGTGTGCCGGGACTCTGCACTAAGCGAGACGAGGCAGACCCCTTCGACAACCGAAGATCATGGTGAGCGTGCCCACGGCAATATCAAAAGCCCGCTCGTGCAAATACAGACGTGACTAGTTATGCAGAGGATCTAGCCCATAGGGCTCCCCGTGACATACTCAGAGCAAATCGAGATTCCGTGGGAAAAGAGTGAGGGAAGAAAGGGAGATTGGCGCGAGAAGGCGTGTTGTCCATGCGATTGAGGCTCTTGGAATCGGTCTTGCGCTGCCCGGTATTGGCTTTGGTCGCCTTCTTTTGAGGCGAGGAGTGTTGTGACAAGCATATCAAGTGGGCGCGCAGGGCAGGGGAAGGCGGTACCCTTGGAATGCTGGAGCTGTAGAAGAGATCGGAGGCGTTTTTAATTGTGAGTATTCGATGCTATCGGATCTGATCCGTTTTCTTGCACTTCCAGCCGTCTCGAATCCATGAATCCATCATGCTGTCGCTCGCCTGCCATCCTGGTATCCATCCATTATGCTCCAGTTCACCAAGACGTGCATGAGATCAGGCGGGGCCCATATTGAGGAGTGAACGCTGCTTCTTATTAGGTACAATCATCAATGCTACTGTATCTCATGCTTCAGGTTTATATGCAAGCCAGCCAATACCCCGTTTGGCCGCATTCACTACAGAACGCGAAGACAGCTTCCTCGTATTCACTCTTCAAGCGCTAAGCAGGGTTATCAGTAGTGTTAAATCCGCTCTCTAAACCCGTTGCCTTAATTAAGTTTGACATAATTCCCTGTGATCACAATGTCAGTGCATGGTAGGTACAGCCATTAATACCCGAGTGAAGGAAGAAAGCTGACCTGGAAACTGGCCCTGTTTTCCCTTGACCTTCCCAACCCACCACTCATTCTCGTTGTTGGTTCTGGTCACAATCTCAATCACATCCCCAGTTTTGAAACTCAGATCTCCTTCTGCTTGCGCCTCGTAGTCATACATTGCCGTGACGGTCTCAGCAGCCGGTATGCCGCTGAGTCTGGATGGCTTGGGCTTTGGGGGCGGGGGTACTGAACCCTTCGATCTCGCTGCTACTGAGCTGGCACGGACAAGTGATGTCTTCTCACTTCCATGTGTGGGGGATAACGAACTTGAAGAATATGGTGGAGGTGGCTTCTCATCATCGTCTGCTGACTTTGGCGAAGGCGCAGCGCCTATGAGTTTAGGAGGAACCTTACTCTCGAGGGCAAGCCTGCTGCTAGGTCCGAGTCTTCCAGGAGGACGCCTGGCTCCAGTTGTCTTGAACTTTACGATAGACAACGCCTCCGCCTTTTCTTGGACATCGCCTCTCGCTGCCTCAAAACCTTCTATCACGTCCAGTTGAAGATTGAAGTAGCCAATATCACAACCTTGCATCTTTTCGTGCAGGGTGTAGAAGACATTAAGCTGCATGTAGTAAAAGGATTGGAATAGTGGGCGAATAAACTCGCGCTCCAGGGCAAACAGTTTGGGTAGCTCGTCCTTCAGTAAGTCGTTGAAGTAGTTGAACTCTTGCGTTGCTTGCTCCACGTCGTTCTCTGCCTTGTACATGGCCTTCTCGTCCTTGAGGGTCTTTTCCTTCTTGTCCTGGAGCTTCTTCAAAGTGGCGCGATGTCGGTCATAATCTAGTTGCTTGTGTTGCCTCTTAAGCGCCGTCTTTCTTATGACCTTGATAATATCCAGTAATTCATCTGCAGGCCGGATGACTCTTGTCTCGATCATTTCCAGCTCTGGCTGGAGGGTAGCCAGCAGATCCCGGCAAATAGCCTCATACTCTTCGCAAGCCCGTATACCCTCCGGATTTCCCTCAGGAATCGCGGAATCTGGATCGGAAACTCGCCCAGATATAGGTTTGTATATCTCGGCGATCGCTTGGGAGAATTCGATTTGGTGGGTCATCATACCATTGATAGCGTCGAAGTACTTTTTAGACTCGTCGTGCAGCTTTTTGGTCTCCGTCTCCAACTCCTGGAAGCGCCGCTCTGCATCGATATAGACCGCATCTTTCGTGTTCTCGCCCAGGTTGAACTTGGCCTTGAGAGTTTGCGGAGCCTGGCTTCATGTCAGTGTACTTTGATGCGACAACCCCGCCACGCCCCCGGACTTACTCGGATCACGCTCTTCTGAAATCCCTTGAAGGACATCTCTTCCTCGCCGATGTAACCAAGCAGAAATTATGTAAGTGAGATGATGGAGAGCAGAGGAGAAGCAGTCGCGCACGTAATGGAGGTGGTTGAAGAGGGTACAGACGTAAGAGGGCTGTGGTGGAGCGGTATTTTGGCCGCGCAGTTGCTCACAAGGCAAACCGAGAATACGATACGATGGCGAGGAATGGGTGTGGCTGAGCTGCCTTTCGCCTGGCAGAGACCTGGTATGCTGATGACCTGGGACCCAGCGATTTCTCCTCCAAGTCCCAAAGATATACGGATATGAATTTGTTGTCAAGAAAGAAACTTGAGTCTTTCCGCAGCGCCCTCTCTTCTGCTCGACAGATCGGCAAAGGCCTGTCTGTATACTTTGGTTATGCAATCAAGTTACGTTCGTAATTTATGCTGCCCATGCACAATACTCCAGGTCGTCCAACCATAGTCTCTCGCTTCCTTTGTCATCTACTAGCTTGACATCAGGGAAAGCCGTCATCAATATATAGTACCAATTATATTGTTATCTCCACTTAAGCCTCGCCTCCCGTCGAACTTCGCCACAACACCACAACCACAATCACCAGCATGTCGTCCATAGCTTCTAATCCACTACGCCAAGCTTCGCGCTTATGTTTGAGACAATCGGCTTCAGCATCTGTTCTCTTGAGGAGCTCAAGTGCAGCTCGTACTGCGGGGATATCAGGACAGAATATTGTAAGGAGGGGATATGTCTCTGAGACGAAGAAAGATAGTGCGCAGGTCAATGTCGATACCGTCACCCGGGCAGAGCAAAAGGCTTTTCTTGCGGAGACCGGCAAGCTTCCAGAGAACCAAATTGTACCAGGATCGGCTGTCAATGCAGACGCAATGATGAGTCCAATAGCTGGTATGCGCCTTATGTTGATATACCAATTTTCAGATCTAACATCCACAGGTGTTTTAAAGCAAGCCACCGTTATGGACGAAGGTCAGCGGCCGATATACCTCGACATGCAAGCCACTACACCTTTGGATCCTCGAGTACTTGATGCGATGCTTCCCTTCTACGCCGGGCTCTACGGAAACCCTCATTCAAGAACACATGCTTATGGATGGGAGACGGACAAGGCAGTTGAACAGGCCAGACAACATGTCGCAACCCTGATCGGCGCTGACCCAAAGGAAATTATTTTTACAAGTGGCGCCACTGAGAGCAACAACATGAGCGTCAAAGGTGTTGCCAGATTCTTTAAGAGGGGTGGAAAGAAGAATCATATTATCACATCCCAGACGGAGCACAAATGTGTACTGGACAGTTGTCGGCACTTGGAAGCTGAGGGATTTGATGTTACCTACCTTCCGGTCCAAAATAGTGGATTGATCAGCATGGATGAACTTGAACATGCGATTAGGCCAGACACCGCTATCGTCAGCATCATGGCAGTCAACAACGAGATTGGTGTCATACAACCACTAGAAGAGATAGGAAAATTGTGCAGATCGAAGAAGGTCTTCTTCCATACCGATGGTGCACAAGCAGTAGGAAAGATCCCAGTTGATGTGAACAAGATGAATATCGATTTGATGTCGATCTCGTCACACAAAATCTATGGACCAAAGGGCATGGGCGCTTGTTATGTCCGAAGACGGCCCCGTGTCAGAATTGATCCCATCATCAGTGGAGGGGGCCAGGAGAGAGGCCTAAGGAGTGGAACCCTTGCACCTGCATTGGTTGTCGGCTTTGGAGAGGCTTGCCGCATTGCTAAGGAGGAAATGCCCGTGAGTACTGTCCCTTTCTCCTTAATGTTACCTTGGATGATGATCTACTTTTACATATGCATGGCTTTCTTAGTGACTTCCTTGCTTGCAAGTTGAGGTTTCCTTGACGAAATACAGTTAAATTTCTGATTAAGAACTACTTGTTTCATATAATTGATAAAGCTCCTCCGCAGTTCGCTAACCAAAAAATAGTATGACTCAAAGAGAGTCAAGATGCTTTCCGACAGACTCTTAAAGGGGCTTCTATCACTTGAGCATACCACGCAAAATGGGGACCCCGAGAAGTTCTACCCTGGATGCGTGAACGTATCGTTTGCATACGTCGAGGGCGAGTCTCTTCTTATGGCATTGAAGGACATTGCTTTGTCATCCGGCAGCGCATGCACATCCGCCTCACTAGAACCCAGTTATGTCCTTCGTGCACTCGGTAGCAGTGACGAGAATGCACACAGCAGTATTAGATTCGGCGTCGGGCGATTCACGACGGAGAGTGAGATAGATTACGTTGTACAGGCTGTAAAAGAGCGAGTAACTTTCCTGAGGGAGTTGAGTCCGCTTTGGGAACTTGTACAGGAGGGCATTCCGCTGGAGAGCATAGAATGGAGCCAGCATTGATTTCTTTTATGCGTTGGATTGAAACTGGAGGCTGTCATCAACGTTGGCTTAAGTTTGGCGAAGGAGTTCTGAGATTATGTTTATGGCTGGGATTTGCAAAGATGTAGAAATATTGGCAGGCCAAACCCGAAGTATGCGGTCGGTGGCAATGCTATTTTCCTCTTCACCAGGTATCCTTGGTCAACCCGAATCTTTCTTTCATTGGTCAAAAGTAGCTTCTGTGCAGAGTGGTTTCTTGCGCAAAAAAATGAATTCCACTGATATGATAAACGCCGCTGGATGCAACCTAAGCCATGCGTCTTCAAGATATTAGACAATCACGCCAGCCATCCCACGAAGTCTCCACCATCCGGACCGGCGATTACCCACCCTTTTTGCATATCATACATATCCGCCTGCATAGGTCAATCTTTTGCAGACATCTTTGCGTCTGCTTCCTATGGCGCATAACCCCTTTAAAACCTGCAGGCCAAGATTAGTTCCTACGCACTCAGAGGCGGTTGGGAGCGAGGACTTACTGAGGAAGCAAGTAATCGCTCCAGGAGCTCGAGAGTAAAGCGACTGCGACCTACGGAAAATTGTTAGCATGAGGCGTGACCTTCTCAGCTCGATTTCAGTTCCATCCAACTCTTAACCTCCTCTCTCCATATTCTCGCCATCCTTCCATCCGAAGACACAATTATTCCACAACATCTCTAGTTCCATCGCGAGTGATATATTTTAAGGGGGCCTGATGGAACCTTACTCCAAAAACAGCAACACTCCGCACCATACTCGCGTTCTCGGGCGAAGTCAAGGTGCTGTACGCAGAGGAGAAATAGCCTTTCGGTGCTGGGCGGCGGTAGTCAGCGTGTTGGATCTGGACGCGTTTTGGTGCCATTTTTTCAGGTTAGCGAGTCCGTGAGTTTGTGGGCGCCTGTGAGATTTGTGGATGAATGGTATGGAAATAAGGTAACGATGAAAGCTGTTCGAGGACTCGCAACTTTTCTTTGGAAATCTAACAGGGATTATTTGAAGGCACGTGATGATTGACCGCCAAGGGCTAACTGATGTCACTTCAACTTCTAGGCTTCATCCATTATTTTAACTGCATGATATTCTTTTTCGGACCCGGAATTCACTGGTTCGATTCATACTTGAATGGTAAGCAGGTAAACCGAAACTATTGCGTAGAACATGGAAACTATCAACAATGGCTGATTCCAACTCACAATCTGGTGGTTTCCTTCCGGCGTCCCTCCCGTCCCCCTCACCCAGTGCTACCTCTTCATCCCCGACCTCCAATCTCCCTCACCCAAGAAGCAATCCGCTGAGGCCAGGGTCCGCAAAGGAAGATGCGGCGAGACGGTATATAGAGGGTCGACTGCTGGTCGTGAGTAGACGTTACGCCAAGAAGTATCAGCCAATGGAGGTGGGCGATGATGTGAAAGGATATGAAGGCTTTGGAGAGGTTTCGAGGGACTTGGGGGTTGTGGTCGACGTTGTCTGGTTAAGTGGCACGCGTATGTATTCCTCCCCTTTCCGACTATTCGCCTCCTTTTTTCAGCGTTTACTTTCATTTTCAGCACTAAGTCTATCTTCATACGGGAAGGTTTCTTCATACGAGAAAGAAGCCTTGTTCAACTGAAAGAAAATATCTAGCAAGTCTTCAAGTCCCGTATCTACTCAATATAGCTCTCGCAATCACAAGTTACATCTCCGCCTTTCCCTTCTCGCCTAAACATACATTCGCTCTTCTGCGGAAACTAGATCACGCATTTTCTAGTTTGCTACAGGGAGAAGATAATCTTACCGGGGAGACGTTGCCGGGATTTCAGGGCGGAACGGGGAAGGGTTTGAGCAAGACTGATATGGTGAGATGTAAAGGACTCGTAGAGGCTACGAGAGTGTGTGAGTACCTATTTCTTATCGATTATCTCGATGTTTCCAGTCCCCAAGATCTTCTTAATAATAGTGCTAATTTGTTTTAAAGTGCTGGTTGAAGTCATGGGGCGAGAGCGAGAGGTCGAGACGGAGATTGAGGGCGAGGAGAGCGCAATCGAAACAGACGGTTGTAGCACGCAGGGGGACGGCGATGGAAATCTGAAATGGGAGATGGAGGTTGCGAGGGTGTACGATATGACTATCATCCAGCTTGGGGAGGCGCTGGGACAGGGCGAGGCGTTCACGGTTGACTTGCTGGGAGAAGGTACGGGTAGACGGCGCACTGATTGAGGTTACTTTTTCATCCACCCAATCTCCAAATTTGAAACCAGGAATAAAGCAATGCTTACGTGTAAAATAGGCACGGGTAAGTTGGGGCTTTAATGTCATCGTATTCCTAAGATGGCTAGGGGCACTCTACAGGATCAATAAGTCAGGAAAAGATCCAAGTCTGGGATAAGTTAGTACTGGTAAAACAGACATCATGGCTCAAGAATGCAGGTGCGTATTATTTCACGTTTGTTAGTATGCTATGCTGCCTACTTAAGGCAGGTATGTATGCTGGAATTTCTGAGTGGAATTGGCGTGTGCTACAAGGCGTTGTCGATCTCTTTTGTGCGAGTTCGTAGCCAGTGTCCAGCGGAAATCTAGAACTCTAAGTTGCTTGTTTCGATGTTGATCTACCGTGTCACTCTGAAGCGACAAGATGCTCAGACTTTCATTACAGGATGGCATTCCCAAGACTGGCAGGCAATTGATCAGTCAATCCCCCCAATGGGGATGAGGAGTGAGACAATCGCGACAGCCTTTGTGTTGAAGAGCTATGCAGCAGAATAGCAGAAAAGGTCGTAATCCTGAGAAAAGCTTAAGCAAAGCTGAAATGTGTTTTGGGCGAGGGAGGGAATACTTTTTTCTGGCCCATATGTTCTCACTTATGAGCACTCGCTATTGACGCCCTTGTACGCTCTTTTGCAGCTCATGAGATTTTTGGATTAGGAAATCTATGCAGCTCTTCGTCGGGACAATCAATGGACCTGTACATTTCCGCCTGATGCTCCTGCCCTGGCCTGCGTCGATATTTTCGCCAGATGAGGAAGTCCCATGATTCTAGTTCGCTCTCGCGTACTCCCACGCGACTTCTGGTCAACACCAACCACATCACGGGTCTCTTTCCTTTCACCACCTCTGAAAACAATTCTCTGCAATCTCCTCTACTATCACTATCACGGGCCAGCCCATTCAGTCTCGCCTCTACTGGTTAATAAATGTACCCCGCCCTAGGTGGCTGATCTCAACATGCCAAGGTACTTGCCGCTCCAGACTGAGGTCTCCTTATACTGCTGGGAGCCAGTATCAGGGCAAAGCTCTTCGAGCCCCGTGGATGTCTCGCAAGGATACGAGCTTGAGCGCCTCAGCGAGGAACCATTCGATGGTTGTAAGACGGTTGACTTCCTTGGGCCATACCCCTTTTTCCTCTTGAACGCTGGCCGGGAACTATTCTACGGATGCAGCAACACATCTGCTAACAGCTCTATCCAATGCAATCAGCAAGCTACCCAAATAGAGGCGGCCGAAGCTCCTCGCAAGTCGACCGCAAATGAGAAGGGACTAGTAACTTTTCAACGCAAGCATATGTTGCCTCCGACTACGCCAAATAAAGGCTTGGATTCAGACCTGGATTCCATTTTGTCTAGCCTTTCGTCCTCGCGATTCTCGCAACATAATGTAGCTAACTTAGATGGCCCCGGCAGCAACGAAAAGACAGAGACAGGTACCTATTTTAGGATGTGCGGCCTTGAGACCTTCAAACTGATTTGTTTAACAGATATTTCATCGAAGAAGAAGAGGGGCTCAACGCGCCGCCATTGGGTGCCCCCAATTCTCGCCCAAGGTTCGATTACAAAACCTATTTTGGCCCCGAAGCCTATCAAACTTCAGATCGACTTCACTCCCAAGTCCTTCTTCCGCTCGCTGGCCACTAATGAACCCGAGGATGTTTGCGTGAGTGTGTTTTACAATGGAGAGTTCGCGTACTCGAAAATATTCCGTGCGAAAACTCTGAGAAGCATCTCTGACGATGCTCATCCAACAATCGCCGGTCGGCGAGTTGCTGCAAATCTCGAGGTCCCGTGGACTGTCTCCCCATTAAACATTGTCCACCAGGAGACTAAACAGGAGGACGATAATCTAGGGGGTTCCACATCACCAAGCTTGGATACAGCTCTCAATGAAACAATGGAGCTGAAGTCACCTCAGGTCCCTAAAAAAGATAACCTTGGAGTGCGGGATGCGAGAAACATGACAGGCGAAGAGATGAAACTCAATCTTGGTGCTTTGTTCCGTGGCGATCAGTTGGCCTCTGAAAGTTCATCGACGACCCCTGTGATTCCAGCCATCTCGAAGGCAGAGTCGCGATGGAGCGAAATCAATCAAAGCCTTCTCGTCGAAGCAGACGAATGGGGCAGAGAAGGTATAGACGATATTTTCAGAACTCCTGTTGGGGAGTATCTGGAAGAGATTTCAAAGCTTCCTTTCCCAAAAAATGCCAAATCACCTGAAGCTAATAGTCGGAACATTGGCGTTATGGATGTAAGTGTCAACAAATCCGGTCTTATCAGGTTTCATATACTGACGGCTGACTATACCGAACAGGTCGTTATCTCTCTTGGCCGATCGATCATTCTTGCTGATCAATACAAATCCATCCGAGAGCCACAACGAAAGCTCACTCAGGCCCGTATCGGTCCAGAAGGGAAATTGTACACAGTCCCGAAGGAAATGATGCCGCGAACTCTGGAAGCAATGATAGCTTCTTTCCAAGATGAAGAGAGATTCAGGCCGAAAGATGCGCCGAAAACCGATCGAAAAACTCGGGCGCCACGTACATCACGAACTGTACAGACATCAAGCCAAAACCAGGATCCTAACGGCACGATAAAAACAGAATTCAGGCACGGGAGGCAAGCTCAGAACACATCTATCAAATCTGCAGGAGATGAGAGCTTGCTGAAGTCAAGTTCCACTATGGTGCACGATGGCCCGACTACACGCACAACCAAGTCTGGTAACTCGTTAAGAAATAGTATGCCGCCACCCAATATGGCCATAGGCGGGAACACCGAGGTAAATCCAATGGACCCTAGTAGTCTCTCGCATACGAAAATCCCCAAGAAAGTTCCGCAGAAGACGTATAAAGATCCTCGTTTCGGCCAGGCTATATCTGCCCCTCCCGAGCTCGAATTCCCAAGCCATTCGACACGATCTCGAACTACAGCAGGAAGCCCATCTGCAACAGCTCCAGCGATTAGCCAAGATAGGGTTGACAGTATTCGCAAACCGCTTCGGAGACGAGCTATGTCACTACGGTCGAATGAAACTTCTACATCAGCGTCTCAGACTAACAGTTTCTCACTCGATGGCTCTATTGAAGGACCGGGTGATTGGAAACACACGGCTACCAGATCATCTGGCTACTTATATACAACCTTCAAGCAGCTAGAACCTAGCAATATTAAGGCATTGTATGGAGGAGGCACTAGTGCTCTTGGATTCGACGGTCCTACAGATATTCAAAAGTCTTCGACGAGGAAAAGGGTCTCGTCAGGGTTTTCTGAGGTGGCCCCAAAAGCAAAGTCTAGACGGCTCTACGAATATAAAGAGGATGAGAGTGGAAGAAGTCCCTTCAGAATTGACAGAGATGGTACCCTGGAAAGCGGAGTAGAGAAACTGCTTGTGCGAACAAGTGAGGAGAGAGAAACGCTGTCGACCGAATCTTCCAATAAGAGAAGAAGACAACAAATGTCAGATAGGGAGCTCAGTGCCCTCCTTTCGCCCCAAAACCCATCGAAGATTATCCATAACTCATTTAGACAGTCGTTTGAAGATCAGAGCTCCGGCCGATCAACTAGAAATGCAGTTGCAAGACAGCAGCTACCGCTTGGAGTCGCCAGATCACATAGTCGAACTAGGCGAGTCACTGCCACAGTCGAGAAGGGTAGAATTTTCATTGTCGAAGGAATTCAGCCGAGCGATTTTTATAAGTCTAAGGATGGGAGTCTATTTGCAGCTGACTTGAAGACCCTTGGAGACTTGGTTGGCTCTCTCCCATCCCGGGATTTCGGGACAGCCTCTTTTGCTTTGGATATCGAGGCAAAATTCGAAGCCCAGCTTCCCAACCTCGAGGATGAATCTGAACAAGCGAGCAAGAATATTAAGAAGGATGTGCCACTGTCGCAAGTTTTTGGCGCTTCTGATCAAACAACAATAGCCACTCACCCCACCAACCTTCAACAACAAATCACTTTGGAGTCCAGAACAGAAGCAACAAATGGCTTGAGGGCACACTTAGCAAACTTGCCACCTTTAAAATCTCTACCGTCTTCGGCCGCAAAGTCTGACAAGTCCCAACATAAAGCAGACAAACCTACCGCTTCCGGTGCTAGAGAGGCGAAAGTCAAGCCAGGTCTCACAATTTTACCAGAACTCGCAAACGCAGTCACTCCGAGATCTTACAATGTTGATCCGTTTGGGCTGAAGACTCCGACCCCCAGAAGCGGCACCTTTCCAGCGGCACTCGGTCCACACCCGTCGGCTTGCACGAGATCATCTAATAGAAAAGCAGTAGAGAGCCAATCTAGCTTTCCATCTGTGTCTATGGCTCCTCTGGTCCTTTCTACACCATCAAAGAGTGATAAAGTCCCTCAGACCCCCAGCAGTTTCGCAACGGGGCTGGCGAGTTCGCCTGCCGCAGTTCTGGAAACCACTCCTTCAATGGGCAGACAGACCAGAATCCTTCCACCTCAAAAAGTTGCGACCAACCGGTCTACTTTGTCAGCAACAGGCAGCACGGATGCATCAAATTCCTCGCACCATCGAAATTATTCGGTTGTTTCTAGTGTGGCATCTGAAATTCTCCTACCTCTGGCTCCTCTCGCCATGTTCGAAGGTACCTCCCCGCACAAGAAGGCGACCTCCAAGCCTAAAACTCCGCGGCTAAAGAGGATGACTGGAAAACCTGTGTCCTCTCTTGGTTGGCGACCAACAGTGTTGTGCCAAGATTCTGTCCTATCATACGTCGCCGAAGAGCAAACAGCTGATCTGCTGGGACTCGAGTACGACGCCAGGCATGACAATTTCTGCAGGGCTACCAGGTACGATCGAGAGAACGTGTTCAGAGCCAGTGGTATTCTCATGGGTGTGAGATATGTGTTTGGTTTGGAACCAACAGAATGAGTCAAGAAGCAGAGAGGCGCGAAACGATGTTGTGATTGCCATTAGCGCGTAGCGGATCTTGTGCTCTGGAAGCCGGATTGACTTTGATTGCTGATTTTTTGCTCGGCTATTTGCGATTGCGCAGATTGTTCTGATTGCTATGAGTAAGTACAAAATTTGCAAAGTGTATCCCTTGGCTCCTTGTAGATGAATGCTGGCTCGATAATCCTTCATTGACTTGGTAGTTCACATGGTCAACATGGTCAAGTTATGACCTCGATACAACGCTGTTTTTTTTTAAAGGAGTGTACGTCCAGCAAACTCTAAATTATGAGTTTTGAATGTAGTCAGGCTGTTTCCTCAGCGGTATCCTTATCCCCAGCTATAACTGTCCTCTCTTCTCTCGCCTCTGCCAGCCCCAACACGCCCATTCCTCTCTGTGTGCCCCCTTCCCCTATTCCTATCATCACCTCTCCTTTCTTCCCTCCCACCGTAAACTCGCTCCCTCTCCCTCTGAGGACTCCTACTTCGACTCCTCTCACTTTTCTCGCCACTATACCCCTTCCCCTCCCTCTTACCCCTCCTCCTCAACTCCTCCTCATCATATACCATTCCATACCTATCTCTTCTCTCTGCACCGCCGACCTTATACTGTCTCTTCTTCTCCAGCCCACTCACCCCTCCAAACCCGCCGCCTACGGTAGTCCGTCTTTTCGAGTTCGTCGCTGTGCGCCACGTGTCGCTTAATTTAGACACCGATTGCGAAAAGTCGACGTGGATGCGGTGATCGTCGATAAGTACCCCTTGCATTTTGAAGTAAGCTTGTTCACAGGCGCTCTGCTCTTCATATTCGATGAATGCGTATTGGAGACTATCGTTGGTGCGTTTGTCGCGGATTACTTCGCAAGAGAGGATGGTTCCAAAACGTGAGAAGATTAATTCGAGATCCTCGTCTGGGTGGCCGTGTTAGCTTGAATGTGCTCGGAAATCTGCATGTTTGAATCTTGGATTTGGCTTCTGGACGCGTACCTGTTGTGACCGGATTGAGCTTGCATACGAACAAAACATTCTCTGGCGGTTTGACTTCTGCAAATGGTAGATCGCCAACCATCTCCAGCGTCAAAGCCTGGGCTCTTGCTTCTCTCTCTCGCCGCTGCTTCTCCACAGCCTCAGGATCCAACTCCTCCTCCAGGTTATCATCTTCACCAATTCTGACAGTCGCAAGTTGCGCCTTCGAGGGCAACGGGCTCTCAGGTGGCTCTACTAGCCCAGCAGGGTCCTCGTAGGGATCATCAAGTATTACCGTATGCTTGATCCTAATATCTACCAATGGCCGGCCTTTCTCATCGCAGAACGCCTGATTGATCTTTTCCAAGGCATCAAAGCCCTCTACCACCTTCCCAAACACCGCCGCCTTGCCATCCAGATAGTCCAGCTCGTCCCCCAATGTGATTATAAACTGGCTGCCCGCAACCCTCGCTTCCGGATCGCGCGTCGACTGAGCTGTCGCGAAGCTGACCGTGCCTCTCTCCGCATGTTTTAAGCGGGGGTGAAAATCGGCGGGAAATGTGCGTTTCGCGGGCCCGGAGAGAACGCCCCATATCGAGGAGCCACCATCACTTTCGGAGGACGAGGGCCCGAGGGGATCGCCGGTTTGGAAGGAGAAGTTCTTTTGGATGCTGTGGACAGGCGAGAAGTTGTAGTATTTGATTTTACATAGCTTGAGAAAGCTAGGAGAGACGGCTTAGCATATTGCGACTGCATTGAGGTTCTGTCGGGAGTTATTGGGTGGGTTGAAGGGGGGTTGCGGAGGGGAACGTACTTTTCGCAAAGCTTGGGGGAGTAATCTACGAGCAGGTCGATGACGATATCGCCGGCAGAGGTTTCGAGGAGCACACTCATCTCAATGAAAGGAACGAGCTTTACCTGGTGTCATAAAAAAACAAGGTTGCGAGACGCCGCGACTTCGTCGCACAGTTGGTATTTGGTATGCTTGCCTGGCCCTGGTCTTCGCCTTACTATCGTGATCTTTTTAAGGTTTTGGCTAGCGGACGTTGCTCCCGCCCCCTCGTTCAAGAGTCCTACGGAGTACCAAGCACTCCTGATGCCATCTACGTCTAATGCCGCCTATTCTCTTCTCGGACTTCCTCCTGCATCTACCGGCTGTTCCGCGCACATCGAAAACCGGATTACCTTTCATTCGCATGCAAGCCCATCTGGCTACTCGTGCCGCCATCGCGGAAGTTGTGGCTGCCTGTCTGCTCCATGTCCTTGCCAGCTTCTTCTCATGTTAGCGCCCTCTCTCTTCTGTTTACTCGATTCCTTTACGTTATCTCCGCTTTCAATCACAGCGACGATGTACTGTCATGCAGCCCGGATGGCACATACTCTCCCTCTGCGTCATCGTCTCAATTATCCGCCATCAAGCTGTGAAGCGCCGCAGCAGCCCTACAGCAGCTCTCCCTCGAGCGTGTGGTTCTGGGGCAACAGGCGCTTCAGCAAGGCGCCGTTGTGATTGCAACCATCATCCTTGAGAGGATCTCCCGAGATCTGATGCCTTCGTCGGGCATCCGCCCTTCTAGCTACGATGAATTTCCGGAGGATAAGGTGGTACCACTCTCGTTCCTTTGAGGCCGATGAGGTGTAGTGCTGGATTTCTGTACTCTCATCAATGTACCACAGCTCTCAACCCTTAATCTTCTTCCTGGCCCGATCGACTGCATTCGGCGCATGGACACCGCCTGTTCGTCTGTCCTCCTTACAATTTGATGGACTGTTCTCGACCGGGCTTGCACTTTACACTCCGCACCTCGAAGAAGATGAATGCTGAGTCTTATGCAGGCCTCCTGTCTCCTGAACACCGCAGCTTCATTATCCCTCACGCCTCCAGCGACTACCGGGTCTCCGGAAGGTTAAGACCAATCATCTCAGATCTTTGCAGGCGTCACGGGACGCTGCATACTTGAAAGGGCGCTAGAGGTGTCTTTCTTTGTCACGAAGCAGCCAAGCGCACCGAAGTTGACAATTTTCCGTATCTTCAGCATGGAGGGCTCCACGTGTAAGCCACAGCTTATCATTCAATTCAGAATATGACTGGATGCCCGATGCATGAAGGTATAGTGCTCAGGAGACGGGGAAGACCGTTCCGGTGAAGCCATCGTGCGGCTACCCTCAACCCCAGCCTTTGCCGATTCGATACGATCCACCCGCAGCAGGCACTGCATCTCGTATTACATGCGAAGCCTGAACCCTCTGATTGACCTGGGGAGAGGCCGTGGTTCTTATCATCTCCGGCTGGTCTCAATTGCTTGATCTTGAGGATCCCTGGTAACGAGAATCGCATTCCATCACTCTGAACCGGCATCATTGAAACCGACTTGGGGCTCAGATGCTACGAACGGTCGTCCTTCGCAGATTATGGTGTGAACCACGGTCGTCTTTGATCCGGACCCTGAATCAGAAAGCAGCACAGAGTCTCTTGGCCTGGCTCAAGCTGATAACTGGCTCGAAGGGAGTGCTTTCAACAAAAGTTGGCCTCGAGTCGGGCTGGTGCTATCGATTCAGCTCTCGGCATCCCGATGAGAAGTCCTGTCGTCTTTTCTAAGATGAATGCATGCAAACGTCCTGTGGTGGAACTTCTCTGCAGCCAGAAGTATGACAGCTTCTAGCGCTGAAGGGGAAGATCCGCGCTATCGCCTCGTAGCTCGGGAAGCACACAGCTGTTCTGAAATTTGTATGAAACCTAAACTGGGTTCTCGAGATCCATGTGTGAGTCTGAATCAGGATGCACTGTCCTCCAACGCCCACGGTTTCCTGGGATGGACAGCTTGCTCAAGATGAACAGAGGTCAGCAATCGTCATTTGAAAAAATCTGGTCAAACACTGCCGCAACGTTAGGACGAATAATCTTGAGAAGCCTGTCATGGTTGTCGTGAAACGTTGTCACTGGGGTTACTCGCACCAACCCCCCTATTGCAGTTGCAGTTGGAGTGCAGATGTGGTGGACCTTGCAGCGAGAGTGCCGCTGCAGAACATCTGGAGATGGCCTACCCTGTCTGATTTGACCCCCAGAAGCAGCTCAGCCAAATGAAGCTTGATATGATCAGTATCATCCTATGCGGTGGCCTTCTCCAAAATCCTGTGGCGCTCCTTGCAGCATGCCTTTACCTTTAGTGGAGTCGCTTATCGAGAATCCTCTCCTCCAAGCAATTCTCGTCCTGGCCGCCAAGTGACTGGGCATTATGCACTGCTAGGTGCTACCGCATCTCGTCCTTGTTGGAGCTTGGATTGAGAAAACATCTGTGATTCGAAGTGGCTGGTTGGTCTCTAGCCTCACGGCCTTCCAGACAAGCACAAATATTTATGGCAGCCAGGATGGCGGCCATTGGCTGGATCCTGGACTACAACAGGGCCGAGTTTGCTTTCTAGTTGCCTGAGATATCATGGACGGTGGGTTGCGACCAAAGGCGGATGTGGCTCTGGAGTCCTGTATGAGAGTTATGGCAGGGGCACGAAGCGGTCAAGATCAGCCCTAGAACTTGCGTCTCGAAGAGCGGTAGTCGTTTGATCTAAATAGCACTGAAGAATCGGAGGCAAAGATCGACTCCTGCAGGCTTTTACTCCAGATACGCTGCGCAGAATGCGTTGATGATTCCCTGCATATCTGCATCGGATTGAGGGATTATACCTTTCGGGGCCCCGGTGATACTCTCACGACGAGGGTCGCATTTGTTAGTTCATGAGCTGCCCGGGTGGGACAAAGGCGCGTTTGCTGTTTGTTGCACGATCGCCGCTTGGAGGGTGGAGCTTCTGTAGAGTTTGTTTGCTTCTCCATCATGCCTCTCCGCTGAGTTCTGTCAAATGTACAGGACTGTGCCTCTGGGCCGAACAAGCAAGGCTTCTCGGCTCAATTCCCCGGGGTCGACGGGGGACGGCTGTCAGACGCTGAGAGAGGAGATCCATGGCCAGGTCCGGAGTTGTGGCAATTGTGCTCCGTCCCAAAGCGGCCAAGCCAGGAGATGCTGGATCGATGCTGGCATGATGCTGATGCTGATGCTGATGCTGGCGACGGTGATGGTTGTCTGGACAGGCTCCGAGACTGCTGCTGCCCAGTCCAAACAGCCACATCTTCCCTGCCAGCCGGATCCAAGTTTCAAGCGTCGAGACAGTCTCGCCGGCCCCAGGCACTCGGTATACCACTCGACCGGGGCGTGTTCTCTCCATGGCTTCTCAGCCCGCCAGGGGACGGCGAGAAAAGATGAGCTTGGTCTCGTCGAAAGCCTTCTGCCAGGTCGTCGTAGGTTTCTGTTTGTCCTATCTGCCGAGCATGGCGAGGATCATTTGTGGCCTGATCGGTAGTAGCCGTGTAAAGGGTCCGCTTGGCAGCCATGCAGCCGCCCGCTTGCAACAGTCTCTGTGTGCTGGGCCCAGATGCAAATGCAATCGTCGAGCTAATCTACAGAGGCTGGACGACCCAAGATTCTCCAAGATCGATCACTTGTCACAGTGCGGAGAGGAACCCCTCTTACGTGGTCGTTGGGAGCAAACTCTGGCCGAGGCGCTCTCGTCGTTACACACCTATAATACGTGCTATCGGCTTCCCATATCCACGCTGCTTCAGACTTTTGCAACACCTCCCGACTCTCTTTGCCATAGCTGTGTTTCCTCTCGTCAACTCAGCGCGCCCTCTGCTTGTCCCGACACCGATCGTCTTTCGGAAAGGTATGGTCAGGCTCTCTCCCAATCCCGCGCCCTGATCCCATCACGATCCGGAATCCTGACAAGTCTTCTTCTCCAGATGGTTCGCGTTGGATCATACGGCGGCTACCAGGAAGACGAGGAGACTACCTTTCGCCGCTACAGCTCTCGTGGACACGCCTACCCCCTGAGCCATGATCGAGAGTATAATTCAACTTCGAACCAGGCCGTCTACCCGGGTTCTCGCAGTCATCACCCCTCCCCGAGTGAACCTCGAACCATCGAGCGTTCTCCGGAGAGGGACTCAAACTCCCGCCCCAGAAGCCGGATCCCCGTTGCCGTGAGTACTTGAAGAGAGGACCGCATTCACGGGATCAAGGGATTTGCTGATGCAGTGTTTAGTGTGGTCGATGCCGGAAGCGAAAAATCCGATGCAGTGGCGATACAGGCACCGGTGAACCATGTACCAACTGCAAGAATGCGGGCAACGAACAATGCCAGTTCTTGAGGGTGACGACCGCCGGCCATTTTGATTCTGCATCTGACGCTGACTTGCTCCCGTAGGTCTCATCTGAACCGGCTCAGATGAAAAACGAGTGCGCCAACGGGTACGACTACAATGCTTCGGGTGGTGCAGCAGCCTCCCGCCTCAACTGCCGCATGATGCCTTTCGCTCCTCAATTCGGGGCTCAATCCGCTCCTCTGCCTCTCGATGGATATCAGTATCGGAACGGCTCCATGTCCGCGTACCAGTACCCGGTCAAGCCATACTATCAAATGCCGTCGTTTGGCGACTTTGGCGACGAGAATGTGGACTACGGTCTCCAGGGTCAACTCATCGGAGCCGATCAGATGGGCCTTGGGTCCAACTACATCACATCCGCTTCTACGAGGGGCTGGACCCCAGCTCCTCAAGTTCCCAAAACCCCACTGTATATCGAGCAGTCCGAAGCACCTTACAGCCACGGCCAAGTTCCAATGCCGTTCCACCACGCCCCCAGCTACCCCCTCCGAACCCAGGTGAACCCCGACCCCAAGACCATGCCCATGAACGGAATGGGTGCCTCACTCCCACCTCCGGTCAACGCAAGCGTTGACCGTATGCTGCCATTCCCAGCTAGCAACACCGGCCGGCCAGCACAGATGGGATCCCTTCTTAGGTCCTCTGATGGCCTCCCTTCAGCCACCACTCTGCAATCGCAACAATTTAGTGATTACAGCTTCATGCGCAGCGACCGGAACCCAAGCAGCAACAACGCGTCGTCTGAGAACGCCTCGGTGTCGTCCAGCTCCTACCTCCCGGCATCAAGTACAAGCCCGGAGTCTCTCTCTCCCTCGTCGCATATGGCGTACGGCGCGCACCCACCGAGCTCCTCGGGCCACCCGAGCTCCGAGAGCGACGTATACACGCCTCCCAGCCACGATGGTATCAGCGCGGGCTCTGACTCATCATCATACGCCCATAACCGCGGCAGCGACGGCTCCAAGCGAGATTCCCAGGGCAGTCAGGAATCGAGTGGGCACGGTTCACTTCCGTCGATGAATGGCCAGCAAGGCCTTCTGGTAAATGGCCATAGGTATCACTACGTCCCGATGATGGGGTATTCCGGCCAAAACAACTATGGACCGGTGCCGCCGATCATCCACCACCCAACCCCTGTATCTCGACACTCGATCGCAGTTGGCGCGGACCACGAGTGATGGCCATCTCTTGCGATTCCATCCTCCTCGCCTCGGGGGATTCGCTTTCAGTTCAGTAATGGTACGGGCTCTACAAGTCTGCGTGGGCGGACAAGGTGTTTAGGGGAATGCCCTGTTTCGGTTTACTTTTTTTTCTTTAGGCGAAAACAAAAGGAGACGGGTTTGGGGTAAGACAAAAATGTTTTCTTCTTTTTTCTCTTTTCTCTCTCTCGACAAGAAGTCTGGACAGGGACCAAGACCTAGATGCGATTCTTCCTCTCGTCTATTTGACGCTTCGATGCTACTCTTGCCTGTATGTAAAATATACTTATGCAACTTGTTTTCGTTGCGTTGATAGAGGTGCCCAGACAACGGATGCCATGGTCGGCGGCGTGAGTGGTAGTTGATGGTGTGATAGGCCGGGTTCCGATGGCGGAGTAGATGGCAGTTGATCTCACTGGCTATCGATTCCTCGTCAGATGGCGCGACTGGGAAGGCTTCATGGAAGTGGTGTTCTCGTGATCGTGTAATTCGTCTGGTGTAAATATTCAATATCATGGGTAACGCGCAGGTGTTACTCCCCGAATATCCCACGTCATCGCAATACTAACTCGCAATCTCCGCTCCTACGATCGAATCCTCCATCGCACGAGCCAGGGCTTGAGCTGATGGGGGGTCCGAAGGGAGGGGAGCTTTTCAAGTTTCTTCCGCGTCGTACCGCATTGGCTCTCCAGGTAACTATTCTGTACGCATTCTGGGCCTGCCAGTTCCAACGCCTAGACTCATCTCGTCCCATCCGGACTCGCTACGGGGCCGACTGCCCGTGCCAATCAACAAGTTGATCGGACTGCAGGCACATTCTCATCCCAACCCACCGCGGTGCCCGCCGTGCGCCAGCCGAGCACAGCTTGCACCGGCAGCCTTCCGAGCCTGCGGCGACGGGGATCAAGATGACTGACGGGCCCTGTCGAGATCAAGGGAGACGCCTTTGCGCCACGGGCACCCGAGCCAGCCGCCCAAAGTCCTGGTCTGCTCCGCGCGCGCATCCCCGGGCTCGCGTCGTCGAGCCCGGCCGTCTCGTCTTCGGGCCAGGTCTTGGTCTCGCCCAGCTGCGCGGCAGCCCCGAATCCCAGCGGCGTCGCGCGTGCGGCGGGCGCGAGGGCGAGGGCGAGGGCGAGGGCGAGGGCATCGCGCCGAAGCTCCGCGTGCGATGTCCCTTCGCGCTCCGCGTGCGGTGTGACCGGCGCGGCCGTCGAGGATGTGGAGGTTGTCCATGCGTCGGGGGCAGCGCCGCGACGAAACGAGCGAGACGCGAGGGCTGGGGTGCCACCTCTCCCGCAGGCTGGACGCGATGGTCGGGAAAGCTGTCGTGGGGAGAGTCTCCAGCTGAGGTCGTGTTCCGCATCGCCGCGCCGGCAGGGCTGCCACGCGCCAGAACGATGGTTTCGTGGCCCGGCTGATTCTCTGTCTGGTCACGCCCAAACATCCGAGCTCAGATCAGAGAAGAATCGCTCCCTGCTCTGTCAAGCTCAAGGCTCTCATATAAGAGCAGCGCAGAGTCGTGCGCGGAGCCTTGCGCCTAGAATCGGCCCAGACGGACTGATCCTGCCATCCTGATTAGAAGATCAAGTTCCTCTTGGATTCAGCACTTGTCCTTCTGCTATTCTCCAGCTTCCCGGTCGTCATCAAGGTGCCGAGCTACGGAGGGGCGAGCTTTGAGCTGAAACTCGAAGCAGGGCGAAGCAAGATCTGGGGAAGCTTGACGCTTGAGCCAACGTGCGAATACTCCGTGGGCTATTGCTACCAGATGGTACAGGAGTCATCACAACCATCCGCTTCTTCCCTGCTCGAGCCGTTGCAAGAGGATGCCTGCGTTTGTCAGCTGGAACTGATCTCAACCCGAGCAGACGGTCTCTCCGCTCTGCCCCGCAACCCACGAGAAGGCATGCTTGCTACTGCGAAAGCGCAATCAGGAGCCATCAAACACCGGTCGCGGGGTGGAGAGCGCGCAGCTCTCCCCCCTTTGCTGCCGCTGGGAAACCGAGCACAGTGCCTGCTACCCCTGCCACCTGCGAGCCTACACGGTCCGATACTCTCCCATGCCACCCTTCCGCTCGCAAATGTATCGGCACACTTGGAGTCCTAGCAGCAGGGCTCAAGTCCGGGATCCTGATGCGGCTGGCCATCGAGAAGAGGGGCGTGCTTCCGGAGACGTGAGGTTCGAGGGGTCAATACTCACGAGAATGTTGCGGGAATCCATGAGTCGGCGCGAAACATCGTCGGGTTGGAGGGGTTCCACGGCCTTTGATGGGTGGCTCGAGAGACTCCGAGGAGGAGAAGGTTAGGCCAGCATCTGCAAGCCTGCTCGGGGAGAGATACATGGTCGGCCGAGGGTGGAATCTGCTTGATGGGTGGTTCAGAATCACAGAGACGCTGGAGGATGGCGAGTAGTCTCGAGTTCCGCTCTGGCTGAAGTCGCCTGTTGCAAGTCATCCTGCTCGCCGATCCGATGTCTGCGCTCTGTGGCCCGCTGCCGGAAGACCACGACTCCCAAGAAACGGCAGGGATTATCAGGTTTGGAGCAGCACCGAGGGACTGGAAACATCTGCGGGGATCGTCGAGATCCAAAGTGGCCGGATCGGCTGCGGGATCTGGCGTAAGTTTGATTGATCGCACTGTGTGTTCCTGATGCGCCGCACTGGTGATAGGGTGGTGGGAAGAGGGAGAGAGTGCTCATGGCCGGAACGCTGCGAGTTGAACTCTTCGTAACGGTGGAGTTTCAGAGGCCAAAGAACTAGTAGCCTCTCCTCCCTCCCCTTCTACTTGGCCGGCGTCTCTATATGTTCGGTTGTCGGGATAGGAATAATCATGGCGACCATGCACTTGTCAAATATACGCCCCCGTGGGCATGATACGTTGGTGAGGCACCAGCCAACAAGGGACTCGGGTTGCCCTCTCTATTCTTGACCCATAGCGACTTGGTAATGCAGGTCTCCGGCGTGCAGCGTCTATGAGGCGGCGCTGTGAGCACCCGGTCTCTGGACGCAAGCAATCTCAGGATAGACCCGGTGCAAGGCGTGTAGAGATCGGAAAAAGAGTCATGGAAATCAGCCGGGCCTGAGCAAGAGCGCCACGAGTCCGAGAAAAGCTGGTCAAGATAAATATCCGGCGACGATGGCGCGGAGGCTTGGACCGGGTGGATCTTGTTGCGGTGCGCACCCTCCTCTCGCTAGATACACAGCGGGCAGCCACTGTGGGTAAGCCGTCGACGCTGGACAGCCGCTCCTCCAGAGCTGCAGACGTCGGGGGGCCAGAGCCAGCAACGTCACTGAACGATGGATCTGCCGCAGCAGAACGGGAACGAAGCATCCTGTGAAGCAGCTTGAGTCGCAGGCGACGATCGAAACGCCGCGGCCGGCTCCCACGAGCCAAGATCCAGGGTGCCGGGCGGGGGGGGTTTGGCTGCATGTTTTGATCGGCTGGGAAAATAGCCGAGTGCCTAAGCGAGTCTCAGGGGCTGCGGCCTGTGCTTGGCCAGGCACGTCGCACGCTCTCGGCATCTGGTGCGCACGACCCCGTGAGGACGGTCGGGCCAGTTCGGGTGGTGTGTCGGCTCGGTGCCGTTGCAACCTGTCGCCCTGTGCCGTGAGAGCGCAGTGCCGGCTGGAGGAGAGATTTCTGGAGAGGCGACAGCTTGCCTGTGTATGTGGGGCGGGGGCTTGATTGCCGCCAGGAAGCCCGCGCCCATCGTCATTGCGCGTCGGGAGATGCACGGGGTGACCGGGCTGCGACGAGACCGACGGGTGGGAATCACATCGGCCAACAACTCACCTGTTCGGAGGATATGTCGCAGTCGCTGACTGCTGGGACGTGCCAAGTACAGCGATGTTTCTGAGGGGGGAGGGCCGGGCCCATGTAAGTGACAGATTCTTAAGGTGTAGATTCTATGTTTATGGAGCTGCAGGAGGTATATACAAGGGACGGTTACATAAGCACAATCCTTGTATATTCTAACAGTAAGACCGGGAGAACGAATAGGCGAGATCTCAGGCCTGTGACAGCTTCGGCGGTCCGGGGCGCTTGGAAGTCACTCTTCGCATCTCGATAGGAGAATCACGATTTCTCTTCGTATGGCGATGGCTACCCCAATCAGTAGACCTAGTGAACTCACTGGAACAGTGGCGGAAAGATCTGCTGAGAATTCTAGCTTCCGGGTGCTCGTAGCTCGCAAGGACCATGTCGCTTTGAATCGCCGCAGAATGGGTTTGCTCCCCCAGCGCATCAAAGTACAACAGAGTGGTATCAAAATCGGCCGGAAAATCTCCAAATCATGAGTGGGTTTCTATCTCCGACGTCCTGTGTACATCGCGCCATAGGTCAAATGATACTTCGTAGCTGGTATATGTCGTAATGCCAACTGCCAGCTTCGCGAAATGATCTGACGAGTGTGGAAACCCTCCGTCTGCAACTGCTGCACGTGTCGAGCGCAGTCTTTGATTCGCACGTGGGCCCATCTCTCCGTCCGAAAAACTCGCCCCAGAAACCAACGTCAGAAGCGAAGCAAAACCACAGTGATACTTTGGCTGATGTCGGAGTCTCGTCAAGAACGAGCCCTAACCGAACACCCTTCGACTTACCAAGATCTGATATTTGCTGAAGGATGCGATGGATTACTTCGTTCTGTCGATGAGATTCTGCACTCCTGTGTTGTGGGCTCGAAGTTGGCTCTCATCCGAAAGCGAGTCAACTGTACAGTGCGAAATGTTCTGCTCGGAAATATTCGTCAAATCAGTAAGCCAGAGAAACGACTGCCTCTTGCAATTCTGGGAAGTCAACTGCGCACGTGTCGGTCAGCGAGCCGGTGGCTCATGGTTGAGGACGAGCCGGATCTCGTTCTGTGTGTTCTCTGAGACTTGGGCGTTGTGCTGGTGCTCCGAAAAGGCTCTCGACTCCTATTTGAATTCGTTGTGGCTCGTCTAGAGCTAGCCCGAACCTCTGACGCCCAATCCCCGCTGGTTTTTATATGGACGCACGTAGATATCGTGAATTGATAACATTGAAACATGGCAACCTTCAGCAACTTGAAGGTTGTACGCAAGTACAGCACAATACAGCCAATCCCGTAGCGAGGGTGTTCACCAGGAGGCTAAGGTATGTCGCCAGAGCATCCATAAATGTTTAAAATGATTTGGTGCCCCCCTCCTCCCCCTCCTCCCCTCTACTTGATGTGAGGCTTTGAATGGCCAACGCAGGGAGTTCGGCATCGTGGCAGCAATCGCGAAGACATCAGCATTTGATGCTCGAAGGGTTACCGGCGTACAAGTGGGCCTGTCCACAGTACGAGAACCAGAAGAGTCGGAGACGCTTTAGGTTCCGGACCAGTCCCGCTGTACCGTGGGCAAAGAGAAGTCCAACTACTAGGACGAGAACTAAGGATCATGATTGCCTCCTGAGTAGTACTCGAGAGCGCCCACGTTCAACTCAGGAGGCGGGAAGAATTGTGAGGGGCATAGTATCCCATCAGCCTATTGACATGTCGAATAAATAACAAGACTTGGAGAGCACTCACTGGGAAACATGAGCTGATGTCAAAGCTGGAAAAGCTCGTAACCCTTCTTCCTAACAACAGATATGCTAAGTAGAGCGAGGATACAGACAAGACTGAGAGCATCAATGCCACTCCAACCAAGTAAAGCTGCAGTACAAGCTTGGAAAGTCTTTGGAATGGCGTCGGGACCAAGGGCAGCCGCGCCATCATCTTGCTGTGCTTGGAGATTTACCGACCTTTCGTATATGATAATTTTCGTCTCAGCTGAGCAAACAGGGCGATGAGCAACAACACACCCAGTCGAATGCTCAATGGTGATCGGTGTGATGAATCCGATTGCAACGATCGATAGAATGATATGGAGTATCCGGGGCAGATCCCAATTGTCAAATCTTGATACATAGGAAGATTTCCATGCAAGAGCTGACAGTCTCCCCAGCATACTGCGGGGCAGGTCCGGAGTCAATGTTATATACTTGTATATACCCAGGGGCAAAGAAACAACTCTGGATCAGAGCTGAAGCAAGACCGTCAAGCGTAACGAGAATATACAAACTTCAGTACCCAAAAGAAAAATGTAGACGCCGGCGGACGTCCAGGCCACTACCACATCCCGTCCGGATCTCTAGGCAGAGATCAAGCTGACACAACGGGATATGGAGAGACTTACATGTCTGTATTGTACTTGCGTCAAATACTTGCCCGATTGCCGGGTTCCAGAAGCAATCTGCATCGAGATCATCAGAGCAACAGGCATAAGACAGGGCCTTCAACAGACCAATACGTACACGTCAAGTCTCCTTCTACCAATGGCATAGACTTGCTCTAATCTTCGCGCTCTTCCTTTGTCTTCTTGTCAGACTCGCCCGACGAAATCTTCCTTCCCCTCACAATAGCTACAAAATCATCTCGAGGGACTTGCGACTCGTCGGTTCCCGCCACACTTCGCAGGAAAGCATGCCTTTGAGCATTGTCTAGATCTGCATTATGCCAATCACTAGTCCTGGATTCTGGTGCAACTTCTTGGTGAATCTCATCCGACTTCTGCTCCACTTCGTCATGTTCGGCCACGCCGTTGCCGTTCTTGAACAGGTCCCTCAGAAACCCGCTGAATACTTTGCCCGATAGATGAAGATCGTTAACCATGACTGGATTGGAGTACTGCCGAGGTTTGCAACGGCTTCGACGCCATGTTAATCATCTATGCGTGCGCCCAGTCGACCCAGGCGACGAGGGTTGAAATGCAGAGCCAGTGGCCGCTCAGCCTCCCTGCAACTATCGAGTGTCGGCAGCGACAATTACAAGGACAAGATCACGCGTTACGGGAGAAATTCCAAGCCCGAAGGTTGTTAGTCGCTGCCCACCCCGCTTCCAAAGCGAAATGTAGACACCTAGAATGTGTTCCAAGAGCTAGACTGCCAGCAAAGGTGCGATGTTTCAGTGACCAAGACTTCTTTACCCCAATAAAGTGCTTGATAACATATTACTCGCATACTTGATCGATAAATCGGAAACTTCCTGGGCTTCCTGGTCTTGGTGATCCGATCGGAATGCAGAGCTTACGTTGCCACACCTGGTACGATCAATTTTTTGATTCATATTTTTGATTGAGCTCAAGTTCCTGATGCCAAGTTCTGGAGTACAACTTGCCTATTGGCAAGAGATCGCAAAAAAACCGGCGATGTACCCCGAGCCGTGACCCCCAACCATGCAAGCAATCAAATTCTCTTACGCTCTCGACATGACACCCCACGCACGGATGATGTTGTCGGTGTATCCCGCAAACAAGGTCTGTCCATCTCCGCTCCATGCCAAGCTGACACACTCTGGCTCTCTGCTCTTCTTGCCAACGGCCTGGAACTCTGGCTTCAACTCGTCAACCTTGCTCTTCTTCTCCAAGTCGAAGATGATAATGCTGCTAGAGGTGGCAGCGCATAGCCAATATCTGTTGGGAGAGAAAACGAGGGCATGGATTTCATCACCGGCATTCAAGGAGTAAAGGTGCTTCGACTCGTTCAAATCCCAGAGCATGGTAGTTCCGTCCTTACCACCAGAGGCGCAGAGAGATCCGTCGGGGGAGATGGTAACCGTGTTGATGTAGCCGGTGTGTCCAATGTGGTCGGTTTGCAATCGGCAAGAAGAGAGCTCCCAGACCTGGTTATTGAGATTAGCTAGGTCTCCCATCATAATGGGGCAACGCAGAACGAGGCATGCAATTTCTCATCAGAGCATATGGTGATGGTTTGTCTCATAGCCTGGTCTCCCAGGCTCTGAAGTAGCAAATACTTTGAAGTTGCGTAGCATCATATGAACTTTGCAAGCTGTTTCTGGGTCGCAGGCTGAGGGCTTCTCACCTTGACAAGCTTGTCCCATCCAGAGCTGACAATGACCGGATTTTGAGGATTCGGGCTAAAGCGGACGCAAGAAACCCAATCGGCGTGTCCCTTCTCAGTGATCGTAAACTTGCAGTCACCAAGAGTGTTCCAGAGCTTGATGGTGCGATCGCGGGATCCGGAAACGATTTGTCGGTTGTCAGCGGAGAAAGAAACGGAAAGAACGTCGTTGGTGTGTCCAACAAATCGGCGGGTAGTGGTACCGGTAGCAAGCTCCCATAGGCGGAGAGTCTTGTCCCAGGAGGCAGAAAGGGCGTAGGCACCGTCGGAGGAGATGACCTATATCTATTTTCAGAAAAGAGATTTGCGTTTCTGCGTGCTTTAGACAGAACATACGACATCGCTGACAATGTGCGAGTGTCCCTTGAGCGCTCTCTTGGGGTATCCGTACGAGGAATCGTCACGGGTCAAGTTCCAAACGATAATCGCTGTCTTTCAATCAGCATAATGTATTTTCCCGTCTTTTCTTCGCAGTCTACAATGTTGAGCCGCGGGGGGATGCCATATGGGAGAGAGCGCATACTCTTGTCGCGCGAGCCACTGATGAGGATGTTTGGGTTCTCAAGGGAAGTCGCAAGCGACGTGACCCATCCCGAGTGGCCCTCAAGGGTACCCTTCAAGATTAATTGTTCTGCCATCGTCGTAGATTGATGGATGATTGGAAACTTGCAATTTCGTTTTGATCTGAGAATTATGACATTGTGGGTTAAGCGAGGCGCGATGAAGGTACGCTAGGCTAGCGGAGTGCCAAGGTTGCTCAAGCTCTCATCAAGCTCAGGAATCGCATAACACGGTGGCTATCAAACATTTCCAGGACGAACAAAATATTTTGCTTTGGTTTGTGTGATCTGTTTAATCTCTAAAGATACTATCTACCAATACCCTTCGGTGTTTCAATATTCAGTATTATGTAACGCAGATTATCTCAATGCTTACCAATGCTCAAAAGTTGTGCTTGAAATCGTCTAGGTCATAAAACTACATTCCGGAGCAATTGAACCTGATTACAGCAGCTTCCTCTCCCGGGCACTGGCTACATATTGCCTGCGAGTCAGAAGCTCGCAAGCGAAAAGCCGAGTGTGTATAATCGAATAGGAAGGGCAATAACTCATACATTTAACACACGGCAAGGTTCTCCAATGCCATACTGCGGAAACAAGATATTTGAAACTGTCCTATACCAGTTGGAGGTATCATTCTAGTCTCAATCCATGGGGACTCAGTCTACCGAGTATTGGATTCTTCATTATTATTCCCGAAGCTATACAATACTTCGATTTCACTGTGCATCGTGTCAACGCTTGTAATTGCATGCTTGCATATATTTGTGAACACTTGCCTAGATCCTAGACATAACTTGACTGAAAGGAAGGCTTGAAAATCGCTGGTTGATCTGGAACATCACCCTACATAGATAACAGGTATCAGTAAAGCAACGCTTCACCAATATGGTTCTGCTGCGAGTCATGATCAACCAAGAGCGAGTAGAGATGTACCCTTTACTTCCCATGAGAGCCGCTATGTCTGGTAACTACAATGCAATGGGACGCCGACCTCTAAGACGCAGAATAGTAAAATGTCAGCGGAACTACAATTACAACAAGCTTAGATATTCAGAAACACACTGAAAAAACACAGGTCGCACTGGAATGGCGTGACGAGCCGCTAGACCTTGAAAGATATATCATCCGCATGGGGTAATAGTAGCCTGCGAACTCAGCAATATCTGTTCCGCTAGCGTCTAGCAGAAGACGAGCAACGGAATTGGAGTGTAATTGTACATGGCTCCTATCTCCAAAGAAGCAAATACCCGGAGCTTCCACGGACGAGCCTGGCTTCTATTCCATTCTTCCAACACCCTTCTGCACTCACTGACTTCGATGGCTCCCGAATATCCATCCCTAGTAATTCTGCAAAAGATAGTTGGTCCTACCTTTATTGAGATCGCAAGGCAAATGAAATGACCGGATTTCATGATCGAGTATGCATTGCCAAAGCGCCGTGGATGTTGGTAGTGTACAATTTGATACTCCTCAATATCCCGCGCCTAGCCCTCTCTACAACTGTCGATCCGGAAGTTTTCCACATAAACTTCTCTGTTGCCTAATCCCTATCGATTCTCTTCTATGCCGCAGCATTGGCTGCTCTCTGATCCTCCAACTTCGAGTAGTATGCATCTCGTTTGCGGACAGCTGGAACATGGAATCCGTACCTGCCATGATGGTTAGCTACATTTCGTGGAAGATTTGTAGTAGATGTGCGGAGCCATACCAGAAAGCGTATCCGGCCGATGTTCCGAGACCTGGGTCTAATCAGCCGTTGCTCTTCTTTTCATAAACAGTCCAACCAGTCAAACGAGATCAAGATTCTGTAGTAATCGCTCGGTGTTTCCTAGTTGTATTTTCAATTCACAAGAATGATTGCTCACCGAAAGCGACGCTGAGGTCGAGGACCAGGCCCCTTCGAAGCATCTGGGACAAAAGTTAGCCCTTATTCTCAGGCTTGAGAACCCGCGATTTGAAGGACTTCAGAGAGCCAGAAAATCCAGTCTTAGCTTACTCCAGTGATTGGTTTGATTGCCATTGTGCGATGTTCGTGAACTCTGAGGTAAATTCTCAACTGCAGGTTGTTTGTGGTACAGAGTAACCCTGGATGAGGATGTAGTGACTTCGGACGTTGATTTGATGATCACGTGGCTTGTATTGGTGGTCTGTGCTTGCGCTTTTCCGGCGAGGCTTCGAGCGCGAATTCCTTGCGACAGATGAATATTGACATGAATTTGCGCCTCGCGACTTTGAACTCGCGGGGTTGTGGTCCGAATCAACTTCTTGCTTTGAAATCCCCCCTCGAAAACCAAAGGCTCTTACCAATTATACTTGCACGAGATTATGGCACCGATATCTCCAATTTCCAGAAAGCGATCTACCACCTCACAAAGTGACGATGACCGCCCAGACGAGCCCACGTCGAAGAGGCGACGAGTTGAATGTGACCTGCCTCATACACCGCCACCAGAAGAGGAGAATTTTAGCACGAACACCCAGGAGAATTTGATGTTCGACGATGATCCTCACAAGCTTATGAAACGCTCAGTTGCTCTGGCACTGGAGCATGTGGGGTTTTCTGGCGCAACACCAGAAGCCATGGAGGCATTTTGCGCCGAAGTCGATGCTTGTCAGTGCCTCAAGCTGTCTTGAATGCTTTTTACTGACTTGTCGTAGACTCCTCCCGTTTTCTCTCCAAAGTAACGTCGTCGATGCTCAATGCTAGACGTTCGCAACCTACCCCCCTCGATTTTACGTACGCTCTAGCAGAATTCCAACTTCCAATATCCTCGATAGAAGCACATCTGAAACCCCCTATACCTGTTTCCAAGTTGCTCATTGTGCTCGAATCACAACCCGAAGTCGAATTGCCTACAGCCACAGCTTCAACGGATAACCTGCTAGGAGCAGATCTCAGCGGCGCGTCGGATAAAAATACCAAGCCATATATCCCAAGGCGGTTCCCACCCTTTCCAAGCAAGCATACATACAAATGGACAGAGAAAGAATCGTCGCGAGAGACCAACCCAAGAAGGATCAGAGAGGAAGCTGCAAAGGCTGCTCGGCAGGGCGAGGAGGCGTTGCGGCGCTTGACCAAGGTGGCAAAAGCGGGGAAAGAGAAAGACGTAAAAAATGCCGCAAGCAAAGATCCGAAGAGTAAAGAGCGACATGAGATGTGGGAGAAGGCAATGGAGACTCTATCTAGCAACAAACCCGATATCACTATAAAGGGAGGCGTTGAAGAGAATGATAGAGGTCTTATTGTCAATGCCGCCCGGACATATAACAGGAAAGGAGCACCGGCAAAGAAGAAACCTCTCCCAATTCTTGAGGGGCTGTAATTATGTTTAATATTTGGTCGGGCACAGGTGCATAGCAAGGCGTTTGGGACTGATATTTAGTACGCCTGCATCTACTTAGGGCACAAGTTGCAGTGCTGAACAGACATTTGAGTACATCGTAAATAGCGTAAGCCTGGTTGCGCGAGACATTGGGCAAGACTTTGGATGGGCAGATATCCGATGTACCGCCAAAGACAATGGGTTTGCGAATCCATAGACCACAAACTCCGACGCGTTCCCGTCCAAAACACAATACAGTACAAATACAAACGGAAAATCTCACTTTTGAAGCCTTTCGGCGTCCTTTCCCTCCCAGGCAGTAGTCTCAACAGTAAATATCCCCTTCCGGTCCTGACATCTGTCCGTCGTAATCAGCCTCATCCAACATCACCGCATGGCGGAAACCGCTCACCGTCTGAACAACCTCTGAACCGGCCAACACTTCGTAACACTTTCCCTTGTGACCGGCTCCTCGACCGCACACTTGTACTGCAGCATCTCGAGCAACTCGCAGCCCTTCAAGTCGCCCTCGAAATCCTTTCTCCGCCTGTCATTGGTTGTGAGTTGCGAGCGGTACGGGAGTTCCGAGGCTGGCCAGGATTCAACAAAGGGTGCCATGGTGGTCTCTAGGTTGACTTCCGACGAGTGACGATTGATTCGACGCTTCTGGCCGGGGCCTGAACTGAAGCTTTGGAGTAGCAAGAGGAAAGTTGGAGTAGCAAGAGGAAAGGGTTTTTAAGATGGAGACGAGGATCTCATCGACTGAAGTTCTAGGTAGCAGGCTTTTGCGAGAGATCGCCGCAGAAGATGGAAGTTTGGAAGATGTAAGTCGACACGAGCATCCACATCTCCTAAGCCCTGTCCAGACTCTTTGGAGGGAGCTGTTACATTTAGGTCACATGAAAATCACATGTCCAGAATTGACACCTAGACAGCTGCTCAAGGATCTCCGCACAGCATGCATCCCCAACCCTCCTCGCACTGGCATCTCAGATCTCGATTCCCTCTGGAAGACTCGAGGGGGTAGACTCTCCATCACAGGTCGAACTCTGCCGCTACTGCACCATATCCTCACCCATCTCGTCTCCCCCCACCACATGAACGGCACAATCGCCCTCCTCGATCTCACGGGACGCTTCTCTCCCTCTCATCTCATTAGCGCGCTCTCTGTGCAAGATCTGCGCCATATACATGTCTTCCGGCCCACGACGGCAAATTTACAGGTTACGCTTGACAGTGTGGAGAAGTACATGTTGTATGGAGAGCACAAGAGCCAAGGACGGGAATGGCTCGGTACTATTGTCAATGGTGGTGTGGGAGGAGATATCAATCTGGGGTGGAGCGGATGGCTGAGGGTGGAGAGGGAGGAGGTATGTGGCTTTGGAGTAGGTGTTAGTATTGAGGAGGTTTGGGGCGAGAGGAATGGGAGGCAGGAGGTCGTGGATGGGAAGGGATGGAGAGCTGAATGCAGAGAAGGCGGTTCGTTTCTCTGGCAATAACATTTCATGAGCCTTTGTAAGGCATTCGGGAGATAAGAAGATATGGGTGATGCATTTTCGGGGCGCACATCTTCGGCTCAACCATGTTGTATTGACAATGCTGACGCTCGTAGCTTGATGCTGCTTCTAGGTCTTAGATGACTTTAGCATTTGACACTCGAAGAACATGGCTATGAAGACTAAGTGGACTGCAAGGAATGAGACTCAATATTGGCTCGGTGGCAGTAGAGCACTACAGAATCTTGGAGACACCGTCAACTATCTGGCTACTACTATTTCACAAAGACTATGGTCGGATGGGTGAAGATTCTTATTTAGCAACTGTTTTGGCGCTGTTTGTCTCTCCGCACAGCATTCGGTATTTGCGAGACTTGTAGAGTTTCTCGGATACCTTGGAGATCTCACAACCACTGACACCGATTCAAAGATACATGGGTGCTATTGCGGGCTCCCTCATGTCATGTTCTCATCTCCGTTATGGTAGCTTGATATATGTAGTGCTATGTCTCGCACCTGTGAACTTGGACCTGTAATGCTCCACCAATCAAGTTATGTAGAGGCCGCATCCTCAGGCTGCCGCATCCATACATGAGAACGTCCCACGCTCTGAGTACCATTTGCGGCTATAAAAAATCGTGAATATTCGTCGGCACTACGTCTTTCGGTGAGCAGACGACGTCTGGGCTTGCCACATACCTCCCAAGACACACCTTCACGCAAGCCGCGTGGACAGGACGATCGAGACAGAAAGATGTGGAAAAAGCCCCCAAATCGTTGGAGAACAAGACGTCAGACCAGGATGGCACACCGGTTTTCCCTGTTTTTCAACCGAGCGACGCAGGTTACCCTTTCAGGAAATCTGAAGAGGGGAACCCAGGACAGTGTATTTTCCCGCCCGCAGATATTCTCTGCCCGATACCTGTACACAGATACCCGCCAGCAGCACCTGCATCGCAAACCCAGAAAGGCAAACCAGCACACAAGGTACTGCTATTCTGCCGGCGAGCCTTACACAGCCTCTCTTCTGCACTCCAGGCGAAAATCTTTCCTGGCACCGTGTCCTGTCTGACAAGATGGGCGAATCAGACCAAGAGCACGGTCTTTGGTGTTGGTGCTGCGTGGGGAGGGTGGATGGCGGGGAGCTTCTTTTTCTTGATCAGATATTCGGCGGTCAAGTGTCAGGAGGGATCTGCTCTCGGAAGAGTCTCGGAAGAGAAGTTTTGATGCAGGCGCTGCAAGTGGCAATATGGAGCAGCCTGGAGAGTTTAAAAAACTCTTGGTCCCAGAAATTTCTGGGAAAGGTTTTGATGAGTTGTTTTCGAGGTCTAAGGACTGTCCCTTCATCTGCATACATCTGTCATCGATTTCCGCCTTGGTTTTCAGCCTCCATCTGAGCTTGTATGTTGCATCATGTTTGGCGGGAAGTATTTCGGCCTTCGAGGCCAAAACCTGACCTTGGCAATCAATATCATAGCCGGTCTTGATTTCCTGTAAGATCGTGGCTGCTCATACACCGTTGCTCTGCGGGACTTGGGACGATGCTCTCTAGGAGGCGGTCCTCAAGACGACACCAAGGTCGACGGTTGACGTTGAGCACCAATGGAATGCAGCTAACAGTCACATAGGCTCTTCGGCTATGACCAGGGAGTGATGGGAGGGCTGTTGACGCTCGGGAGCTGGGTCCGCCAATTCCCTGAAATCGACACCGTGAACAACCCCGGGAGTACGCACGTCTCCACCATCCAAGGGATCTCGGTCGCTTCCTACAACGTCGGCTGCTTCGTTGGCGCAGTCATCACCATCTTCGTCGGTGACATCCTCGGCCGACGGAAGATGATCTTTCTGGGCTCTAGCATCATGGTCGTCGGCGCCGTCTTGCAAGCCTCCGCGTTCAGCCTCGCACATTTGATCGTGGGGAGGATCATCACCGGCTTCGGCAACGGCATGAACACCTCTACCGTTCCCACCTGGGCATCAGAGACCTCCCAATCTCACGTGAGGGCCCTCCACTTCGATACGGGGATCTCCTGCTCACGAGAAACTCCGTAGAAACGCGGGAAGATGGTGATGATCGAAGGTGCCATGATTACCGGAGGCATCGCTCTGTCATATTGGCTGGACTTTGGCTTTTCCTTCCTCGAGCCTAGCAGCATCTCCTGGCGGTTCCCTATCGCCTTCCAGATCATATTCGCTCTGATCTTGCTCGCGTTTATCATGGAGCTCCCAGAATCTCCCCGCGTAAGTCTTCCCACGTACAGAAGAGACCATGAGAGAAGATAGACCGCACTGACTGCAGAAGTGGCTCATTCTCACGGGGGACGAGAGCGAGGCCATGTCTGTCCTCTCAGCACTCGCCGACCTCCGACCTGAAGACTCTCTCGTCAGCATTGAGTTTGCGGCGATCAAAGGTGCCGTTCTGGAGATGAAAGGGCACGGCTGGGCGGATCTGTTTACCATGGGGCCCGAGCGGGAGTTCCACCGCGTAGTCCTCGGCTACGTCAACCAGGTGTTCCAGCAGATATCAGGTATCAATCTCATCACGTACTATGCGACGACTATATATGAAGAGTACATCGGTCTCGGCGGGACCACGGCACGTATCCTTGCAGCAGCAAACGGAACGGAATACTTTATAGCCTCGGTATGTACACATCCTCGCCAGTCTCGCTCGACGACTTCAGTTCTTGGCATGCAAAAGCGTGTCTTGGATCGTGTCCAAGGACGAGCTGAATCATCAAGTCCTCGAAAGTCAAAAACCGGAGGGGGCTAATTCGTGTCGAAGTGGATCGCGGTCTACACGATCGAGCGATTCGGCCGCCGCCAACTCATGCTCTTCGGCGCGGCAGGGATGTCCGGATCCATGGCCTTGCTGGCAGGTATGAACTACATGTCGTCCGTCCACAGAGGCGGTTCAGCGCCCGGGATCGCATCGGCCGTCTTCCTATTCGTCTTCAACACTTTCTTCGCCATCGGCTGGCTGGGAATGACTGTACGCATATCCCCATCCGCCTCCTCCAATCCCCGGGGCCAGTCCGAAGACAGATCTTAGGATCATCTCCTCGGATGCGAGATCCCAGATTCCCGTCAAACGGTGCTAAGCATGCTACAGTGGCTCTACCCCGCCGAGATCGTCCCTCTCAAGATCCGGGCTCCCGCCACCGGGCTGTCTACGAGTGCCAACTGGGCCTTCAACTTCATGGTCGTGATGATCACCCCGGTCTCGTTCGCCTCGATCGGGTACCGGACGTACGTCGTCTTCGCCGTGGTGAACGCCTCCATCTTCCCGGTGGTGTACCTCTTCTACCCCGAGACGGCCTACCGCTCGCTCGAGGAGATCGATACCATCTTCCGGAAGACGAGCCCGGGCTGGCGGGGCTGGCTCGACGTGGTGGCGACGGCGAGGGAGGAGCCGCTGAGGTTCGGGACGCGCGGGGAGCTGCTCCGGGACGGTGGGCGTGCGGCGGAGGGTGGCGCGAGGAGGGGCAGTGTCGCGGGACAGGGCCGGGCGGGCCTCGAGAAGGAGGAGGGAGGGAGCAGGCGCATCGAGAATGTGGATGTGGAGCATAGCCAGGAGGGTGGTATGTATGAGAAGAGTGGGGATCATGTTTGAACGTCCGGAGAACGGGGCTCGGCAGAGGGACGGGGGAGATCTGTGATTACCCCGTGGTTGCTGGGGCTAGCACGAAGCCTCCACAGGAGACGATGTAGCGACGCAGAAATCAAATACAGGTCGAACCGGCTCCATCCTGCCCCCCGCGCCGGCTCGCGAGTGAGAGTAGTCATTCTGCCTCGAGAGATCCTGAGCACAAACCAGGGTCAACGAACGTGCACTCTTGACCCCACTCCCGTCCTCGTTCCTCAGATGCAACTCTAGGGGTGAAGCCGATAGGCGGCGTTGACCTCGCCGCTCTAGGGCCCGTCGCGCAAGCTTCGCTTTCGCTCACGGTGTGCTCGTTTGCGAGGAGCCCTGGAAACCGGCCCGACGTCCGTGATACAAGAGGAGGTAGCGCTCACAACCGATGACAGGCTCATGGCCTCTCAACATAGGGGCGAACGCTCCCCTCGCGTATGGTAATCCCATGTATCAACACGAGCCGCACGGATCATCTTGGAGATGCCACCGGCAAGATCCCCCACGACAGCAGCCTAGTAGCCCCTTCATAGCTCGCGATACCATTCCACCTTCACCTCTCTACAGCTTTTCAAAGGTTGGTTTCGTCTTCTTCAAGCCTGACAGCATCGCCCTCTCGACGTCACTCGTCTGAATCGCCGCGCTGTTCCAAACGCCCGTGTATCTCAGCGAGTCCGCGACCGTGTGATCTCTCGCGTGGTTCAGCAGCTCTTTCGTCCCCTGCACTGCTACCGGGCTCTTGCTCGCTAGCAGCGCGGCGATCTTGAGCGCGGCCTCGACAGCCTGGTCTTTCGTTTCGAGGACTTGGCTGACGAGCCCTACCCGAAATGCCTCTGCTGCGCCGAACACGCGGGCGGAGAGGCACACGTCCTTCACCCACGAGAAGTTGCCGACGACCTTGGGCAGCCGCGTGAGGGTCCCTATGTCTGCGGCCAAGCCGATGTCGACTTCCTTCACGGCAAGCTTGACGTCGGACGTACATAGGCGGATGTCGGCGCAGGTGGAAAGGTCGAGGGCGAGCCCGAGCGAGAAGCCGTGAAGGACGCAGATGACAGCTGGGACATGTCGTTAGCACTAGCCTCCGACACATGCATATCGAGGTCTTCGATTCCCCATCGCGGGAGACCCACGCTTCTCGCACTTCTCAAGACTCCCAACACAGGCCTGAAACTCCTCGACATGTCTCTTGATCCCTACAGCCTTGCGCGCTGTGTCGCCGGCCACCTGCCTGAGAATACCTGCCTCGCTCGCAGCCTGTACGTCGAGGCCTGCGGTAAAGGCGCGATCGCCCGCACCTGAGAGTACGATGGCTCGGACGTCTGGAGACAGGGAGAGCGCATCGATTACGGTCTTGAGTTCGAGCCACATGGCTTCGTGGAAGGCATTTAGTTTTGAGGGGCGGTTGATCTGGACATGTGTCACGTAGGGAATGGGCGTGGAGACGAGGAAGTATTTGTAGGTTGGGGTTGGAAGTGCCATGGTTGTGCTCTGCACTTGTCTCGGCGGAGGCGGGCAGGGAGGATTCGATACCGGGGAGAGTGGTTTGTGGTGGCAGAACAGTGAGTTGGGGTTTGAAAGCTACAGAGCGAGGAGAGCTCGTCGCGCGGTGATGAGAAGTTTCACGAGGTTGTTGTTCCTATGTTGAATACCGGTCTGGTGTCGAGTGATCGCTGAGCCGAGGTATCGCTGAGCCGAGGTTCCGCTGAGCCTTGGTACACGCCATGCACGTGATTGTCCGCGTGATAGCAGACAGGCCTCTTATCCGCCGCACAGCGTACGGCTTTTGGTGTTGGATCGCCCCGGGGCTCGATCTGAAGAATCATTCGGAGCATGTGTGGCCGTCTGAAACAGTACAGCTACTGGCATTACTTAGCACGTTGTCCCAGAGAAAGGGAGGGTGGGAGGTCGGTAGGCACCCGGGGTAGGTACCTCGGAGCGCTGGCTTGCCCCAACGGCACCCACAACACCAAAGTCGCAAGCAGCTTCAGACGTGCACCGCATGCGTGCGATGTACTCGGAAAAGGTGATCGCTTGGCCGAGACGCATATCCCAGAGCCCACGAATCATACCCAACGGCAGCAGTCTCCGCATGATTGGACTCGCACGAGTTCGTCCGGCGTGCGGGATCGTGCAGCCGCATCATCCTGTCAAGGATGTTGGAAGCATCATCAGGGCAGTATCATCGGCCCCGCGAGATGCCTAGGCCTCGGCTTCGCCCTGAGGGGCCCCCCGAGGTGCGGGTGGATAGGAGTCTCCCAAGCGATGATTGCGCAGTCTGAATTCTCCCCGTCCTAATCTGCTGCAGCTGTTGTTGAAGGACGGGAGAGCAGGGGACGGTCACCAAGCACACTGACTCGCCCCAGGAGCGGCGGTTCCGTGCATCCAGAGCCCCCCTGTACACCGGATACAGTCGACTAAGATAAGCTCGATGGGATGTGGCGTGTAGCGTGTCCCGCGTACGTACATGGAGGTACCATGAACCCGCTTGGCTTCCCAGACTCTTGGATGCACCTCTAAAGCCGTCAAGGCCGTAGTACATGGTCCGTACATGATGTACACAGATAGTCCGCAGGACATCGTCGCGGGCCACACAGAGACGTGGGCACAATCCGTGCGGGGGTTGATGTGGCTTTCCCCAGCTCAGGGGGATCCCTTCACGTGGTGTTTGTTTGGCCTGCGACCAAGGAGAACGAACACTGCCCCGAGGGAGACGAGTAGATTCCGACATGGGATATTTTGCTGGACGTGGGCAGGGGAGTCCACGGAACGGATGCGCACTGCACTGCGCTCCACTCCCTTCCAGACGTCGTGGCCGAAGAGCGAGAAGGCCGGAATCCCGAGTTGGAGGAGGGCTTGAGCTTGAGCTTGAGCTTGTTGCTGCCAATCATACTCCGTCGGTATCGAAGTCGCCGCCGCCAACTCCCTGGCCCAGTCCCTCCGGTAGCGTGGAACACGGCACCCCAGGCCGAACGCCGTTGTGCAGACCCCATGTGCGGAATGTAGCTAGGGATAACTTCGAGAGGAAGAGTCGGAATTCGCCCAACCTTGCGAGGTCAACTCCGACGACTCCGGAATACTGCTAGTGAGCGATGGACAGAGTTTTCAGCCGTCGTTCGGGGGGAGGGAGAGAACTCCACACCAGGATGCCCCAGAGCCGCGCCGCTCCCGCCCAGTCCAGCCCAGCCCAGCCAATACGTAATTGGTATTGATGGAGAGATACTGTAACCATGCCTGCGTAGGGGGATCTGCGGCCAATTGACTTTCACGACTTGGGGGGGCGGGGCGTTGACTGCTGGATACTTCGAAGTAGCAGCAAGTACCAAGTAAATGTCTCTCGACAGGATCTCCGACGGGAATATCGCGGGGCCAACAGGTCGAGGGGGAGGTCTCTCCGGGGGCCCGGCCATGGACAACAACGCAATTCCGAGTCCACACCGCAACGCGGTATCGTCGCCAGTCGAATCACACGGGACGCAACATAGGCTTTCGCATAGGTTGCCGAGTCAAGGTGCGTCGTTGACAGTGAGTATTCAGGCCCAGGCTTGGGACGAGGGCTCCGAGACGGGACGAATGCCCCGACCAAGAATGCGATTGTGTCTCAGCCCGAGGCAGGGCAACCAAGAGAGACGGATTCCAAGATGCAGGTTGATAGGGCGAGAAGTGCGGCTGCTGTAGTGGTTCTAGAGAGCGACCGGAGGAATCCAGCCTCGAGTCCGACGGGTCCAGTCCACCACCTCAATATAGCCGCGCCTCGCCTCGCCGACACACTGACTTCGACGCCGTCGCAACTTGGTTACTTTCTTGTGTGCTTGGGCTGCTCAGAGATTCCACATGAAAGCATATCCAACCCCCCTGCCAGCCCACCCTGGGTCGTAGGTTAACGCGCTGTTTGTGTGGCCCATGACGATGTACTTTCGTAGTGCTGCTGTACGCAGTAATTTCCGTGCAGCGTTTGCTGCAAAGTAAACGCTGTCCCTGGCCGACATGGGAGCCCCCGGACGCGTGTATTTCAACCCCATATCATCTCAAGCTCTCGGTCGAGAGCCAAGACCGGATTGTGAGAAGAGGGAGAACATCAGGACACGCCTTTGGCAACACCCAACGCAGCGACGAGTAATCCCTCAATCTGCCCGGGCCGTGATGGCGGATGGTGTGCCAGGGAACGGTTTGACGCTGAAGAAGAGGCATTAAGAGAGGGGGAGAAGAAGAAGAAGATAAAGCCGAATATAAGAAAATTACGGAAGAAAAAAGAAAGAAAAAAAAACAGAAGACGACGAAACAGGCAGGGGACAGCAGTTAGCCGCAGTCCCTCCGCACCACACATCACGGTGCGCGCAAAGGCGCTGTGCGTCCATTGCCCTGCTCCCACTCTCCCCTCATCCACTGCCCTGCCCTCATCCAACGGCCCTGCTCTCATCCAACTGCGCTGCTCAGCTTCCCTGGCCTTCTTCAACTTTCGGAAAACCTTCGCTTCTCCTTCGCACGCAGCCACCGGCCGGCCGGACTAGCTCAATGCTCCCTCATAATAGGATGTCTCTCTCGCCCTTGCTGACCTCTTCCCTCCCCTCCCGCCCGCTATCCGCAGTACCTAAATGCCTGGAACGCCATCCATCCACAAATCCGCTGCCCTTTCTCTGAGGAGAGAGCTGCCTGCTGCCTACTGCCCAGCAGAGCGAAAGAAATCATGCCGTGTGACGCCGCTCGTTCTTTGCGAATGCAGCGGCGGTATTGACCTGGCAAATCCGGAGCCCCCTCCTAACAACGACGACATCAACAATAACAACAAGAGAAATTAGGACCATCATCAGAGATGTGAGCTGGCAACTTCCTCAACCTCAATTTACTCTGTACATAGCACTTGGCGAGTCGCGTGGTAGGGATCCACAGATCTACACCAGTGCTCGGCCTGGTATCCTTGTGCCTGCAGATGGCTGTCCAGATATTATCATTCATTACTCATGATTTCCTCCCCCAGACGGGGCGCTGATGTGTGGTTACCAGTTCTCTTAAAATGTTCCAAATCGACGCCAACAATCTGCCCTTTGTGCGGACCCGCCAGGCCCTGCTCGTTCTTGACCTGCAAAACGACTTCCTCTCTCCGGATGCCGCCCTCCCTGTCAAGCAGCCTTCGGACTTTGTCGACCGGATCATTGAGCTTGCTCCTGATTTCCGAGCCATTGGGAATATCATATGGATCCGGACTTACTTCGAGGCCCCGAGGAGGGTCAACGAGCCTTATGGGGACAGCGAGAACGTCATCACAGATACGGAGTTGAACCTGGGCAGGCTAGCCGAGAGTGAAAGCAGGCACCCGCCTGAAAGCTCTAAAATGCGGGGCACGTCTGGCGGCGAGCAATCACTACAAGGCAACGAGCGGGATGGGGGAAGCAGTCCGTTGCTGGCTTTCGACGAGGACGAAGAGAGCATATCGGAAGCATACTTGAGTCTCGAGCCAGGCCGAGAGCCGAAGCTTTGCCTTCCAATGTCTGCGAATACCAATTTTTTCGAGAAGATTTTCAGCCAATTCAGCCCCAACCAGGATCTGGTTTTCCAAAAGACTTACTACTCGGCTTTCAAGGACGGAACCTTGGTCCAGATATTGCGGGCCAAGTTCGTGACCGACATATTCATTTGCGGTGCTCTCACCAACATCAGTGTATTTGCAACCGCCATGGATGCCGCCCGTCATGGCTACGGGATTACGATCGTTGAAGATTGTCTCGGGTACCGGAGTAAAGCAAGACACGACGAAGCCCTACGGCGACTTGTCGAGTATGCTGGTTGCGAGACAATGACGAGCGAAGAGCTCCAGGAAGAGCTGCGAGAAAAGGCAAGACGGCTGCAAGCTCCGGTGAGGAGCCAGCCAAGATCCAGGCCGGATGATCACAACACCGGACTCGAGGATCTGATGTCCAGTCTCAAGCTGAGACCGGACAGACCATCTATGAGTAGCAGGAGGGCTGCCCCTCACTCGGCCGGGTCGCGAGCAGCAGCTGTGGCCTCAGAGACTGCCGGAAGCTCTGCAGGGGCCGAAGAAAATGGGTTGGAGGGAAATCAAGGCCAGCCCAGACCTGAGAGCGATCACAATAAACGCGAAAAAGTAAAGTCCAAGGTAAAAGTACGACGGCGGGCTTCAAATCCTACCAGACCTGGCGCTGCGAGCGGATCTTCCGAAAAGGCCCGGCCTCCATCGACGACAGCTACCCTGCAGACGGCATCGCAACCTCTCGACAAATCGTCGAAGCCAGTCGCCGCCGCTGCCGCAGGAAATTCTACCTCTCCTGGCTCCGAGGCTCCCGGTGCATCAGACTCCAACATCAAGTCTCAGGTTCTGGTCGAGCCAGTCGTCCCGATGGTAGCCATCGCAGTACATCCGAGATACGTGGCGGAGGATCAGGAGTCCTCGAGCGACGACCGCCCATCGGTCCTCTGCGAGGGTGACACGTCTATCATCAAGAATCTTCTGCATGATGACCTTGCCGAAGGCATCTTCAAAACCATCCGAGACGAGGTCCGGTGGCAAAAGATGTCGCATCAAGGCGGTGAGGTGCCGAGGCTAGTAGCGGTTCAAGGTGAGGTTGCGAGAGACGGCTGCATCCCAATCTATCGACATCCAGCCGATGAGTCCCCACCACTTTGCCCCTTTTCCGAGAATGTCTCGCTTATCAGAAGGCAAGTCGAGGAGCAGCTGGGACACTCGGTCAACCACGTCCTGATCCAGTTCTATCGAGACGGGACGGACTACATCTCAGAGCACAGTGACAAGACACTGGACATCGTTCCAGGGACGTTTATTGCCAACGTCAGCCTTGGGGCTCAGAGGACGATGGTTTTCAGGACCAAGAGGCCGAAGACTACCGAGACTGGAGCAGCGGAACCCCGTAAGATCTGCAGAGCGAAACTACCTAACAACTCGATGTGCAAGGTGGGTTTGGCCACCAACATGCGTTGGCTACACGGCATCCGACAGGATAAGAGGATGGCTAGCGAGAAAGTGGCCGAGGAGCTCGCGTATCAAGGCGGCCGCATCTCTCTGACATTCAGACAAATCGGGACTTTCCTTGATAGGGATCGGCAGAAGATCTGGGGACAGGGCGCCACTGCCAAAGTCAGAGAGCTGGCAAAGACAGTCGTCAATGGGCACACTCCTGACGCCGAGAGGATGATCAAGGCTTTTGCCGAGGAAAACCAATCGAGCGAATTCGACTGGAAGGGGACTTATGGCGATGGCTTCGATGTACTGCACATGTCAAACGTACGAAAGCTGTTCCTGTCCGGGGACTCCACCGCTGATCTAAGAGTCCAATTGTACCTGGCCGAGCACAAGATCGCATGGACCGAGGGGAAGCTCTCGCCACCCTTCACTTGGAACGACGGGAGTGCCTTGGCCGGTGCCCCAGAGATCCCCGAAACCCTCCCCATCAAATTCGTCGACAACGATCTCAGCAAGTCAACCGTGGTTGGCGACGTCGCGATAATGCTTTACCTTGACGCAGTCTACGGCGCCGAATCCCCCGTGCCACCCCCGACCTCGGGGCTTGATCTCGCGCGGCAGTACACACGCCTTCAGCAATCTGCCGAGCTCCTCAAGAAATGGCGTACCGAACCGTTCAGCGTCAAGCCCTTCCAGCAAGAACTCAAGGTCTGGGAGGGGTACGCCCTCGAAGCGCCGTACATGGGTGGTGAGCGGCCGACGCTGGCGGACTTCGCGCTGTTTCCGGTCGTTGGTGAGATCCAGAGCGAGTGGAAGAACGCGGACGGAGTGTACAATCTTGTGGCGTGGTACTTTCGCATGAGGCGTCGTGAGACGGCTATGAGAATCCTGGGGCCGCTGGACAAGGCAGATCTGCTTGCAGACAAGAGCCTGATCGGGACGCCGGATGGAACAGAGTGAGATGGATCATGCAACTAGGGAAGAGTCTCCCAGCAGGTGATTGGAATACGAGTAATGGGGATGTAGCCCTCGTGGTACCTGTATTGATTGACGTCTTGTGGAATCACGCGTAGGCCCTTGCTCCTGTCCTTCTGAAGGGTGCTGGAGGGGTGCTAAGCATGGGAATGAAGTCGTCGTAATATAACTTTACTCGAGAGTGATTCGTACGTAGTTGCGTAGTCTGCAGCCGACCAGATTCAACGACTGTCAGTCCGAGGGACGCACAACGCACGAACGATTCGCGGCCTTGGCCACCCGACCTAGGTGCTCGGATAACGCAAGTTCAACACTGCTAGAGAAAGGGAAGCCAGCAAGTAGTCCAAGGTAACCTCAGCAGCCGGAGGTCTCGGCACACGCACACGAACCCCTACCTACCTACCTCTCTACCTACGGCCGCACGGATTCCTCGAGGCACACATACACGTACACATGCCAGGACGCTTGCGAGCTCCTCTCGTCTCCACGCTCTCTCCTAGCGCTCTCGCGGGACGAGGAGATGTATATATATACATGTGTGTATATGTGTACATTCTCGCCGGCCAGGGGGTGGGATTCTTGGGTGGGAGGGGGAGTGGGGGGTGTAGGTGTAGGTGTAGGTGTAAATGCTTGGTGTAGGAGCTTGGTGTAGGAGCTTGGTGTAGGAGCTTGGTGTCTGGTGAGCTGGAGAGGGAGATGGGGGAGGGGAGATGCTTTCTACTATTTTCCGTCTCTGTTGCTACTCCCGTCTCTTATCTCCATCTCCATCTCTATACCTCTTTCCATTCCATCTCCATCTCCCTCTCCCATCCCCAGTAGCATCAAGGACAGGCGCGCTCCCAGACCCGCGCCCAGCAGACGGCGTGTGCACTCACGTCCCGGACCTGGCGTCCGCGGATGCCTGCGCTCTCCCTTCGCGGCCGGTGCGCGGCTGCTTTGTCTGTACGTGCTTACGTGCTTACGGTACGCGTTCATTCCCCTCTCTCTTTCTTCTCTCCCAGGGTAGGATCCTCGGGCCGGGCGCTTCGATGTGGGAGAGGCCGCTGCAGAGGTGTCGGCTCGGCGGGTGGGAGGGCCTGCTTGCCGTGCGCTTGCGTCGCGGTCTCCTCTCTCGCAGCCGTGCTGGGCCTCGCGAACGCTTCTGTGCCGTGGACGTCGCGCCGGCTGGAGGCTGCGGATCCGCGCACCTGGCCTCCGGTCATCTGGGGGTGCGTGCAGGAGGGCTGCGAGCCAGGGCCGTCGTGTACCGATAACCACGAGTGCTCTCGTAGATCAAGAGGAGTTGGTTGCTTTCGGAGTTTATGGCCAAGTCTGGACCATGAGAGGATTAGAAGTGCCCCGAAGGCATCGCAATCTGTGCGATGTAGCGCAGCCGATTGGGCTAGATCTCGCGGTCAACTATAGACAGAGTAGAACGCCAAGTTCGTGAGGCTGCAGTTCCAAGAGCTTAAGCGAAGGCCAACAAAACAAAAGAAAAGTTCGGCAATCATCTTCGTGTTCATGACTATTCTGTCCTACCACCAACATTCCCACATAAAGCTTATTCCCAAATGCCATAGAGAATGCGGTATATACTCATACAATCCATATTTCCAATACCCCCTACTTCCTCGTCTTACCCTTCGCAGCCGGCTTCGCCTTAGCTTTGGCCTTCTTCTTCTTCGGCTTGGCATCCTCCTCGGACTCTTCCTCGTCATCTTCATCATCTGGAGCAGCCTTCTTTTTCGAGGCCTTCTTAGCGGAAGGCTTCTTGACCTTAGGTTGCTTAATGTACTTGTCTTTTTTAAGTGCTGCCTCCTCGTCGTCTTCTTTTACTTCGGCGATCTCCCCATCATCTTCCTCCTCGAATGCTTCTTCGAGGTCTGGAGCTGCCTTCTTTGGGGCTGCGGGGACTGCTGCGCTGCTGGCTTTCATAAAAGGTAGGGGATGGGTCCGGGCATTGTATCTAGGAAGATTAGCATGGTCAAAACAGGCGCGAATTCATCATACGTACTGTCTTGTGAAGCTGGCTTTGGTCTGGGTCTCAAAATGTACCTTCTCCTGATCTTGAGGGCCGAGGCCAAGTTCCATGATGTAATCATAGTCATCCCTTGTAAGGAAATAGCTGTCCATCAAGTCAATAACTTCCTCGACGCACTCCTTGCCCTCAATCTCGAGTCTCTTGATCATTTGCGTCCATAGCACGGGTAGGTATTGCTGACGAATCTCGTGGCGATCTCCAGAAGTGCGGAGACGCATGTGTGACTGAATCTCCTTGACGAATCTAGTAAGCTTTCCTAGTTTGCTGTTGTTGCCCAACCATTTCGTGAAGGCTGTCTGTCCTGACATAAGACCAGCGGTGAAGGAAGCAGGTCTGACAGCACTGAAGACAGCGTGCGTTGGCATGAGGCTCCATTGCTGCTGCGAGCCGTGGATCATTCTATCCACCAGGTCACCGTCACTGATGCTTTCTGCGGCCTGGTCGGCAAGCTGGAGGGCTTTGAGTTTTGCTTCGCGAGCATCCATGTTCGAGGCTAGGGATGGTTTCGTGCTAAGGTAGTTCTCCTGGACCATCAAGTAACTGAATTCATGGTCGTTGAAGTACAGCTCAATCTTGTCGTTGAGGGTAGCCTTGCTAGATGGGGCGAACATGCCGCCGCCGAGCAGCTTGTGACAGATATCCCAGGGCTTCAAAACAACATGCTTCTCCCAAGCTTTGGACATCGCCTTACTTTGGTCAAAGTCCATGGCAGACTGGTCTAACTTGGCTGTAGAGATCATATTGATGATCTGTCGCATATCTTTATTACTCCCTTCAATGAGAGCATCGATGACGTTCCCGGGCAGCTTGAGGCCTTCTCTGTGGCAAATAGTGGCAATTCGGGATCGACACTGCTCAAGTGTTGGTCTGCGAAACGGGATGTCGTATGTGACAAAGTCAAATGGTTTCATCTTGGGCAGCTTTCGTTCGTTACATATCAAGATCATGGGAATATCGGTCAGCTTGCAAACTTTGGCAAGTGCACCAACCCCGCCTCGATCTCCGGCCGACATTCCGTCCACTTCGTCCATGATCAGGACAATTTTCTTCTTTTGAGCGTCGATTTCCTTCCCATCTCCTGCAAAATACCCATGAAGAGAAGTGTTATTCAAGACCTCGTTGAGACCAGATTCAACCAGTTTCTTGCTTCGGGTGTCACTCGCGTTGCTCTCAATGACGTCGTATCCAGAGAGCTTTGCAGCAAGATGCGCGGCTGTTGTCTTTCCGATGCCAGGAGGACCATGAATTATAATAGCACGATACCCGCCGAGACCATCAGGACCCTTCATCTGGAACTTGTATTTGTGCGCCCTTGGCCAGCCCTTCAGCCAAGCCTGGATTTTCTCAACAGCACCTTTGTTGCCGCAGATCTGGTTGACGGACGAAGGAGCGTACTTGCTTGTCCACAATTGCGAACTCGGATCCAACCTGCGAACGATAGCGGGAGCCGTGGAACCCCCCAGAGCAGCCCGTTTTCGAGCCTCCTTCTCAGCCTCGGCAGCCTTTCTCCTTTCTTCTCTCTCCATGTCCTCTGAATCCTTCTTGATTTTCTCCGATTCTGCTTTCTTCTTCTCCATGTTTTTCTCTGCTGCCTTTCCATCCCCCCCATTGGCAGGCAGTTTGCTGATCAGAGCGAACAGACCATCCTCGTTGATTGTCTTTATCTTCAAATCCTGGATTTTTCGAAGCTTACTTGGCCCAGCTTCATTTCCAAGCACGACATAGCTCGTCTTGCCGCTTGGAGCCCCGGTCACTTTGCCTCCGTAGCGCTTGACAAGCTCAATTCCTTCGTCTCTGGACAAAGTGTCGAGCAAACCAGTAAAGACAAAATTCAAACCAACTAAGCAATTGTCTTCTCCAGTAGGTATTTCCTTCGTACCCGCTGCAGCTGGTGCCCCTGAATTTGCTCCGCCGCCCTTCCTCCAGTCATGTTTGACATCCGGGTCTTTGGGCGGAGGAGTGGGTGCTCGGACCGTAGGAATACTGTCGAAAATAGCTTGAAGTTCTGAGCTTTCTAGTTCTGGGTCTTTTGTCTTCCTAGGGGCTCTTGCCTTCTTAGCAGGAGGCTCCCTCGCAGACTTGCTCTTCACAGACTTGATTCTAGGTTTGGTATCGTCCTCCGGACCAGAATCCGATTCAGAAGCCGGAGACTTGCGTTTCTTTCCCGCGGGCTTGAGCGCCGGTTTATCGTTGACCATCATCTCATCGCTAACGTCAAGCATAACAACATCCTTCATTTCCGCATCCTCCACTTTCTTCGCGGTCTTCTTCGCCTCCTTATCAGGTGCCGATTTGCTGGTCGTCTTCTTTGGCCTGACTACAGGCACATCATCGCTGTCTACCTCAACGTAGCCATCGTTGTTCCGCTTGCCGCCCCTCTTCACATCTGCCGCAAATATATCATCCGAGGCATCGTCTCCGTCGTCCAGGAAGGCAAAATCGTCATCGTCTTTCTCTTCCCTGTATGAAGTGGTCGTCTTCTTGCGAGCTGAAGACCGACCCCCGATTTCGACTTTTACGGTGGCCTCTGATTTGACAGGCGTAGGTTTGGCTGGCTTATGCTTAGTGTTGGAAGCAAAGTAATCCGTTGTGCTGGTTTCTTCTCCTTTAGGAGATTCTTTCTTCCTGAAGAATAAGTCAGAATTTGCCTAAAATCTCAAGTGTTCATCTCACACAGCTCTCTTCGGCGCGGCTTTTTTAGGTGTTGCTTTCTTGGGTCTGCTGCTGTGAGTAAGTGACCCTTGACGAGATGAGTGCAGAATTTACGGCTCTTCGTCGTCATCGCTATCCTCTACAACCTTACGGCTTTCTAAGACTATTCAGCAGGGATAGGCTGGTAGGCATTTGTAGGGTATTTACTTCTTTTCTTCTTCTTGGAGTCCTCTTCCTTCACTTCCTTTTCCCGGATAGGTGTAGAAGTCTTGCCTCCAAAGAAGCTGCGGATATCGGCAGGCATTTTAGCAAATTATAGTAGTTCGAGAGAAGTGAGAAGCAAAAGAAATAACTCAGTTGTTAAGTTGCAAAAATCTCATCTTGTTGTGAGGTAACTGTGAACAATCGGGTGCTGATATCACAGGTGGCTGATGATGCCTTGACGCGACTTCTCGTGTCAGGCGTCGCGCCCGGCCTTGGTAAATTGATAAACCTCAAGCCTTAAAATTGCGGCAAGAGTGAGGCATCATATGCAGCTTTAGAGAACCCAAGATTTCCCAGGTCTCGCGTTAGCCTTGCTAATGCCCAACGACAAAGATGCGAAATATTTTGAGCTTGGGTGCTCGGTTTGAGAGGCTGTCAGTCGCGTCATCACCTTTGCGACCTCTCAGCGTCTTCCTGAGCCCTTCAAACCAACGGACTCCTCAAAATGTCTCATACCGTCCATTTTCCAGCACGATAGCCCGAGCAGGGAATTGGCTGCTCCCAACAATGCCCGAGAAGAAGCGTTCGAGGAAGGGTCGTCCTCGCGTGCCGACGGGTGGCTCTGCGAGAGGGACAACGATGGTATGGGGAGACTACGGGCTGCGAATGTGCGACCATCATCGCCGAGTCAGCGCTGCGCAGTTGAAGATCGGAGAGGATGCTATCAAGGTCCGGCTGAAGGGAATGAGATACCGTCTATACAAGCGAGTCTGCGCGAGCATTGGGGTGTATAGCAGCGGTAATGAGGTTTGTCCGGGCTTGAATCCAAGCGAGCTGTGGCTGATCAAAGTAGGTCCGTATGGGTAAGGGGAAGGGTAGCTTCGATCATTGGGCTTCCAGAATTGCGGTCAACAAGGTCATATTTGAGCTGAAGGGAGCCGTCCACGAGCAGGTAGCAAGAGATGCTTTTCGGATAGCTGGAAACAAGATGCCGGGTCAGTCCTGTCTGGGAGTATATCATACCACCGCACTGCTAACGGGCCATGTATAGGGATGTACGAGTTCGTCAAGAAAGGGGACCCGGCGATTGTTGGAATCACGAAGCTGGATGGTGTTACATTAGAGGAGTTGAAGAGGCCTAGGAGAAAGGACCCTCTTCCCTTGCCGGGAGCTCTAACAACAGTAAAGACGGTCTCTTCTACGACTTCTACGTCTCTGTCTCCTGAAGCATAGAGCGCTGCGGTGTAGAGGTGTGTAAATTGTACATTAAAAACAGCACCCCATCGTGGCCAATTTGTGATGAGCTCTGAGGGCGCCTGCCGAGTCACAGGATTTCTCGTCATGCAGGTTTCTAAATTCATCCATTAATAGATCAAGTGATGAGGTTCCCAGACAAGTGCAGGGTTCAAAGCTTCCCTGCCCACGCCATGCTTCAAGATAAGCACCTGTACGCAAACCCAACGCCTCGCCCCAGTGACCCTTCCAAAGCGGTAACCAGACGTGCCAGCGTCATCCCGATCTAGTCCATGTCAGACTCATCCGGCACGTTCTGAGTCTCTCTCAGCACCTTCAATGCGGTTAGTCTCGCCATGCTAAAGGCTCACAGCAGGACGCACATCATCCAGTTTCTGCTTCAGAATCGGCAACATGTTCTCCTTAATGACCAAAGTCTGGTCGTCCAGCTCCTCGACGATGAAGGCGTGGTCCGCGCTGTCAATCTTGACGATGATGGATTTGATCGATGGATCGCACTCGACGAGGACGCCTGGCATCGCGTTAGCCTCGAGCTCACCACCAACCCCAGCTTCAACAACAGGTCTACCTCTTATCGCTCGAGGCATCTTGGCCGCTGGGAGGTGATGATCTTTCGCTCTTTTCTTTCTTTCTCTTCTTTGCCTCTGCGAATATCTTGTCTCTCTAAAGATATGTATCTCAAGTCACAAAGCGGCAGGCCTAGCTCCCAACAACGGGTCTGTGCTGAAGGAAGGGCTTGGCATTCCCTGTCGGCGTGGGCAACAAGCTTTCGAGGCTCTCGACCAGTCGGCAGATCCGATGTGGTCGCGCCTCTCGATTGCAAGTGGTCGATGATGACTGGACTCTGTAAATAGATGAGTCGGGAATGATGATGAATGGTAAGTAATCTAGAATCGTATTTCCGTCACTCCAGGCCCCATCTGGTCGTCGTTCACTCACAGCCCGGCCCCATCTTCATATTTACATCTCTTGAGCCCTCGCTGCGGTCGCAGCATCGCAGCGAAACACAGGCTGGCTAGAACATTGTGACGCTTCTGCAGAGCACGTCAGAGTGACTACTCCATCGGCGGTGACCCGCTCGAGATGTATTTGACCATCTCCTCTGTGCAGATTCTGGCGACTCTCAGCATGGCCTCGAGCCCGAGGGCAGCCATGTGCCAGTACTCTCGAGCACTCGTCCTCTCCTCGGCCCTACTCCTCCTCTCCACGATACTACCCAATGCCTCCCTTGCCCAACTCACCGATCCAGCATTGTCGATACCCCCACCAGACAGCGAACCTACGACCCTCCAAACCTCTCCCTCGCCAGTCGTCTCCTCCTCACCGAGCCAGACGCGAAGCCCTCCCCCCGTCATCTCCAACCCCTCCGCCGCCGATGGCAACAGGCAGAACAACATATTCAACTACTACTTCATCATCGTGGCGGTGGTCGTCTTGCTCTTCCTGCTAGGAGCCATGTACATCGCCAAGCAGTGGAAGAAGAGGGCCGCCACGATGCGGTCCGGCAGTCAAGCAGCGCTAGCGCGGGACGTCGAGGGTCTCCGGGCTCGTCTTGGGGTGGCGATGGCAGCTGGGAGGACCCGACACGAGAGGACGGAAGGCCTAGATGAAGAAGGGGAGGCTCCTCCGCCGTATCACGCGGGGAGCAAGCCGCCGAGTCTGAGGAGTGCGGATGGAGTTGGGGTCAGGGAGGTGGGGAGTCGAGCTGGGGAGGCGCCAGAACAGTTCGCTCTGAGGAATATTGCGATGCAGAGGCTGGACCCGCCGGGGTACCATGAGGCGACTGCGCGGGTCGGGACTGGCGGGAATGAAGGCTCCTCGGAGGAAGATCTGGACATGGCGAGGCCGGCGCCAGTGGCTACTGCTACACCGCAGAGAAACCTCTCCAAGAGGACCTGAGGCGGGAGTTCATGCCGAGGATGGAGGCTAGGTTATGTTAACGAATTTATGGCGCGTGGGAGGAGTAACGCTGGATCTGCTGGGGAATTTACAGGTGGGACATTATGGGTGTGACTGTTAGCGGGACTGTATCGGCGGGACTGTATCGGCGGCACTGTATATAGGTGAGACTTTGCATAGGCGAGACTGTGTACAGGTGAAGGGGAGGCTCATAGCCCCCAGAAAACAGGAGATCTCGCAAGCCTGCACTTCGAAAATGGAACCTGTACAAGTACAATACCGAGAAACGACACACCACACCGAAAACGCAGCAGCCGACTCGTCCGACAACCACTCACCAGCAGCCACCGCCGTCGACCTACCAAGCCCTTACCTCTCCCATCCTCCCAGCACCAGCACCGCACGTGCTCGACAACGACGCCGGCGCCCGTGTTATCGCTTCACCCGCTCACTCGGTTAGACCTCACTACCATCCACCACTGACACTCTTCTTCTCTTGTTCCCCTGCAAAGACATCAC